>JAHLJT010009436.1:7224484-7236278 GCA_031308135.1 Acheta domesticus | reverse complement strand
AGCAGTAGAGATAACTTAAGCGGAAGCGATGAGACGATGACAGTAGCGGTAGCGGTAGAGGTAGGGGTGGTGACGGCAGTGGTGGGAGCAGTTCGGCGATAGCGACGAGGGCGGGTGCGGGGGCGGTGGTGGCTGTAGAGGTAGCGGCGGTGTCGGACGTGGTAACGGTCGCGGCATCATAGTTGGCGGCGGGGCGGTCACGGGGCCACAAAGCTCCACCGCCGCCGCCGCCTCCGCCGCCAGCGCCGCTGCAAAAAGCGCGAAGCGTCGCGACGCCGCGCCATCAATTCGCAGCGGAGGCGCAGAGCGGCGCAGCGTCGCCCTTATCGGGCTTCGCTCGCCCGCCGCGGAAAGCCAGGACCTCGCTTCGACCCCCGAGCAGGGCGCCGCGCGAGGGAAGAAAACGAAAGTGCAAAATATTTTCCAATAGAACGCACGAGAAAAGGTTTCGTTTGCGACGGCTAGGAATGAAACACGTCTTGCGCTTGCGAGAAGGTTGGTTTGTAAATCCCGAGAAAGTCGTCGACAGACTGATGAATTGAGAGGTACTATGAAGAGTGTATGAAGGATAGCTGCCATCTGGGAGACGCCATGCCGTCGCGTGTGCACAGTTGCAGATGGAACGTTTTTGTGGTGTGGCCATTTGTTCCGTAAGTAGTAGAGCGTGCTTTTGCTCAGGAGGTGGTGGTGATCCGATTCCGCTGGATGGTGAGATCCGGCGCCAACCTACCGTCTCCTAGCGGGTTTTTCCTAAACAGATATCTCCCACCAGCGAGGCATTGCCCCAGTCGGGACATGCACCTAAGATCCCGAACCGGTCTCCCGGCATGTCTGGTACTGTAGTGCATATAAGTGTAAGAGTGTGTAAGGGGTGAGGATAGGACAAGGAAGAGGAAGGTAAGATGGCGCGCGGTTCGTGGCCCGTTTGCTAGGTACATTCGCTTGGTATTGATTGAAGAAATCAAGTAAAACTACCGATCGCAGTTGGCCGCTAGAATTCTCCTCTAGAACTCGACTATCTATCTGACTAGTGTCGAAAGCCCTGCCACCGTCCGAAGTCGAACCCTAGGACCGTCCGGTGAGAAGCACTTCAATGACATTAATTGATGCCCTGAGCAGCCTCTCCCGATGCTCTTTAGTAAGGGTGCAAATGCAACAACATTTGGATTTATTTGTGCATATTTATATTTACGAAATTGTTAAAGCACGAAATTCTTGACAGAAAACCTTTCAGATTTTGGAAGTCTGAGAACAGCAGGAAAAACATTATGTTAATAGCTTCAGATAAGCATAATTGATATGCAACATTCGATATGGGAGAAAAGATAAACATGTTTTTTCAATTTTACTTTATTTTGACAATTACTTGTAATTTCCCTAGAAAAAAATATTTTAAATACAAAAGCTTTCCATTTCTTCCATTCAGTGCCATGATTAAAGATGGCCACACTTCCTTTCCACGATTACTACCACCCCAAACTGTGATTTATGGAGGTGCTAAAATTGAAGTTAAAGTCCGTGATTCACCTAAATCATAAATTTTTGCTTGTATGAATTTACAATTGAAGGGTCCTGCTCCAGGTTATCCAAATTTTCAATAATAGTAAGGTAATACTCCATAGCATTCTATTTAGTTTATTTATTTATTTAATTATTCAATGTCATAAAATACATTAAAAGTGTGTATGACTGTACTGTGGGAGAAAAGTCAATTAGCTCATGTTTTCTTGGGTTTGAAATCCCTTATTCTTCTTCTTGTATAAAATTAAGCTGAATTATATTTACAAGGAGGAACGTGCGTTTTTGGCAAGCATTGGTAAAAAAAATATTTGTTCCCGTGTAATAAAAACTATTTACAAATTCTGTTAACGCGGCGATATAAACTTCTATTTCAGGTTCAGATTGTAGGTCAATATTCAATTTTGGGAGAGCTATCATCAGTTTTGGTTACGGAGAGACGAACGTTATGGTATGCTCGCTCGCTCGATGTCTGAAAAGACACAGTGTACCCCTCTTATTAGAAGATAACATAAAGATATAAGCAATCAGAGAATAAGTCGTTCAACCTTTTACCTCATTCTCACATGAAAAGCAATGCCTTCTTTTAATCTGTATTCCACAAAATTTCACTCATGCATTCAGAGTGCTTCCCGCGGAAAAATGGTTGCTCTTTGAAATGTTTTGTAAAAGGCGACACGGATGCCAACCTTGCTAACTTAAACTGTTCTCATGCAACGTTAATGCGAGCGCACTGAAGCTCGTTCACTGGGCAGAGCGACTACTTTGAAAAACCTGTTTCGCCGTTTGAATTTGTGTTTCAATGCTGTCATTGGTTTAAAAAACAAACGGAAATCTGGTGTGTCTAAATAATTTTCTCACTAGAGTGCTTGGGAGTATAGTCCGGCCGGTTGCTGCTCCCTTGCGACGAGAGATGAAACTATTACGAAAAGCCGCTGGGTCGAATGCTATTATGACTAACAAAGAAACCGTATATTTCTGCACTTTCCGCCACCAGCACGCGGATTTGGAGGGAATTTTCGGACGCGGTGCGTTCAAAATGCAAATTCTGAGCTAGTAATAAAAGCCAAAGTTTGTTATTAAAAATCAATCTCCCGCCACGGCGCCAAGTATGAATCCTTTTTGATGCCAATGTGCCAACTGGTAAAAAAATTGGTAAAAATTGGTAAAAAATATTTGTTTCCCGTGTAATAAAAACTATTTACAAATGCAAATGAACTACAGATTGTAGATACTATTCCCAATTGTGAATAGATATATTTCCCACTGAGTTCAACAAAATCTGAATAAATAATGAAGCTATATTATGTCCAGAAATAAAACAGGGGCCATCTCAGAATTTGCTCAAAACTTCTAGGGAAAAAACAAAAACAAAAAACGTGATCGAGAAAGGGGTCGTTGACCCAGAAGTTGAGATTCAATACTTGTTACACCCATTTTTAGTATTTTATATTTATACAAAACAAATGGTAACTAATGAAATAAATTAATGTAAAAAAGTATTGTTTTATTTTTTGATCCTCAGAATATGATTGTGAATTAACTATAATCGATTGAAGTCTTCTGGCAATGTAAAACCTTTGTACATATATTTTACGTGAATTTTGTAGTGTGCTATTGGTACTGACACGTAGTGAAGACGATTTTCAGGTCAAGTGTTATATTTACATGCATGTGAATCGGAACGAAATATGTTTCCACTTTGAGATGTTTTGACCGATTCACTGATTCGTGAATCACGAGGCAAGGGAATGGTATATTTCCTACTTTCATAAAGAGAAACCTCCAAAAAGTGGGGGAGGTGTTTTGTTATGATTACTACAATTACGTTCTATATTCAAAAAGTCTGTAAACTGTAGAATTTATTTTCTCAGAACATTATATAATGTCTGAGGAATAAATGACCAATTGTGAAATGCGACGCAGAACAATTTATATAAAAGCTTACTTAATTTAAAGAATTTTGAACGACTAGCAAATTTAACTTAATTTTGTGTTCAATTCATTTAAATGGATGTTCTATTTGTATCTTAACTGAATTGACTGAATTAATTAATTAACTGAATTTTACCATAACATCATTCAATTACTGGAAATTTATGTGTTTCTCAGCTGTCTGTAATAAAAAATTATTATTATTACATCTCACTTCCATCCCTTTGATAGCGAAGAACCACTGTTGGTAAAGCTCAGACACAAGCCACCAGTCTTGTGATTTCTGTAAGGAAGGTTTTTAGTGCTGTCATTATCACAAGTGAAAATACTGCAATAGAATTAAATGCTTATATTGCAAAATAAACAAATAACAACCAAGTAGGTGCACCTATAAAATAAATTAAGAATTAAATTAACATTATACAAGTAAATGAAAGTTAGATTTGACTATAATGAACGTGAGTGAGTTATGTCCCATTTCAAAGCTGCACGTAGCCGGTTGCATAACGTCAGTTGCGCGGAAGTGCAGACAGGCACCAGTGGTGGAAGTCGACAGGGCTGGACAAAGTACAGCGTCTGCGAGGTGGCACACGTGTTGCGAAGGAATCTTCAGTGACGCAATGCCACCAAATTCAGAGCAACAATCTTGTCGTTACGTTGACACAGCCAGGAGCAGGAAGGCAAACATTGTATAGTGATTGAGTTGTAGCCTTGTATGCGAGTTCAGCTGGACGTGAATTATCATTGCATTATGCATATGTTGAGGTAATATGCCGTGTGAGCTGGTAATAAAACAATTACAGGTCACTGAGTCAGATAGTTTTGTAGACTTCGGCATATAACACAGTTTGCAATGTAATCACAAGCCTTAATTCAGATTCTACACGTGGCAAGATTACACATTACGTAGAAGAAACATTCACTATCAAAAACTGGACACGTGAAATATTGGTTACGTAGCACTTAACAATAGTTGTAGTGCGAGAAATAATGTTCAGGACGTGCATTTTACACCATTGTGTCACACACGACAGAGGAAGCGGCGCGAACGTCCGCCTCGTACAAGGTTGACTCAGAAAGTGTTTCTTTTGTAACGGGCGACTGAGTGTCAGGAGCTTGGCGCTCGAAGACAAAACTGACCAATCAGCGGCCACTTAGCATTATGGCATATGTTAGATTTGCATTAATAATTGAAATGTATTATATGGAAATAAATGTTATTGAATATTGAAATTTTGTATGTATGTTACATGGTTAAGTTCGTAACAAATGTAGATTTGCGTCTGCAAATTAAGATGTTCTCGGAAGGAGGAACTGGGGCGGCAGTTGGCGAAACTGCCGGCTGATGTGCTCATGTCGGAATTCCAATAACTGAATCGTTAAGGATATAAATTTGTGGATACTGTTAAATTGACATAAAACACAGAATAAGAAATAAATAAAATACAAAATGAAATGTACAATGCCTTATATATATATACACGCAATGTGCATTTGCATACTTTATAATTAAGCTTGCTTGTACGAACAATTACACTTTAAACATCAGTCAATTGAACTTGTTAACTCTGTAATTCCCTTCGTTCATTTTCAGTGGAATAGGAGATAGTTTGTTTGTTTATTATAATGTACTAGGAGAACCCGACAGACATTGTTCTGCCCTCCATCTTCCTCTTTCCTCTCTTATCTCCGTTTCTCACTGTCTCTCCCTCCCTCACTCTGTCCCTGTCTGTCTCTGGTGTGTGTGTGTTCTCTCTCTCTCTGCCGCTCTGTCCCTCTCATTCACATTTACTTGCAGATTCTGCACGTCTCTGAGCAGGTGATGCAGTATTGGAAAGTGCCGTATCAGCAAAAATGTAATAGAATGTTCAGGAAGAGTTCGTTCTGTAGATTACATTGTGAGAAACGTTTCTTTGAGGCGGCCTCACAATTTTAGTTTTTAAGGCCCTAGAACGCATGTTGTAGGAGTTATTTAACGATATAGATTCTAAATGCTGCCGAGCGTGTTGGAGGTTGCATTTTACGTGAATATGTAGCGCCAAGAAGTGGAGTTACAACAGAAGTAACAACACATAAACATTCTTGGTGAAAAAAACACGTAGAAGTGCCAACATTCTTGGAGATCGGTCCAACGATGTTAGAGTTTTGCTCTTACATACATGCCAACATCCTATTTTTATATATATATATATATATATAAAATACACGTACCATACACGTAGAGTTCACAATTTTAGCCTTAAAGAAGGAAAGGAATTCTGGGTGTCATGGTCTGCTAGTGACGCTGATATCATTAGGGGTTTAATACTCGATCATGAGTAGATCGTCATCTACGAAAAATAAAAGAAAATAATCTCAATAAATGTTAAAATATATTGAAATTCTATATCGTTAACATCAATCATTAAAAATTTATCTAATGAATAGATTAAAATTACTAAACAATCTCTGTAACATTTTTTCTTTTCTAAAAATCATTACATTACGGAAGCCTCTGAATGCGAGTATGAATGGCAATTTGAACACGTTAGCATATTCCTCTAACCTTCGTTTTTTTCAAGCTGGAACGAGGGCAAATTTGCAGCGGGACTGGTCTGCAACGTGGCAGGAACTACGAGGAAACGTGTTTGGGGAAGGGAAGGGGTAAGAGGCAAGGAGAGGAATGGGGTTAGTGGTAAGGGTTATTTCTGTTGGAAGTTGACTAGAACATTATCATACGTTGAAAACGTATTCATCTCCGTTACCGCGTTCATCTCAAAATTAATGCGATACGACAGGATTTTCTCAAGCCAATGATTTCAATTGTAAATATAAAAGAAATTGACAATATTTGAATACATCTCTTCACATTTTAACTTAAAATTCATAAAATTAAGTAACATATCATGTACAATTTGTCATATTGAGAATTCAATACGAGTGTTCTGCAAGACAAAATTTACTTCTCACACTATGGTATGTTGAATGTCCGCGTAAAAATTGCTTCTTTCGATATCACGCCCAGTATGAAAGTTTAAAATTGTTGTAGCGATCGTTTCTAAACATCCATCTAGTAAGTAACGTATTTTTTAACTTGAAACAGACAACTATACCAAATATAGAGTAACAGTCATGAAATACAACGAACGTTCCAGAAATGTCTAAAATCAGCAGCCAACTCCATTGCTCAACATACCTGAAACATTTGTGATTATTTTCCCCATTCTGTCGCATTCGCAGCATCACTTCGCCCTGCGCGATCCCGATTCCGCGACCCCGAGCGCCCGAGAGCAGGCCAACCACGCACGGCGCGTCCGGTAGCGATCTACCTATATTTTCATAAATTAAACTACATTTGCATAAATTTCGCATCGCGTCATCGCTGCGACTCTCGCCCACGGGCGGCGGTGGGGGGGGGGAGAGGCTTTGCCCACGGGTCCTTCCGCGTCCCCGCCCACTCCACGGCGACCGCCCCTGCCCGCGTACGACTGCCCCTCCTCCGCCCCCACCTCCCACTTGATACCCGCTTCCGAGCCCACCATGCCTCTGAAACTGCCTGTGGCCACACCTCCACCTGCCTCCGTCCTTACGACCTTTCCGTCTCCTACGATGCATCCGACCCTCGCTTTCGATCCCCGTAGCCAATTCAGCAAACCCCACATCCAACCCCTCATCCAACCCCTCATCCAACCCCTCATCCAACCCCTCATCCAACCACTCATCCAACCACTCATCCAACCCATCATCCAACAACGTCTCATCTCATATACAACCTCGTCTCTAATCCGCCTCCAACCACACCACCAACTCCAACTCCAACTCACATCCCCACCTCCATCCCCACCTCCATTCTCACCTCCATTCCCACCTCTAAACCCACCTCTAAACCCGCCTTCAAACCCACCTCCAAACCCATCTCCAAAGCCACCCCCAAACCCGCTCCAAATCCATTTCCAAAAGCCACCTCCAAACCCATCTCCATCCCCAACTCTAAACCCACTTCCAAACCCACCTTCAAACCCTCCTCTAACCCCCCCAAACCTACCTTCAGCCTCATCTTCAAACGCACCTACAATATCACTTCCAACCTCACCGCCAACCCCACATCCAAACCCACCTGCAACCACACATCCAACCGCACATCCAGGCTCACATCCAACCTCGCCTTGACTCGCCTCCAACCCCACCAACTGCGTCTCCGACCCTGCCTCCAACGTAACTCCAAGGCCGTCTCCGACCTTGCTTACTATCCCCCCCATCCGCCACACCACCAACCCTGTCTCGGACCTCGCCTCCAACATCACTAATACCTCACCTCCATCCCCGTCTTCAACCCCGCCTCTGCCCAACCGCGCCTCCTGCTCCTCCTGTCTCCTCCCCTCCCCTGCCTCCACCCGTTCCCGCCCACACTCTCGCCCTCCGAGGGCACGCTGCGAGGCGCGCACTGACTGCCCTTCCCACGCGTTGGGCCCAACGCTAACTGGCACTCAGCAGCGCGCGGCTATATTTGCGTTGCGACCAAATGCCTCTCGGCCTTTAGCACGTGGCGGTGGAAAAGACTCCTCCAAAATTTTCATGTTGGGTGAAAATCGTTAATAGTATTGCCTCGGTATTCGGAATAGAAGAAGAATTACGGGCCTAATACTTTAGAATAAAATTAAACTGGTCAATTTTAGGGTAGTATTTGCACGATTAATGTACACATGGTTGACCATTTCTTTTATTCTTGCTCATTCAAAATTCATACCTCAATAACCCTGCTTCCACTAAACCAAACCCCAAGAATATGAACAGCGTCGTCGTTCCAACAGTATTATCTTTCTTGAACATGAAGACATTTTGATAAGGAAAGTAAGGGAGTATTGATGCCGGGCGCGCCAAATTCTAACCCCAGCAGAGCATTAGTAAGCGTAGTGTATGTTACAACCCAAGAGGAGGTGATGACCCTTCCCGCTGGAATGAAAGATACTACTTCACCCGTCCGATTGATTCATTGATTGATTGTTACTGCTTCCGGATACGACAACTGGTTAGGTCATTATTCCCGTAAGTGTAATGCATGTTTTACCTCGGAAGTGTCAGTGGTCTTCTTCTGCTGGAACAATTCTGGCATCACACCCTGCTCCTCCCATCCGCACCAGTCCTAAAACGCTCCTGGGTCGCCAGTCGGGTCTATCAAGAGGACAGCAGGACTCCCCAGAAGGAACGATTCTGGCATCACACCCTCTCCGCCAACTCGCACCTGTTACAAAACAGTCCTGGGTCGCCAGTCGGGTCGAGCAAGAAGACAGCAGACTCCCCAGAAGGAATGGTTCTGGCATCACACCCTCTCCGCCAACTCGCACCTGTTCTAAAACACTCCTGGGTCGCCAGTCGGGTCGAGCGAGGCGGGAGGGGCCGCGCTTTTCCGGCGCCGGGCAAAGGCGCTCTCGCTTCACCGGCGCGCGCTGATGTGGACGCGTGGCGCGGCGTGGCGCCTGCCGCGCGCGCCCGCAACGTCTGTGCGCGCGCCCGCCGCACGCGCGGCCGCCTATCCCGCGGGTGGCGTTCGCCTCGCCCTCGCCCCTAATTGGTTTGTTACCTGCCGCGCCGACCAATCGCCGGGAGCGTCGAACGTCCCTCGTCTTTGAGTAATTATTGCCGTTCCAGCAGGCTAACTGTAGCTGCCGGCGGAGCGCCAGCGGCCTCTGTGGCTGCTGTGTGCCACGTTCGCGGCCCTTTTGCCCTTCCCTGCTCTGCTTGACAACTAAACAACTTCTCCTTTACATACATACGGCAGCGATGGTGTATTTGACGGCAGCAATGGGGTAGCGGTTTGCGTATCAAACTGCTATACCTGAACTGCGGGTTCAATACCCGATCGAAGCCGTGGATTTTTAAGGGCACAAAAATCCTTCGTACACCTTCCTTCGGAGGGAAAGTAAAGCCGGCTGTCCCATGTAGTAGATTTACTGCATTTAAAATATCCTCAAGTCTAAATGACACCTTTGAACAAAATTCAAAATAGCCTGTTTCGTCGCCCGAAATAGTACCTTCTTTCTCCTCTAGTTGTTGAAAGGAGCGTAGCGAAATTTGCGTGGTCAGACGGAAGAGCAGGACCTCATGGACACGTCAAATAAGGCATTTCAATTCAATTCAATACCTCCAACCTAACCTTGCTTCTCTCCGTTCAAAAATTGCGTCCTCCATCGCTCTAATTATGCTGATTCATTCGTAGATCTTAGGTTTTCCCATGTCATTCCTTAATAACCCGTCGATCCACTCTCCAGTCTCCACAGTCCAGATCAATCCCCTTCCTGTACGGGGGAGAGGAGTCAAATACAACATTTTCACCAACCCGAAAGAGCCACCCGGTTCGAAGAGACCCCGAAAGGGGTCAAGCGAACAGAACCGAAAATCTCAGAAGGGATGTTATTCCTTTTGCCTCACATTTACAATTTTCGTAGTATTTATTTCGCTGCGTCTCACTCTTTTTCCCTCACATTATTTCAGTATTACGCAATTGTTTGACATACCTCGTTTTACCACTCCATTTCTTTCCCTTTCTTCGTCACGTAATTCTTTCAACTCTCGGTTTTCGGCCAAAGTATCTGACATAACTCTGATATAACATACATACAAACCTCCAGCGCAGTGCGGAAGATCAAAAGTTAGAAAAAAATGTTATGACAGGTGATTCGGTTATTTTTAGAACTCCTTAAGTTACCCTTTTTTGAATTTTCGTTTTTCGTGAGAAAATAGAACCTGCAGGAGAGATGTGTCGTTCCATGTGTAAATCATATAAATCAGATAAATAGAATGGCTGTGAGGACACTGCAATATTTTGGTTTGGTTTTGAAAGTCATTAAACTTTGTAAGTCATTGAATTGCGGGGTATGTATGACCGTGTCTGAATGATGCATCTATCCTGAAGCTTCTATTTTCTCACAAAAAACGAAAATTCAAAAGAGGGTAGCTTATGGAGTTCTAAAAATAACCGAATCACTTGTCATAACATTCTTTGTCTAATTTTGATCTTCCGTACTGAGCTGCAGGTATATATGAATACAGTATATATGACTGGGATATCACGGACAGATATACTGGTTTAAGGAGATGTTCAATACCGAAATATTCCTATATACTATCGTAGAAACACATATTTCAAGCAATTAGTTTCTGTCATATGAATCATGTTGGATGTAGATGCACATTGTCATTTCACATTATACTGTAATAAATATGTCAAATTACAGACTGAATCTGCATGGGTATTGATTTACATGTTTAGGTGAGAAATTCTTGTTTAGTTTTTGAAATCCAGAAAGTCATAAACTTTAAAATTCTACTATTGTAGTACAATTGGTATAAGTAAATTACATGTCTCAATGGCATTCTGAATCAAGATTTATACATCAGAAATAAGAAAAACAGGGAAAACTCTCTATGTACTTAATTATTCAGTATTTTTTTGTTTTTCCCCCAACTTTACAATTCCTGACTTGCGGGGATTTAAAAATAACCGATTCAAATGCTGTGACCGCATTGCAGAAGATGGAGAAAATTACGTGTTACCGACTGATCAATTTGTAATTTTCCCCCTGCTCATACGTTGTGTCAATTCTTTTTTCACACCTACGATTCGGACCGATTAAAATGAGAAGGGAATATTTCATTACTTATGCTGTGACGGCTTCTTTAAATAAATGTATAATTACGACATCCTGCTCATTCTAGTGACTGGCAACATCGTCTTTACTGAGTTGTAGGGATTCCCCATATTTTATTTTGTACTTGGATTGTTTATGACTAATACTAAACAATAATGACTTCTATCTTACAGATAATAGTGTTCAGTTTTGTATTATAACACCTGAAAATCAGATTTCTGTACGGACACCTCTTCCTCAGGTACGTCCGTAAGTGTAATTTTGACAATTCGAAGAAAGTTTCATTGATGGATCGTCATTCATCCAATTTACAAAAACTTTGTCGTATATATTGTGTTGTCTTTCCAAACTGTGTTGTGCTCATAAGTACGTGCTAGTGATTGTTAAATTATTAAACTTTATTAAAAATTGTATTCTTTCTATACACATTCATTCGACTACGTATTAAATATTTTATTTACGTTTTATTTAAGTAGTTGTATGTTTGACTATCTGCTACGGTGTTCAAGCTCACATATTCTCGCTACGGTGTTCAAATTCGTATAGTCTTAAATTCTGTGGTGGCAGCAGAGATTTTGTGGTAATCCATGGTAAAGTTCCAAGGATAATGAGATATCAACTACAATAAAGGATACATTTTTTTTAATATTTAGAAAATTTCGTCATACATATGTTTCGGAAGCGTTTTTTCCATCATCAGTTACACTATAAAT
>JAHLJT010009436.1:7196996-7223484 GCA_031308135.1 Acheta domesticus | reverse complement strand
CCCGCCCACCCACTCGCCCGTTTGCCCTCCCGCCGGCTCACTCACTCGCCCGTTCGCCCGCCCTCCCAACCACTCGCCCGCCTGCCCACCCAATCGCCCGCCCGCCCACCCAATCGCCCGCCCGCCTGCCCACCCACTCGCCCGAACGCCCACCCACACGCCCGCCCCCTCGCCCGCTCGCCCACTCACCCGCGCGCCCGCCCGCCACCATCGCCGGAAGTACGTCCTCGAAAACTCGAGCGCAATAAATTTTCATCTCCCTCCATAAGCAAAGCGCGCGGAGGGCGGCGAGTGGGGGCGGGGCGGCAGGATGCACCGCGCGCTGCAAATCCCCGGCAGCGGAGACGACGCGGGGAACAAGGCCGATACTGGGAGCCGCCACTGCATAGTTCTTGAGAGACGGCTGCAGAGACGGGAGGGGCTGCGAGAAAGACCAGACACAAGAAGTACCGGCTGTGGGATAGAGAGAAAGAGAAGTGTTCTGGTGATCTTGCAAGAAACAGTTTAGATAGATAGATATTTATTATTTCCGCAGGTAGGTTATGAAACCTGGTGACGGAACACAAAAATTTACAAATTATAATTGGGAATAAAATACAATGTAACATAAAATTATTTTCAGACAATACCAATAATAATAATAAGATAACAATGTTAACAATAAAGGCATTAATAACAATAACCCCATTTACAACAATAACCGCATTTGCACTAGGTGTGGTTAGTTGCACTAGGGGTCGATGAAGACGAGATGAAAATGTAGGAACGGACATGCGGGAGGGTTACAAGAGCTAGGTGGTAGCGTGAGTTTTCAAACTGAAAATGTACGAAATATTTTAGGATGCACACGCAGGGCGCGGCATTCCGCGGCTGAATAACAAAGAAAGAAAATATAACTGAAAACACAATGAGAAAAACGAAGCGGGTAAAACACGCTAGTTAATTATAAATAGAAGAATGCTTGCAGATGTCATAAAAACGTTCATAAAAACAACGCTGAATAATAAGTGCCATGAGAAAATCTTGGTTTCGTGATATCCAAAGCAAACCAATATTTGGGAGCTGACACAGTCGGCTAAGGGCGCAAAGTACAGAAATACAGCAGAAGAGGAGCGAAGGCCCACGAGCGGATAAGAAGGGCGCCGTGCCGGTGCGACGCCTCATGAATACAGCTCCTGCAGTCGCCCCAGTATAATTTTACGAGTGTTTGTGTTTGGTGCAGGTTGCTGAAACTCTGTGCCAGGCATGCCGAAACTGTGAGCAAGCGAAGCACAATGTAGATCTGAAAAAGCTTGCCGAAAATCATAAAGGTCTACAGAAGAAAATGAAGAAAAATAAAAGTGTCGGATGGAGGAATAAGTTATAACATCGTTTTTATGAAATGGCGAATTATGAGGGTCATTCAAATATAAACGAGACAGACTGTACATCGAGCATGGCGCAGAAGTTGGTGAAGCTAATAGGTGTGTGTGTGTGTGTGTGTGTGTCTAGAAGTGCTCTCTAATGGTAATGAATAAGCTGCGGATGTTTGCCTATTTGCCGATTTTTATCCTTCAATTAAAATGTAGTATTTTAGGTTACTTATTCATTTTGAAGCATTAGTACTATTATATTTTAATACAACTAATGCTTCAAAATGAATAAGTAATCTAAAATACTACGGTTTTAATTGAGAGGTAAAATAGGAAAAACTCCGCATTCACCGCTCTGCCATTTGTCTGCAGACGTGCTTGAAGTGAGGTCAGCGAGTCTGTGCGTATCCGATATCACTGAGGTGGCCAGGAAAGAGGAACAGCGCGGTGCAGTGGATTCTGTGACAGCACGTGGAGTGTCTGTTAAAGAAAAACTTTGCAAAAAGCACGACATCAAGTCCGAACGCCCAAGAATCATTCTGTTGCACGGCATTTCCCACCTCACATGCTGCCAAGTTTGTTTTGACTACACTACAGAAGTTTTTCTGAGAATCTCATCATTCTCCATTCAATCCAGATATATTCCGAGGGGTTCTTAAATATTTGGAGCCCTTAAGATATTCATGGCCGTCCATTAGCTTGGTACGAAGAGGTGCACGCCTATGTACATTGTTCCGTATGCAACTGTAAATATGTTTCTACGAACGCATTGACCAACCTGTCTCATAGTGGAATAAATTTATAGATTGTTAAGCCGATTACTTTTGAAATAATAAATAGCTTATTTACTTTTTCCCATTAGTCCTCTTTTTCATTTCACTGACCCTTTTAAAGAGTGTATAGTATTAAAAAGATGAAGATTTTTTTAAATGCCACATTAAAAACGATATCGGACATCCTAATTCGAATATCGCTGCCACTAAATTGAAATTCTGGACCCGCGCATGTTACCATATTTGCAAATTTACCTCTCAAACCCTCCAATAATTAAGAAATATTTCATATCATTTTTCACCTCATAGTTATTCACGTCATTAGGCTTAAATAGAGCAACCAACGACACCATTCATCGATAGATTTAGGTTATCTTAACCTTTCCGTTTTCAGCTGACGCTGCTCGTATTAACTAATAACACTGCCTTTTTACATCCTTGAGTCCCTTCATTCTATTCTCAACCATCTAACTTTTGATGAGATCCGGCGCCGTCGGCAAGCGGGGTTTTCCTCAACCAAGTAACCCCCACTAGTGGGCTCCCGCCCCAGCCGAGACAAGCTCTGTCTTTCGACATGTGAGATGGTGTAGTGCAGTAAATGTATGTTTGTGAAAGGGAACAGGAAGAATAGTATGAAAAGGAAGGAAATATCGCGCGTGTTCCGTGGCTCGTTTGTTAGTGTACTGCTCGGCATTCGCCTATTGTTGATCGGAGAAACCACGGAAAACTACCGATCAGACAGCCGACCGCTAGAATTCTTCTCCAGACAGCGACTGAATTCGACCTAGCTGAGAAGCTAGTGCAGCGTCGTGGCACGCTAAAACACGGAGACAAACGCGTGGCAGATAGCTGGATGTTTAACAAAGGGCGCGGAACGATGACTAAACGGGACTTTCCGTCCAGGCGTGGACGTGGCGTGGTCCGGCGGAGGCAATGGGGGCGGTGGGTAGCGCCGAAGGGCCTATATAAGGCCACGAGAACAATGCCTCCTTCTTCTTGATTCTCAGCAGCGACGGCGGCAGGTTTCGCGTGAGTTTGTGCTAGTTGTGCACGAGGGCAAGGGGCCGGCAATTCATTGTCGTAACTAGCGAGACATGAAGTACGTCTCAGTGTAGAGCGGTGCTCCGCACAAGGAAATATTGGTCGTATCTTGCGGTGTGGTAGCCGTTTGGTAAAATACCTCTCCTAGCAGTGGGTTCTATTTATTTAGTTAATTGTAAGCAGTGCAATTTGTTATTTGTGACTACGGCCTAGTTTATGAATAAACTTACTGTTCTTACAAACCACTCTCGTCTGTGTTCTGATTACACACATATGACGCCACACTTAGTAATGACCCTTTGCGGTCCTCTGTCCCGCGTGGCGGGACGCAGCGTTTTTCTTATTGCAGACCCTTTAAATCCCCAGGTAGCTGGTTGTACCGCTCCGGCGTGCCGCGGCGTAAGAAACTGTACTCAGGTTTCAAATTTCTCGTATTGTGCATTATATGAACGAAGTCAGAGTTATCATTACTGTCATTTTCTTCACACTCCTCGAAGTAACTCGAGAAAATATTTTCAAAATCTTACTTTCCTGAAGATTGTTAACTCTCAGAATTGTTTACCGATTCACTCAGTTCAAGTTGTGACAATCTCGAACGCTTACTTTTCGATGCCATCGTAAGTTCAACTGGAGCCTCGCAAGCAAAGTGATTTAAAACAACATAAAATGGGAGAAGAGTGGCTACATTGAAGGAAAATACTATCTAATCTCTTCTGAAGATGATTAGTTGCACAGGAATTACCTAAGTGAAATAACACCGAGTTAAATATAGGTCCCGCCCCACGGGACAAAGGACCAGAACCAGGGAAAAAGAAAGTCCTGTGACGCGGGACACCGGACCGCCAGACGAAGAAACCGGAAAAGTGAAAGGACCGCAAAGAGTTGAAATCCTGCCTCGGTCGGGACTCGAACTGTGCAGTGCCCTGAGCCTAGGTCGGTGGAAGGCGGCCTGGGCCCGGCGAGCGCCGCTGCGGAGCGGCCTGCTTCAGAGCGCGAGGCAACGCGGCGCGGAGCCCCGCCTTCTGTAATGCGCATTTAACGAGGCAAGCAACTCCCTCCGCAGCGAGTGTGCAGCTTGGCTAATGTTCCGGATGCATATGTTAAACAACAGCGCTAAAAAAGACATCGTCTGAAGTCGTCGCCGGGAAGGCGTGGCATTGTAAATGTATAAGAGAGACATTATCTTCTCGCATTTTCGTTGTTCTTTTCCGTACTTTTTTAAAATTTAAGCTGCACTAGATTGCGCAACAAAGGCTCGAGTTTTCGTAAGGGAAATAGAGAGTTTCTATTACAGAACAGCTATAAATAATGGAGCTTGCTTTCACAAGCCCTCTGCCGTAAAGAGATTTGCTTCATATTTCATACGATGATGAGATATTTCTCTTCTCAGGAGAAATGTTTTAGCGAAAAGGCGAGGGGCTAATTTCAAGAATCACGACCAGGCGCATGAAACAAACATTGCTATCTACCCTACCCTCGACCAGAATGTTGAATATAAGAATATATGCGCACGTATGTTACACAAATTTTCTTTAAGTTCTTGACGTTATGAACATAAAAGCAGATGTTCGTATTTCATTTACGTAGAGAAATAGTCACATATAAACATAAATATGAAGTAAATTGTAAACACAAAGTATAATACATTCCAAACAAATTACGTAAATTAAAATACTTATTTACATAAAAAATATAGAACGTGAGTCTTTGGTGTACGAAGTAGTAAAAAAATAGACGGATGAGGTGACAATAGAAACAGAGTCTGCCTTTTTAAAATGACTACGCCAAAAACACATGCATACGAGTTGCAAGCATTATTTTTTTGAACGAATTCATGGAAACTTACAATGTATCTTAATCTTGGGAAAATTCTCAATACGCGAGGCGGTAGGCATATTGGTTCATGCCTTTCCGGCATCTGATTACCCTGTTATTTTATACTGCCGAGACTTTGTCGTACCGCAAAGTAACTCTTTCCAATCATTAAACAGAGAAGTAAGGTACTACTTTCTACGCATTAGGGCTGGAAATAAGAAACAAACCTGCCTTATTCCTTAACATTTACATCTTTTATTTTTAGGGTTTCTACGTTCAATATTTACTCTTTCAAAGCTTCTGAATAAACTACTGAAATTGGATGAAACTTAAGTTTTCTCGCAGATATCGTTTCACAGACCTCCTAGGTAGAATTACCCGGCATACTGTTTTTACATGGATAAAATATCACTTTCGTATCCTGTTAAATAAGTTGAAACTTATTATTAGAGACCGGAAAAATATGTAGAATTAAAACGTCAAAATACGTACATAAATATGTAATAAAATCAGTAAGAATATGTAATAAATATGTAAAATCGGATATAATATGTAATATTTAAATTCCCTAATTAAAAAAAAACATTTACAAAGAATGAAATTACATTTAGAAAAAATCTCATAAATAAATTTTAAAATTAATACAAACGTTTTAAAAACATTTTGGAGAGCACAAGTTGATGCACATTTTTCATCATACAACTTTCTTGTTAGTGGTAAAAGCTTCATCTATTTTAAATCAAGGACTTCGCAAATTTTCCTCGGAAATTAAGGCTATAGGTAACAAAACGCGATATCAGTTATACTATTTCCACCATCTCACAACCTTACTCTAATCATCCAGATCCCTTTGCATCTTTCTTTCTGTAGCGAAGTTTCCCGTGCGTGAGTGTATGCGTGTGTGAGTGCGTGCGTGAGTGTGTGTGAGCGGATTGAGCCGTGAGAGGCTACTGCTGGGCGCCGGCGAGGTCTCCTCTCCTTGGAGGGTGGTGGGGGCTGGAGCGGCGGGTGAGGTTTCAGGAGTGGAGCAGTAAGGTGGGACGTTGGGCGTGGGGAGGGAGTGACGGCATGGGTTGAGCGAAGCGGAGGTGGCATCAGGAGGGACGGGTGAGGCGAGTCGGGAGAAGCAGTGGGTGGGAAGTTGGGCTTGGGAAGAGGGCGAGGGCACGGGGTTGGGTGGAGCGGCGAGGGCGGCTGGAGGGACATGTGAGGCGAGTCGTGTGAAATGGGCAGTTGGGCGTGGCGGGGAAGGGGAGGGCGAGAGCGGCGCGGGGCGAGGGGCGGGCGAGGGGACGGGAGAGGCGTGGGGTGGGCGGAGCGGCGGGGGAGGCTGGAGGGGCAGGTGAGGCGAGTCGTGTGAAATGGGCAGTTGGTCGTGGCGGGGAGGGGGAGGGGGATGGCGAGGGCGGGGCGTGGCGAGGGGGCGGGAGGGGCGTGGGGTGGGCGGGGCGGCGGAGGGTAGGGCGAGTGAGGTGAAATGGGCAGTTGGGCGTGGCGGGGAGGGCGAGGGGCGAGGGGGAGGGCGAGAGGCAAGGGTGGTGGGCGGGCGGCGGAGGGTGAGGCGAGTGAGGTGAAATGGGCAGTTGGGCGTGGCGGGGAGGGCGAGGGGCGAGGGGGAGGGCGAGGGGCAAGGGTGGTGGGCGGGGCGGCGTGCGCCTTCTTCATTGCGGCGCCTGGACCTCCCCTCGGGGGCTCACGTCGCCTTCCAATTGACGTCGCTCGACGTGCGCCTCACAATTGCGGGAGGGGGGAGGGGGGAGGGGCGGGGGCGAAAGGGCGAGGAAATTGGCAACTAGGCGCCGGCACCGGTGGCGGACTGAAGACGTGGGCCCGGCGCCTCGCACCTGCGGGCACAGGTGCGCCTTTGTCTGCCCTTTCCTCCCGGCTCAGTCCGCCTAAGAGGCACGGGCCCCACGGCCCGGATATCGCGCGACGGCGCAACCTGGCCTGGCTCTTTGCGATCCGGCTGTTGCTCCACGGCGGCCCTCTTGCTCTTTCCTCCTGTTCGGCACATAACAAGCGTATCCATCGCAGAGTTTCTGGTATGTTCTGGCTGATTTATATTTCGTACCGTGTCCGAGAAGAAGCAACATGGAAGCGGTAACGACGTAGTTCAAGCGAATGTTTCTTTTAGGTGGTGACTCAAGGCTGACGAACTAAAACTAATTATGTTGAAAATATTACTTTCAATTATCATAATGTGCCTTGTGGGAAAATCTCTTGCTCCATACGCTTCGTATTCCTCATTAATCATTTTACTTCTTCTTTCCGTCTATTTAGATTGCCTTGTATATCAATTGTATATTATGAAGGAATTGTGGCCAATTGACACCTATTTATAGACAGACAAATCTTGAAATAATAATTTATTCTCATTAAATGAATTATTATGAAATAAATCTCATGAAATAAATTATTGTTCCAAGATTTTTCTGTCTACAAATATGTATCTGTGGACCCTAATTTCTTCATAATACCGTGGAATCTCTTTAGCGTGTTCCCGTTTACCACGTTTTCTCGCTTCGTTCATTTTTTCAATCCCTAGTTCAAATTCCATCAAATTACTCTACATATTCAACATTCCCACATTCGAAGATTGTAGGCAACTTGCATCGCGAGAGGCATGCGTTTTCCTGGTCACCAGCGCAGCGCCATCTTCTATTGTGCTGTTTTCAGGGACTTTTGGGTACCACTTTCAGTTTCAGTCTGATTCCAGAGTGGGTGTTTTGCTGTACCCTCCGCGCCAACTTCATTGTGTGTTACCATTAGTTTCCGTGTAATGTGTTTCTTTGATGCGATACTGTGATGCGTTACTTTGCTTTTTTTATTTGTAATTTAGTTCCATTTAATGTCGTTTATGAGTAAATTAGTTAATACCATGGATATTTGCGTGTTAATTACATATACGTTTAACGTATTATGGTGGTTTTGCAGATGGAAATGAGGGAAGTAAGTATAATTTTGCATGTTTCGTTTGCACATTTTCCAGCTTACGATGTTCAAAATTTTCAGTCCTTTGAAAAACGTGCTAACGAGATTCCACTTAACATAAATTATTTTAAATAATGAAGACTCTTCACTTCCATTAATTTTTTAAGATATTGAAAAGTATCAATATTATGGAAATAGAAGAATACAGGAGCATGTGAGGCGCGCATTTCTTGAATATCAAAAGTAATAAAATAACGAGTGAAAAGGTCATTATTAAAACATGTCAATCACCTGAATCTGTGCCTCGGTGCAAAAAACGAATAACGTTTTATATTTTAGGACTAATAAATATCAGAACATATTTTTAAAACCCATTGCGTTAATTTTTAATGTGACGAAAGTAAAACTGTAATTATTTTCTCTTTACCACAACCTTGTCCACTGATCAAAAATGTTTCCTGTTACCAGGAGCTTTCATTTATGATAATAAACTTTTTTGTGTTTTTACACAAGCCATTTAATTTTAATCACATATAATAAAACTTTCTGAAAAATTTCAGCAGAAACATTTCCGATATACCTGTATTACAATTAAATGAAACAATTTGAGCTTTTCATCTCAATAAAAGTTAGTACCGTCGAGTAAGCATATGTCGTCAAATTGGCTCATCAAAAAGAAGTGAATTGGTAGAGAGTGTAGAGGCATATTTTGAACTACTATCGTCTGTTTATTTTTGATATAGTCAGCTCTTCATTACAATATAATTGATTAGTTTATATAATGCTCTCGGAACGAGAGAGCTTTATAACATATTTCATATACTATTTCATTCAATGTACCACAAAGATATCTAAGAATGTTTTAATTATAATTAATTTTCAAATATTTTCAAAGTTGTCTTGAATGATAATCATTTATGTGTTTGTTTATGCATTCTTCCCTACAATGGTCTGCTTTATTAACTGCTTGAAACATAATTGAAATGAATAATATAATAAATCGGAGAACATTCTTTACAAAATAATCACGCAACTATTTTTGGTAAATCGATCATCAAATAAAAGACGCACGACACGCCTCCTGCATAAGATAATAAATTTTCTTTAATCATAAACTAAAGAATTAGAGGTATTTTATTATTAGTATAACTGTTGGTAATGTAGATACTTTTTTCAATAAAGAATGAGACACTGATGTTGTCTGGTATTAAAATGTTTTATTTAAAGCTGAAAGATCTTTTTTGATAGCTTGGCTATCATCAGAGCTATCTTGAAAAACATACAAAAGTTTGAAAAGAAAGTTGCATTACAAAAAGTTATTAACAAAAATTCGTTTTCGTAAAAAAAATCAGATAGCTCTGATGATGATAGCCAAGCTATCGAAAAAGATCTTTCAGCATTCAATAAAACATTTTGATACTAGACAACATCAGTGTCTCATTCTGGTATTTTATTTTTTTTTCTAAGCAAAAGTAAAAATAACGGTTCAACAAGATGTTTGAGATACACAAATGAAGTCTTACTGGCAAATTTGAAAACACTAAAAATTAATACACCCAAAAAATGTGTTTCATCCTTGATTCTCTTCCATGAGCATTCGTGTGAAGTGTGTGTGTGTGTGTGTGTGTGTGTGTGTGTGTGTGTGTGTGTGTGAGTGCGTGCGTGCGCGCGGGCGTCTGCGTATGACTAGGGTCCGATCTCCAATGCAATTGTTTACATTGTCAAATATAAATAATGGAATTGTTACAGATAGAAGAATTTAATTTGTTGCCAATAAAAAAGAAGTTGTTCCGTGAATATCATTACTGACAATGTAACTAAAACTCTCAATCATTTCTGTGAATTTTATTTTTGCCTATTCCAAATCGCCTCGTGAATACCGACATTCTCAATCTGACATTTCACGAAGACTACTGTGGTTAGGATTTTCGCTAAATTTTCTATTTAACTCCATCCCCCATTGAAAGCAAGTTTTGAAACGGGCAGAGTCAGTCGTAACAGAGGCCCAATATTTAGTTCCAAATCCCACCGCCAGAAGCGCCCGTCGCCTCTTGGCACGGTACACGCGCGGGAACGCCAGCGCGGCGGTTGCTTGTTGAAAACACGGAATTGCCATTGAATCCGGTGACGCCCTCCCTATTAGAGGACGCATATATGTATGTAGCGCCACGTGTCCCCTTTAGATTCACTAATGGCTCTCGGAATCACGAGGGCTGCACGCGCATTAAAAGTCATATGCCGCGTGCTTTATAATCTGACCGCCGCTAACCGCACCAAGAACGTAAAAAGCTGACAATTCACCGCTCGCGTGGACAGCCAAGGGGGAGTTTTAGGGGCTTTAGAAAGCCTTCCGGAGAGTTTTGAAACATTGTGCTTTCTAGTTGCAGCGAATCTTCCGTGCGAGGATGCACCATTAAATTTACATTGCCCAAAGGAATGATTCTGTTCATTACGTCATACATCAAAATTGTAAAATGTAGCATTAAGTAGTTCATTATTTTTTTCTAAAATAAATAAAATATAATTTCAAATTATTCAAGTTCAAGAATTCAACCACACGCGTTCATCAGCTTTCTGAAAAATTAAATTAACATAAATGACGTATGAATACAAGAAACCTATGAAATGACGCACATGTAAATACGAGAAAATGTTAGTTTATTAAATAAATATATTAGAATATTGATGACTTTACTATAAACAACTTACGAAATTTCAAAAATTGATTTCACATAATATATGAAATTTATTTGCTTCCATTCATTTAATCAACTTTTAAATTTATAAATTTTATTAATGACCTTCCTATACATCGAAGTTGAATCAATAAATCGATTTTAGAATTAAGTCACCGAGTTGTGAGAATTGATTAGCGTTGAACTTTGAAATTTTACACGGTAATTCATAATATTTTACTTCCTAAATTCCAAAATGACTACAAAATATAATTTTTTTATATTATCAAATTAATTAATTAAAAATATAATATCAATTACATGAACAAAGTAATGGTATATAATAATATTTTATTTTAATCCTAAAGAAAATGGCCTATCATTCTCTCTCAGTATTTTCATATTGTAAGCAAATAACTCAATCTTTTGTCATAAATATTTTAGTTTGGAAAGCCATTGAAAAGTATTCTTTAATTGAGAATTATAAATGAAAGAAAAAATGAACAGCCTAACCAACAATTTTTTGGGGGGAGGGGTAACGGGGTAACTGGGGTAAGTCAAAAAACATACTTTCCGGAAAATTACGTGTAAATGAATAACGCTGTAAAACTTTAATGCTTAAAAATAAATAACCTAAAATGTAATCAACGTGTTAAAGAGTTGTTCTTTTAAGTTACTGCAGATAATTTGGACGTAAACATTGCTTGTTAAGTAATTAACTATTTTATTGACTTTCACCACTTTTGCGCATACGTTTTTGAATACTATGACTTTCAAATCAAATAGTTGGCATACACAATTTTCGTCTGAGATATTAATGTGATGCAAAAATAGGAAAAAATAGTACTTTGTCACGATGTTCAAACTAGTGAGAGCAATTTTTCGAAGTTGCGATATTGACTTGTGAACCTATCAGTAAAAGTGATTATTTTTTTAAGTTGCTCGTTCTGTGATGGGTGCAGATAAACAAGAAGCTATTTCTTGGGAGCTCCTGGAAGCTGTTGTTTCGTCCCACCTATGACTTACACCACAATTGCGGTGTAAGCAACTTGTTAGCTACTTCTGCAGTGTGCTGGCATCTAGCTACGAAATATTGAATTTTGATTCATTTTATCCCGTGATGGAACAATGTTCAAAACATGAACCAGTACATCTAACTCAAATCTTCCAAAATTTGCCTTACACCACTTTTGCTCTCAACTGCTCAATTCATCTTAATCTATCAGTTCGGCAACATAACTCAATCTCGATTTCAAAAACCAATAATTTCGTGTACTTAACCCATAACTGGTTAGGTCATTTTTGTCACGTAACTGGTGATGTGGGGAATACACATACCCCAATTGTCCCTCATTCACTATAGAATTTCCGTATGCTACACGGTCTGCTCTTCACCACTGAATTCGCTCTCTTTCGTTTCTAAATTGACCTTGAGCCATTCCTCAAATCAGGGATCATCTCTTCCAATAATATTCCTCAAAGCGTCAATAATTTTGTAATATATAAAAAAACACGGGATAAATAATTACGTAATCGGTGAGGTGGGGATTGACAATACTCCAGGCTCCAGAAAAAATAAATAACGAGTTTCTGCTTATCTTCAACAATGTGACCACCGCCGGGTTCCCAAAACAACTGACTTCCTGATTGATTGATTGGTGTTTCCGGGCGCGTCAACTACTTTGGTCATTAGTCCCGTAAGTGCAGTGCGTGTTTTTCTCGGGAGGTGGCGATGGTCTTTTCCCCGCTGGATGGCGAGATCCGGCGCCGACCTACCGGCAACTAGCGGGGTTTTCCCCTCAAGCAGGTATCTCCCACAAGCGGGGCACCGCCCCAGCCGGGACAAGCTGTAAGCTCCCGACCGGTCTCCCGGCATGTGTGGTAGTGTAGTGCATGTTAGTGTAAGGGTGTGTGTAAGAGGAGAGGACACGGAAGAGGAAGGAAAGATCGCGCTCGGACAGTGGCCCGTTTGTTAGGGTACTGCTCCGGCATTCGCCTGGTGTTGATCGCAGAAACCACGGAAAACTACCGATCAGAGCAGCCGGCCGCTAGAATTCTCCTCCAGACAACGAGTGAAATCGACATAGCTGTCAAGCTAGTATCTAAAATCCTGACGCCGTCGACTCAAACCTAGGACCTCCCGGTCAGAGGGACTGCAGTGACATCAGGTTGATGCACTGCTGACTTCCTGAGAAGTACCCAGAAGCATAGGATCCTTCGCGCATCCGCTTCGGGCAGGTACGGTATCTTTTAAGGGCTGGAGTACTACCAGCCACCGTATTACCAGTGACGGGTTAATATACAAAATAAATACGTGAAAGCAAATAACTACTGGTTTTACCCCTGTGGCTAGGGATTACAGCAACCTACAGCTTCCGTACAGCACCCACCTCCGCGCCTTCCACTTAGATGGTCGCACGAGCACCAACGGAAGCTGCTCGGAGAGCGCAGCCGAGGACGGAGGCCGAGGACGGAGGCCGAGGACGGAGGCCGAGGACGGAGGCCGAGGACGGCGCAGCGGCGAGGACGGCCGTGCAGTGGGCGGTGGCGCTCCCTCGTCCTCAGCAGTAACTCGAGAGAGAGCGTCTCCTGGAAAACATCGGCTCAAGTGGGCCGTGCGCTCTCCAAACTCGATCGCCACCCAATATCGACGCGCTCCGAACCGCTTGCGCCCGGAGGTCGGAGCTAAGTACATTTCCTTCCGCAACACTCTCGTAAGTTTCATTACATTTTGGGCAATTCGCTTTTAGTACCGCGCGCGCTCACGCGAGCTCCGGACGGAGAGCCGGAAGCACGCGGCGGCGGCGGCCGAGAGCGGACGAAGAGAGAGAGAGAGCGCAAAGCGAGAGACCGAGAGACAGCGAGAGGGAGAAAAGGAGGGAGAGAGATGGAGAGAGAGGAAGGGAGGGATAGAGAGAGGAAGGGAGGGGGAGAGAGAGGAAGGGAGGGAGAGAGAGAGGAAGGGAGGGGGGAGAGAGAGGAAGGGAGGGAGAGAGAGGAAGGGAGGTGGAGAGTGAGGAAGGGAGGGGGGAGAGAGGAAGGGAGGGGAAGAGAGGAAAGGAAGGGAGAGAGAAAGGAAGGGGGAGAGAGGAAGAGAGGGAGGAGAGAGATGGAGAGAGGGACAGAGAGCGAGAGAGAGAGAGAGGGAGGGAGAGGCGGGGAGATCGAAGCAGAGTGCGAGCCACCCCTCCTTCCGCGCGCGCGACTACCTGCTGTTGCTGCAGTCAAGTGCATTACACTTTCTATAAGGGTTCCAGGGCTAAGCCCTTCGAACCTCACGCGAGACTTGGTCGGAAGTTGCGCCCTCGCGAGGGGGACTTCCCGGCGAGAGGGAGTGGCGGGGGCGGGGGCGGGGGCGGGGGGCGGGGCGGCGCGACGCCGCGTCGAGGGCCCCGGACCCTCCCCCTCCCCCCTCCCCCCAGGGCGCGGCGCAAAAATCCAGGGGCGCCGTTCCGCACCCGCAAGATGCGACACGGCTCATATCGATTATCGCCCTAAGTCGACCCGAGCCGCGTTACTGGGCTTATGCTGCGAGGCTTGGCAGACGCCGTCGCGGCAGCCATGGCGCTGACGGTCGACGCCGACTCGAGACGAAAACTCGCCGTCATTTAACTGCCAAGGTCTTAACAATCCGAACCGAATCGGTTACGACATGTTTGGATCGTTCCCCAGTGGCCGCAGTTACAAAGCGATTCTGGTAAAACCAATTCCACGCCCTCATTTCCGAACTGCTTATATCTCCATTCCGCATCTCGTAAAAAATTGACGATTATGGACTTAGTGGCAGAAGTACAATAAACTGGCCCCTTGCCGAACAGTTATGAAACCCACTCCCTTCGACAACGAGTTTCAGAAGCGACATTGATAACACATTTCAGTGTAACTAGCGACATGCATAATTACGACGTGCTTCGTACTGAAATCTGTCAGCGGCGACAATTTGGACACCGCCTCACTCGTTGTGACAACATTACCAATTACCCGCTAACATTTCTGAACTCGCCCACCCCGCCTCGCGCGCGCTCTCGCACCCCGACCAGAGAAAAACAAGCGAAGCGCGCGACGCGTGCTTCGGCCAGCGCCGCCGGGCTCGCCGCCCCGATGCCAAGTGAGGGCCAATTACGAGCTGGGAATAATTACCTCCCCCTTCATGTTAAACAGGACATCTTTATTTTATGCGCGGGAATAATTCAGAAACAAACTGTTAACACGGCGATGTCCGGCCTGCGGGACGCCGGACTGGCCGCTGTTATAAATAGAAATTGTTGATTATTCCGCACCAGTATGCCGGAGCAAACGAGCCACGAAATGTGTGTGCATATCATAAAGCGAGGCAGTGAATTAAAATCCCCGGGCCGCCAGATGTGGAGGGAGGGGGCGGGGTGGGACGGCGCGGGACGGGGCCTTGCAGCCGCCGCCGCCGCCGCCGTCCTGTCCCCGTCCGCTGTCCCGTCCCCCTGACCGCTGTGTAGGCACCGCGTCCAGGCCACGCTCGTGTTTATGGCCGCGACAAACGCCACGTCACCAAAGCGCGCCCGACGGCTGCGGCGACGCGCGTGGAGGGGGAGGGGGGAGGGGGAGGGGCGGGGTGGGGACGGGACGGGACGGAGTGGCGGGTGCCCCGTGGCAAGTGGGCGAAGCGCGGGCGACAGGTGGGGAGGAAAGCTGGCGGGCGAGTTCACGAGTGCCTCAAGGGGGAACGCAGGCGAGGAACAAACCAAATCAGGAGAAAGGGAGAGGGCGAATGAAATAATAAAGTAATGAGTGAATATGTGTTCAATCATATTTTTTATTTTTGTATTTAACCAGATTAGTGGGATTTTACAGGGGAGTATTATTTTTTAAGTATGCAAATCAATAGTGGCTTGAAGTTACGAGTAACTGCAAATTAGCGAACCATGATACCCCTATTTCAGATCAAGGACATTCCCACCGGGTAACTTGTTGTTAATTTTGGGAAATTGAAGGTAAGAAGAAAGCAAGATATAGAGTGAGAAGTGAGACACAAAATTCTCTAGGCTATGGGCACGGAACAGATCTTGTTAATCATGTGGTTCGCGGCAAAAGACGTTGTCTGACATTTTGACGAAAGGATGGAATCGCAAATGGACAAGCAAAAGAGTAATCGCTAGTCATGGATGTGAACGAATAATCGAAAAAGATGATGTAATTGAGTACTGCAGAGTCTGTGAGTGATGTAAATGAGTGAGTACTGTGAGTCTGCAGAGTAAATAAGGGTGATAAGGAAGGTTAAATAGATGAAAGAAATTGAATAAAATATACCTCGGAAGTTGTCCCAAACTATCAAATCGATAGTTTTGATTCGATTCAAGTGCATTTGCGATTATAAAATACTTATCTAAGTGCAAGTGCATATTGTCGTTTATCTTTAAGTTATTAATAATTAATTTTAAAAAATGTAAATTTGAAAAATAAAAATCCATTCTATGACAAATAAAGATTTGATTTATTATAAAAAACTTAAATGAATTCAGAAAATATTTCTAGGAGTACTTCTATGAACTTTCTCAGCTACTTTACAAACAAATGTCACTGTTTTCCACTGTTATCTGATTATAAGTATATTTAAAACGGTAATACTTAGCTTTTATAAGTGATGCACGAAAACATGTCCATTATGAGCAAAGACCAATATCAACAACCACATGAAGTAAAAAACAAGGCAATTAAATGGTATTTTATTGACTTTTACATTGTAAAGTATTTATAAGCTTGTTTTTTTCATAATAGTTGCTGGAACTGACCCAGCTTGAATGCATTGCACGCAACTTGTCATCACAAATTTGCGCAACCCTGTGATATAAATTTTCAAATTTCCATTCCGAATATTGCCCTTCAAAACTTCGAATGCCCCTGAACTCCATCAGGCAATCAACCTATACTTGGGTTTTTCGTTCTTGGCGCACCAAGGTCACGGACGAAAAATGGAGAGGGAAAGCTTTCTCCAATAGGGAGCATCCACGTCACAACATAGCAGTGCATATATATCTCCCTATTGGAGAAAGCCTTCCCTCTCCATTTTTCGTCCGTGACCTTGGTGCGGCAAGAACGAAAAACCCAAGTAAACGCTCACAAGAGCTCCTTTTCACGTCGGGGAGCCCTGAACGTTTTCCGAGAGTGAGCAACTTTCCCTAAACTTTTCTCTCATTTCCCCTCCATAACTATAAAGGGGCGTACAAGCACAAGCTGCATCGGGGATGGTAAACAAGAAGCATGCTCTAAATATCACGACGAATGTTTCCTTCAAACAAAACATGTTTACCGTAAGTGTTGTAGCAAACAACAGAGGTTATATTTATGCTTTTATACTTCATTACGAATTAATTTATTTAAAGTTAAATTCAATTCTGTCTTATATAATAATTTTTCCACGGGGTAGAAAAATTGTTAATGGGAAATTCTTTCCATATTTTCGTTTGTATTATGACTTATTATGTGATTCCTTTATATAGCAAAAAATAGGAAATAAAATTAGCAAGTCTCTCCGTTGTATGTATCCTCTAGTAAAACCTCATCTTTGAGTTAGATTTATTATATCACTCTTACGGGGAAACAGCTTTTAAACAGACAATAAATCTTGTTATTATCTTGGACGTAATTAAACGCAATTATAAAATCAAGATATTTTTTGTTTAATATATTTCACTCTGCTGGCAGTTGAAAAGTTCAAATATTACTGATGTATTTCACTTATCTGGATAAACAGTAATTTCCTTTATTTGCTATAATAGAGAAAATGAGAAGTAATATCTCCATTTGAGGCAATAACTGTCAACTTGTTTTCCGAAAACATGCCACGGGCCAGGTTTCCAGTGATGTACAGCCATCCTGGAGATAAGCACTAGAAAACTTTACTTTTAAACCAGGCACCACTTTCTCTGGACATGCCCGCGAACTCTGGTTAACTAGTGCCCACGACCTTGTCATGCCTGGCTTACACGTTTCCCTTTAGTCTGCCCCAAAAGTCATTAGTGAGTGAATTAGCAGTGGCGGGTGTTTAATTGTAGACGGTTTGTTGAAGAGAATACACCTCGCAGAGTACTTTCCAAGTCTGAATCAAGACTTCACAGCTCTTTTTATTGACAATAGTAAAGTATACATAGTCGCGAGAGTCCCACAACAATAGGTGTAAGTGGCAACAGGAGGACTACACTGACAATAAAAACGGGGGCAGCTCCTATTTGCCACACTCGCTCGCTTTTAGAAAAGTGAAGAAATGAACAAAACTGACTGTTTTAGTGCATTTAACTTTATTTTATTTTAAGTACACATTTTCCATATTTCAAAGCATACTTGCATGTTGATTGTCTGCGCGTAGCGTGCAGACAAGTGGGGCACATCGTGTCATCCAATTCAAATTTTGTTTTCAATTTCCGTCTCTGAATTCAAATTATTTTCCAATTCATTCTGTAACATTTTTGTAACTGTTTAACCTCTGATATCGTTTATAAGTTGCTTTAAATGATACTTGTTTTCGACTAACTATTTACCAATCATAAACTATCCTACTTTTACTTTTGTAGATTGTATTGTATTAACTAATTAGTAAACATGTGACATGTGGTTAGCCGGAAGAGCGGGCCTGATGGCCCGAGCCTTGCCATATCAATAAAGGCATTTATTATTATTTTATTATTATTATTATACATTTATTATTTTTCTTTTTTCAATACAAAAAATGTCGGGGTTTCTGCCCAAGACACAATTTATCTGTACAATGTTTACGGAGATACAAAGAAAATAAAGTCTACAGAACAAACACTTCAGAGTTATTCTCAATTGTTAATATTGCATCTTATTTCACAATCTTCTAGTGATTCATTAACTTACCTGGTTAGTTCTACCTCAATAAAGGATCAAAAATTTTTCTGACGATGTTCGCTGTACCAAGTAAAGCAGCTTTCTGCATAGTTCTCAGATGTTTTTTCTTGTAACTATAGAACTTCTCCAGCTTTCTGCCAGTTCTTCGTGACTACACCATTTACGGACACTACCAAAGGAACTATCTCTACTCTTCGCAGTCTGTACATATTCTTTAATTCGACAGCCTGTGGTTAATATTTTCGTTTTTTCTCTGCTAATGTTGTTGTTAGTTATGTTAGTTTTTCATCTGAAGGAACTGCTACATCGACAATCATCGCTGTTTTTGCCATTTTATCAAACAGAATAATGTCAGGCCTGTTTGCTTCAACCGTTCTGTCAGTTATTATTGTCGTGTCCCACAAATTTCGTGCTGATGGTTGCTGGTGGTTATTATTATTATTATTATTATTATTATTATTATTATTATTATTATTATTATTATTTTTATTTTTATTCTTATTCCAAGAACTTTTATCCCGTGACCATATTTGCCCTACGCAAACGTTTGACTCTCAAGATGACGACTGGTGGAGCGCGCAGGTGGACGTCTGAACAAATGAGCACGTGAAACAATAACCGGCAGGCATTCGGGTGTGAGTGGAGTGCTACGTGCTCAAGAGGCGTTCGACGGTGATCGTCACCTGACATCGCCCGCGCCCAATTCCTGCGCGCTCCGTCCGTGGCCTCTGACCCCCCATCCTTCTGCTCCCCTCTCAGCCCTTCCCTCTGCCAAGTGGAGGGGTGGGTAGGTGGGCATTGGCTCGCTTTAGAACCGGAGAGCACGGCATCGCCGTGCCCCACGTAAGTGGATGAATATGTATGGCGCCCAGTCTACTTTTGTACCCAGCTGGAGGGTACACGTGGGGAGTAGGAGGCATCGTTCATATGTTCTGGAAAGCACTTTATAAACATTATAAACATAACTACTAAATTAAAGAATTTACTTGCACAATCGGTTATATTTTGCGGATATATTAACGTCACAATCTTGTGTACAGCATGTTATAACCAACGTGTTTAAACAAAACCAATTATTGTATGAGACAAAGTAAATAGAGCACTTCAAATCTGCATGTTCAGGAATTATACGGTGGGGTTTCTGTAGGGTGCAACTAATTTAGGAAATAAATCGCGATTCCGCCGGCCACCGGTCTGCTTGACCTGCGCTAATGAATATGCATTCCCGGGATGCTACTTTTATTTTATTACTGGGTGAAGGCTACACGTGTCAAGGGCAAAGTGGTATTCAGCGCCACAATATGCAAAACCTCCTCTGCGTCCCCCTAGCGTTGCATTAAAATACTGCTTGTACAGCATAATGGAGTTTCGTTGTGGGGAAATGCGTTGTATTGAATCGATCACTGTAAAGGATAAATTTGTGTTTCCTAAACACTACTAGCTAAAAACTGTGTGCTTTTCTGTAGGTGGATGCGTAGACCGCCATTTACTCTCATAGTGCAGAACGATTTTGAATGATGCAACTTTTCAGAACACTACTCACGAAATGAATCGTTAAAATTCAGTGACAGGTAGAGATGTGTCTATAGAAGCTGGCCATTCTAACTCGTCTTTTCACCCACTAATGGCAAAATCCATTACCAACTTTTCCTTTTCGTTATTTTACTTCTATTTTCGAGTCAAGCACTTAATTCAACTTATGTTATTCAGTGAAAAATTGAATAAAAAATAAACGAATCAATAGTTTTGTTGATACAAAAAGTGACTGAATACTAACAACAACGAATTAACTGTTCCTTAATGAAGTTACCTTAGGTTTCCAATTTAAATATCTTGTATTATCTTTACGAATGATGAAATGTATGAACAATATGGTAATTATATATTGCAGAGGTCCTGAAACTTTTTAAACGGGGGGCCAGTTTACTGTCCCTGAGGCCGTCGGAGAGCCGAATTATATAGTGCGATTTTTCTAACTCTGCCTCTCAAGTCCCTTTGGCCGATCACACGGCATTTCGCGTCTTTCTAGGTCCTGCCACTAGATGTCGCATGGTCGCAAGCACTGCTTGATACGGTCGCGAAAATGCGATATCAAGCGGCATGACTGAGAAAGGCTCGAGGTACCGTGACATATTCCATCGTGAAGACAGGCCTTGAGAGACAGAGCTAGAAAAATCGCACTATAGTAAAAACAAACCTATGAACAAATTCTTATACACCACTGCATTCATCTTATTTTGAAGTGAAGAATCAAAACGGGAACAAATACAATATTTAAAAAAAATTAATAAAAAAACACCAATGTTTTGGCAACAAAATATCTTTGTTTTAAAACCATCGATTTTTTTGCCTTCCCTAGACACCCTAACACACAAAAAAATGTGCGGATTTTAAGAAAAAAATTCTTTAAACCATAAAATCCCGGCGGGCCGCATAAATGTCCTCGGCGGGTCTGTGGCCCGCGGGCCGTAGTTTGAGGACCTCTGATATATTGTCTCTTTAAAATCTTTTGTAAATGTAATCATTTTATAAGTGAACATTTTATTTCATTTTACAAAAAAATATTTTATACAATGAATTTTAGAGGAAAATAAGTGTAAACGTAATGAAAATTTATTTCCCACTATGATATATTGTATACAGACACAATATTGTCATATTAGCAAGATGACGTCTCTGCTGATTTCTCTTTACAAGAAGGTATATTACTAGAAATATATTTTTCTGCAAATAAAGTGAAAAAAAGAGAAAGTAAATTTTTATCAGGATTAAAGATGGTCAAAAATAATAAAACAATCACTTTTTTCTAATAATGAAACATTTTATCATTAAAAATCTCTTGCGGCATGATACAGCAGCTATTATCACAAACTGCACTTTAGTATAGACATGTGAAGAGGTATAAATCATTTAAATAAAACTGTAAAAATACGTCTAAAAATACCCTAATATTTTTATTTCTACACACTAACAAACCAACATCGTCAAAACGATTATTTATTTTTGAATTTCTTAGAAAGAATTTAACACACTCAATGAAGTTTTGCCACATGCAAAAGTGGTTACTAACGTACGATTTTTCCTAGCTCCTTCTTCAACTGTTTCTGTCTGAAAACAGAATATCCGCCGAAACCGACATATGGGTGTCTCATACCTAACGATAACATTGTGATATTGCGAAAAAATATGTGTTGTTAAAGCACAAACTAGTCGTACAAGTGAACATTAAACAGTTAATTCGCCAATCAGCCACATTCGGATATTAGCCGTAACAGAGTCAATCAAACAAATTAGGCAGAAATCTCTTACGAGCAGATGCCAGCCCTGCACCAACTACTTGTTACCTGGTGTCAAATATCTGTGATCGAAGGGTTACGGATATATTGTCTCCCAATCTAAAAAATAAATCCTGTTTGATAACAATCTCGTACGTTGCAGGTAAATACCACACAATACCCTGACCACCTCCACGTACTGTCTCTGGGAGAAAGGAAGTCTAAAGGGATTGTTCTGAGAATCGAACGAGCGTGTGGAAAAGACATTCTATGTTCCACCTACGCTGTTCAAATGTTTTTCTCAAAATGGCGGTGTCTACCGTATTCTTCTCCTCTTGGTTCTTTGAAAGAGTTTGTTTTGTCTTTTCTGTATCGAGAACGACCAGAACAAATGGTCTCCAGATTAACCTTTGCTATTTATCTCGAGGTTTCTAGATCGGAAACATGCCACCTTCTCGATAAATCTCTTCCTATCTTTTGTTGCAAATAGTATTAAAAAGAACTTCAAAGGCGAAATGATAAATTTTTGTATTTAATTTTAACTCCTAAGTTTATAAAAAAACAATCGTGAATTGAAGATGTTCTTGGAATAATAAGATAAGATATCTAATTTTCTTTTTATTGCTCGAAACGAGAAGGCTGTTGAAGAAGAGATCAAATGAGGTGGGCTAAGGAGTGAAGAGAGAGCAAACTGAGCGATGAAACAAATGCGATCGAATGAGATTTGGTGATGAATGTGGTAGTAAGGCTAATTTAATAATAAAAAATGGTTGACGCAGAGGAACAAGAAAGAAAGAGGTTATCTGACGCAAGGAAACGTGAAGTAAAAGGAGGTTAGAGTGGAGTCGACAGCAATAGGTAAGGCGCGGAGATTCATGTCGCAACGGGATGAGATGAGGTGAGAAAAGGAGGGGGAGGTAACACTTGAAAGAGTGTGGTGAAGAGAGGGAAAAGAGAAAACGGCTCTGGGTTCAATGGTGAGAGATGTACGTTGAGATTAGACGATGTTGGCACATACATTTCATATTTGGCGCCGTGGCGGGAGATTGGTTTTTAATAACCATCTTTGGCCCTTTATTGCTAGCTCAGAATTTGCATTTTGAACGTACCGCGTCGGACTAAAATTCCTTTGTTTTCTGTCGAAATTGCATTCGTCCTAGAGTCTCGTAATAGTTTCATCTGTCTTCGACAGGGGGCAGCACTTGCTGGGGTTCCGTCCCAGGCAGTATGGGCGCAGAGGAAATTATTAAAGACACACTCGAGCTCCGTTTTAACCAATGACAGCATTCAATTCACACAAATTCAAACAGCGAAACAGGTGTTTCAAAGTAGTCGCTCCGCCCAGTGAACGATCTTCAGTGCGCTCGCATTAACGTTCCATGAGAACAGTTTAACTTAGCAAGGTTGGCATACCTGTCGCCTTTAGAAAGCCTTTCAAAGAGAAGCCATATTTTCGCGGGAAACAGCGCATTGCATGAGCAAATTTGTGTAATACAGATTAAAAGAAGGCATTGCTTTTCGTGTGAGACTCAGGTAACGGGTTGAACGATTTATTCCCTGATTGCTTATTTATTTATTATACTATCTTCTAATAAGAAGGGTATACTGTGTCTTTTCAGAGATCGACCGAGCGAACGAGAATAGCAGACCAGTTCGTCTCGCCGTAACCAAAATTATGACCGCTCTCCCAAAAAAATTGAACAATAACCCAAATCAGAAAAAGGAGCTATATCGCCGCCTTAACAGACGATATGAAGAAGATCCCAGCAAAGTTCAGAGGAAGACGGGTCATGTCGCAGTAATGTGATAAAATAATGAATTATTTACTTTAATTCGCTAGCTCAGTTTTGGGTTCGATACGATGACACCACGCTTACCTGCAGGCTGGTTGTCACCGGGTTGCCCTCTGTACAGAGAAGCCTGAAGTCTGAAATTATTTCTATTACAAAGAATTGCGTGTAATTTGGCACAACAATAATTTCATTTATTGAAAAATGACTTGAATTTAGTTTAACAGTATCAATGTGATTGATTGCATGCAATTGCCAGTATCTAGTTAATAACGGTATCGAATTGTCTAGGCATTGTTAATGAGGCCACGCAGTTCATGTCACCCTTGGCTTCCACGCCGAAAATCCCTCTTCGCGCCGGTCGTCGCCGAAGTCATCTGATTCTCTCTTGATGTTTGAATTTAATTCCTTACAAGAATTGTTCCACTAATGTTCCAAATTCTATTCTCCCTATTACACATAACACGGCGATGTCCCACTTAATTTAATCAGACAACCTTCGCGCAGCTACCATAACGATGCCTGTCAACAAACATTCCTCTTCTAGCAACCGCTTCGCACCGTCCAGAGTAAAGCGCGGTGTTAGTTTTCTTGTAATATTTTGTATATTACAGCAATAAACAGGGAAAGATGATTTGAACAGTGAAGGAGAATCACAAACTAGGAACAAGAGAAACGAGAAACGAAGCGAGGAAGAAATGTCAAAAAGTGGAATAGTGTATTATGGGAGATGATTGTGTTGGAAGGAGCAAAGAGTAGAAAGAGAAATCATACGAGGTATGGTGATACAAGAAGCACGACAAAATAAAAATATAATAAAAAAAAGGAAAATTTGAAATAATAATGCAACTTGAACGTCAATAAATCTTACTTATGATAATAGGATAAGATAAAAAAACTAGGTGCTACAACAGCACATACTTTCTCGCATTATACATAAATTTGCTCTTTTCAAACATTTCAAAAAGTTCAACGAAAATAGTTCATGGCCATTTTTTTCAGCGTTCCTTGTTCTATCCAAGGAAAAAACGGAACGGTTTTTGAGAAAATATTTTTATAAATAACATTAATTTCAAGAACAAATTATACTAAAAAAGCACTGATTTTTAATACCAGATTTTGAATAAAATAAAAATCTCTATCTTCAATGTTGTAGATTTGAAATAAGGAATAATTGCAATTTACGAAAATACAAAGTGTTGTCCGGCAATAAGAGTGGCACCAACTTATACCCAATAGGAAGAGAAAATTTAAAAAATAAATTAGAGCAGTTTTTGAGAAAAATATTGTTTGAAAATTTTAATTTGCCTTTATTTTATGCAAAATTACGCAAAAAATATTCACGGTTTTCAAAAATTATATAAGCCCTTATTTTAAGAGCTGCCATTAAAAAACAGACTTCAATTAGAAAAAAATGTTTGTGGTTCTAGGACGACGCCGAAAAATTTGAACTTTTGCAATTTTCGAAAATTTTGAAAATATTGTTGAGGCAATATAGAAAGTATCAATATCCTCAAAAATCAAAATATCCCTTTTAATTCAGAGGACCTTGAGGTCCTTTAAATTCATATATGTCAATTCTGGAGGAAATGGTTAAACGGTTTTGGCTTTAGCTTTGATCAAAGACGAATGGATGGGCAGACGGACGGACAGATAGACGTTTTGTGTTAATGATATTTTCGGTATCAAGGACCCACTAGTCATGGATTCTGACTACACAATGTGTTAGAGGAAGTAATTACTTATGTAAAGACACGATTTATCCACGTTTTGTTACTAGGGCCCGGGAATAAGAGTGTTACTGTCGAAAATTCGCTTTTTTCCGGCGCACAATTACAATATCTATTTTTATAAGTATGGATAGAAAGTAATATTTCATTGAAATGTGGGCAAAGTAATCATTGTAAATCACAGTAAACATAACTAAAGCCTTAATCCTTAACTACTGGCGTGAGATGCAGAATACTTTCGCTATCGTCGGGTCATATGGACCTGACCATTCTGGTTCACGAAAATAAGGCCCATTGTGTGGTATTGGGAGGTTTATGGTGTTAAGTATTATATATAATGTAGAAACACATATTATTACGACACTCGTCAATTTACATAATAAAATAATAAAGTTATTTGTCCCCTTGTTCTTCTATATACACTGTAATACAGAGCTGATCGCAAGTGTTCACTCGAACAATTTCATAGTTACAACTTGTAGCGTCTGCAGAGGGCCCGTGCGTTCGTTAATTCTCTTGGACTTATGAATAGTAGAAATAACTTCGCCAATAGTCAACGGTTCAATTCCCTGCACGGTCAGGAGGACACGAAATGTTTTTTGTCATCTGATGCTGGAAACCAGCTGTTTCCGAAACGTTGGGCGAAATTTGTATTTTTGTAAATATATAAAACTGTTATTTAAAACATTTCTGTCTTGTAAAACGATGGACCAACTGATTGATATATACACGGAATGTTTCTTGGCTATTACGTGATGCTGTAGCGGGATGCGGTGCACCAAGACACCACGCACCAGACCGTGCTGAAGCGAGGTGATCCGCACGCCACGGGCTGCGAGGCGTGGCGGGGCGGGGCGGGGCGGGGCGGGGCGTGGGTGTGTGCTGTGCGGCCGGGCGGCGGTGCGGCGGCGGCCACCGCTCTGCGAGGCGACGCGTCCGCGAGAGGGGCCGAGGGGGAGGGGGCGAGGGGGGCAGTAAGGGCGGCGTTTTATCTTCCGGCGGGCGGGGCGCGCGCGCGCTCAGGTGGCGCAAATGGGCAGACACGCCGCCCAACTGCAGCTGCGCCGCCGACCGCGCCCGCGCCCACGCCCACGCCTCTGCCTGTGCCCTGTGCCGAGGCTCCCGCTCACCCCCCGCCTCCGCCCACTCACGTACCCTCCGCCTGTGCCTACGCCTCCGCCCACTTCCGCCCCTGTCTCCGCCTGTGACGACGCCCCCTCTCATCCCCAACCACCCCCGCCCACCCCCCGCCCACTCCCCGCCC
>JAHLJT010009436.1:7163721-7195996 GCA_031308135.1 Acheta domesticus | reverse complement strand
GGAACCTTCTAAAAACGATAGTAATTGTTTCATGCAAAACACCGAAGACATACAAAATCTGTCAGCTACGCGTCACATAATTCTGTGGTAACACAAATGTTTTACATATCCAGTGGCTGAGCTCAGGGGTGTCCAACCACGCCCACGCGGATTACTTGCCGTGCCTGGGAGTCCGGTGCACCTGCCAGCATCCCCTGACTTCCCTGCCATTTCTCCACTAATACAGAAAGGGTGGAAGCTGAAGTGACGTGAGGCGATGAATACTACGAAATAGTTATTTTGCTACCCCCATTGTATAATTCTCTCATTTGCTGGCTGCAACCAGTTGCATAATGATACCCATTTTGATACAGTTTTCATTATAATATAGGTTCATTACCAATCACAAGAGAAGCTTAAAAAACAATATTGGCACTTAACTAGTCATCGAGAATCTTTATAGTAAATTTTTAGTTCGATTGTGTACAATTAAAATTGCATTTCATATGATGCTTCGCAGTTTTTATTTCTTTTATTTTACTGTTAGTAATTTTTGTCATATTTCATTAATTTTTATAATTTTCTTTATTAACTGTTTTTAACGTGAAATATTATTTAAAATAAATTGAATCGTAATTTCACTTTGATCCTATTTGACTAGTGCAGTGGAAGGTATTGGAGAGAACATTTGGCTAAGATTAAGGTATAAACGCAAGTCATTTTCGGTTATATGTTGCTGCCATGTATGGTTTTCCTTAAAAAAGTCTGGTTTAAAATATCTAGTGATACAAAAGTGGACTTGGTACATTCCAGAAATAAGAGAAAAGCGAAAATGGTCACGTCAGAATAATTGCCGCAACTTCTGTACTCCCTCGTAGGTGATCTGGTTAATCAAAGCCACCTGCGGTGGGGTGGGTCTAGGGTAGCTGTCCGCTAGGTGGCCTTGCTGAATCCTGCATGTTCAATGCCACGAAACGATTCAATGTAAAAAGTTGAATTTATAAAAGTTACCATAAGATCGTAGAGAAAGTACCGTATGAAACTCAATGTAATGGTATTAATACACTCCTGTGAAAGTGTACAATACGTCGCTCGTTCCTCGAACTTGCGTCGTATTATCACACTCGTGTATTAATATCCCATCATTATCATCATCGTTTCATAATGTACTATTGTGACACGAGTGATAAATGTGACTTTTATTTTGCGAGCAGCAAAGGTTGCGATAGGAGGTCAATTGGTCGGGTGGAGCAATCCGTAAGAGCACAGTAAAATCACTTTTACCACGTGTGTCATACACTTTTTAGATAGCCTTACTTTTATTTTAATTCAAGTATACAAATATTTTAACAATACATTAAGCACAGCAGTAGCTGATATGGTGAGGCGAAAGTACATTGTTTTCTTTGTTGCATTCAAAGATTTATCTGATCACTTGAGAATCGTCTGAATTTTTGCACTAATTCTAAAAAAGTGAACATTCGGCACACTATTCAAGCCCTGAAAAATTGCTTCTACTAGTGTCCTGTCTAAAAATATCTTTGAATATTTGTTCTCCCAAAAATCCGACGTTTTAACTGCATGTATAATCTTCACGCTTTATATCTATTGTGATATACCAAATGTGAGAGGGCATTTAATGTCGAATTATTTAATAATTTAATGTTAATTTAAATTTAGAATCGGACACCTTAGTGACGGGTGTAAATAAGTGACCAGGACTGAATGCTAGGGAGAACATAAATGGTATGATATGTCACGATATTTTGTAGCGGGCACCTTAGCAACAGAGATTAAACAATTTCATGAGTCCCGTTGTTATGGTGCAGCGTCAGACGAAAATTCGTTATAAGATAGGGATTTCGGCCAAGAGTACACCTTAGTTATGAAAATAAACAAGTAATAGGAATTCGTTGGTAGGGAACATCGAACAAATTTGTACAACAATGGATACGAGTTTTCCCGGATCGAAAGAACGAGCAAAAATGTTAGTTGGGTCCCAGATTTCGTAGCGAGCGGATCGTTCTAGTTCGGACTTGGAAGATTTTTGTGACCGAAAGTGGAACTTGTAAATATTTCGGAGATACAGTTCGGGAACTTTAAATTTTTTCCGCGAGTTAAAGTTGAACTTAGAAATATTTTGGTGAAACAGTGTATTGACTTGAATCATTTTTCCGATAGGGAGGAACTTGTAAATATTCAGGAAAGCAATTTATCAACTTTAATTATTTCACAAGGGACGAAGGTGAAGTGCCAGGCTACTAGACTTGTAAATATTTTTGCCTGAACAGGGCGTGGACTTATTATTTTACAAATGGATCGGGACTTGTAATAGTTGTAAAACTGTTTATGAACTTTGATTATTTTCACCTAGTGCTGATGGTGAGGTAGCAGGCTAGTTCGAGCAGCTTCGGACGCAAGAATAATCTAATAAAGCTGTCCTGGTAAATTTAATATAATCAGTAAAAGGATAGAATGAAGTTATACGCGGGTAGGCGTTTACATGAACGCATATGACTCGTGCATTACGTGGATGGGAGTAACTTCGTGGCGTGTCGGTGGTCAAGCAAGATCCAAGACAGAAGGTTTCATGACTGGAACTGTTCGGTCGGAGGTGCTAGTTTGGAGATGCATCCGGGAGAAGCATCAAACAACACGACGTAAAAAGAGCTCAGGTCAATGTTCGTAGGAACAGTTTATTCATTTTTCATGGTCATGACCAAAAACCAATAATTTCAAAGAATGTTATTTAGAATTAAATGAAGTCTTTTGATTCAATAAATTCAAATTGTTCTAGTCCAGAAAGTAAAAACTTGATTATTATTGTGCAATCCAGCACGGCCTTAAATAACTTTCAGGTTTTGTCGTCTTCCGTACGGAAGCGAGCCGAGGGGGCAGATTGTGGTTGAATGAGGTAAGCGATTTGCCCTTGATTATTAAACTCATAATAGTAATAGTAATAATAATAATAATAATAATAATAATAATAATAATAACAACTCCACTGCATCTATCAGAGGCTACCACATTCACTCCAAAGAGTACATCAATAGAGGATCAGAAAAAGAACTGGAAGCAAAAAGAATTGCATGGTACATTTCCGAATCAATTAGACAAAGATAATATAGATAAGGATGCAACAAGCCTCTGGCTCAAAAATGGAAACCTCTTTGGCGAAACAACTGGATTCATGATGGCGATCCAAGATAGAGTAATAGCCACTAGAAATTACCGGAAATACATAATCAAGGAAGCAATCTCAGATGATAAATGCCGAAAATGTCATGAAACAGCAGAAACAATAGAACACATCACAGGATCCTGCCGCACACTTGCAAACACAGAATATACCAAAAGACACAATGCCATATTGTGAGGAAGTTCTTAGGAGACGAGATTGGCTGATATCAACTCAACTGTTATACAATACGTCTTGAATCTCAATTCCGACATATTGTCTCATGTCCAACAGTGTTGAGATTTTGTCTCTTATAATAATAATAATAATAATAATAATAATAATAATAATAATAATAATGCTATTGTTTCAAGGGCTGGTCCAACGAGTGGGCAAATAAGAGGAGGCTATAATATCGGTATTTGTTTCACTATTTGATTTTTTTAAATTCTGCTTGAAATAAACACTGTTGCCAATTGTCAGGAATATGTTTGAATGGTGAATTATTTGTTTCTTTCATTTTTTGATATTTTATTAAATATTTTGTTATTTTCTATGTCACAGCAATAATATGAAAAAAGTAATAAAAGAAGTCTCTAGAATTCTCTCCTTACGGGCCAACATCTCTTTTAACCGACACGAGTCTTTGTGTGTTAAGCTCCTAACATGAACGTTGAACGTTTACCCAATTATTACAAAATGTAGTAAACGCGATTTCGGAATTCACGAGACAGCTTAATCCAAAATGTTTAATTTTACACCCAGTTACTAATTTAACTTGGTGTATTATTTCATTTTAATGGATCGTACCCTTGCTTCGGCAGAGGAAATGGAAACTAATGTAAGTGTTTGAGAAATATCTGTTAATTGACTTCTCCAACTAATGTCATGGAGCAGGTATCCAGTGATGTAGCGCCATTCCGCAGCATTTTACATCATCTTCACTATTAAAATCTAGCGTCAGCTGCTCTCGATGCAGTGTCCACGAATTCTAGAGAGCTAATTATCTTGCCTGCGACTTTCACACGCCTGGCTTAGCTGAATCCTATCTTCAGGAAGGGAGAGTCAAAATAATTTTCCTCCGATTCACAGGCAACCAATCATGTATTGACCAGTCTGTACAAAATTGTGAAGGAATACTGTCTACGTTTCCTTGACTGTTGGAGCCTCCACAATCTAAGAAACTCTCTAGGCATCAAAAAAGAAATTTATGAAATATTTAATTCAATTGAAGGTTGCAAATCAATTTTAAATTATCTCAGTATGGCTAGTCTCGGTATGATGAGAAATGTTGTAAAATTTAATTGTAATTAATATTTCTGTTTATACAATGTATATCTGCCTGAAATCAATAGCGGTTGCTAATGACCTTATATGTTTTTAAAGCGGCCTAATATAAAAATTTAAAAAAATCACACATCACGTTCCGTCGCAGACAAAGATATATAGTAATTGTATAAGTTCATTTTATTAAACTATATTTTCTCATGCATTGCTACATTTTCTCACAGAACCTCCACTCTACTATAAACTGATTTAGTTGTAGCCAAGGCCCTTTTGAGCTGTTAATTTTAACTCACTTGGTTATGAATTTAAAATACTAAGAAAGATGTTCAGTCAAACTTTAGATATTTATGTACACAATAACCGTGTTGTACCATGGAACTTGATGTATTGTACCTTGAACATCAGAATATATAAGGAGAAAAAATTCAACAACAAAAATTGAACCGTAACGGAATTATTGTATCTTGAATCACAAAATATATAACGTAGAAGAATGCAAATTGAAATTGATGTTGAACAGCAAAATTCAGTTCCAATAGCTGTCGAAAGATTTTTTTTTCTGGCGCGTCAAATACTGTGATCATTAGTCTCGTATCGGCTACGGTGGCTCAGGGCATCAGCTGATGTCACAGCAGTGCCTCTGAGCGGGAGGTCCTAGGACTCCACTCCCAGGAGGGCAGGATTTTCGGCAATAACTAGAGAGCTAAGTCGAATTCAGCCGCTGTCTGGGGGAGAATTTTAGCGGCCGGATTCTCTGATCGGGCTGTCTGGGGGAGAATTCTAGCGACCGGCTGCTCTGATCGGTAGCTTTCCGTGGTTTCTCCAATCACCAACATGCGAATGACGACGCAGTACCCAGGTCACGTACCCCGTGCGATCATTCCTTCCCCTTCCTTGTTCTAGGTAAAGGATGAGCCTACTTACATGCACTACACTACCACACATGTCGGCAGACCAGTCAGGAGCTTGGGGCTTGTCTCTGCTGGGGCGGTGTCTCGCCGGAGGGGAAATACCTGGTTGCCAAAACACCCTCTATCCAAATTATAGGTGGACGTCGAATCTCGCCATCCAGCAGAGGAAAATCACAGCCACCTCCTGCGATAAACACATTCACTACACGTACAGGACCAATGACCTTAGTAGTTGACGCGTCCGGAAATACTACTCAATCAATCGTTTGTCTCGTATGTCTGCTGCATGTTATTCCCCGGGAGGTGATCGTGTTTCTCCCACACTGTAACGTGAGATCCAGCAAAACTACGTAGCTAATAAGCAAGTGAAGTTATCAACAACCAGGGAATGACTTCATTATCAGCAGACCTGTCCAAACCTAGCGACATCAAGCGGATTCCCTTGAATCAACTGGAGCCGCGTTATTCAATCAGTCCGCGTATTTTTTCAACAGACTGTGTATTTTAGTGTAAAACATGTAATTATTGGAAACTCCTTATTTATGAATTGAATTAATTATTGGATATCCTTATTTATGAATTCAGTATATACTATAAGAAACGAGGCTTATTCTACTTAATTATTTATTACTTCTTTATTCTGCATCCTTCATTCCTTTCTAGTTTTAATAATTTTTTTCGGAATATTGAAACGAAACGAAAAACGTAATCCAATTATCAAGCAGGCGTTCTGTACTTATGAAATACCTTCTCAAGACGATCTCAGGAAATTGTGTTCATTGTGGAATATAATTTTTATAAGGAACTACTGGACCCGGCAATATACATCACACAACTGGTCACGTGATTGTCAATCACGTTTTTCGCTAGCTGTGGAAACATTATAATAGATGAAAAAATTTCCCGCAAGTACGGGTTTGTTCTATGTCCTAGTTTGGACAAGGTTGTCCTATTGTTAAAACTTTCTCCTAAAATTTGGGAATACATTCGCTATTACACTATCTCGGAGAAATTAGATTTACTTGTCCGGGATTCAAGTACTAATTACGGCCGATATTTCACAATCACAGGGGCAGAATTCTTGTATGCAGTGAAGACGCGCTTCATCCTTGACTGTGCGGCGGGTTGCGTCGATATCAGGGGCGCTTGAGTCGTCATAGACGAGTAAATCGTTGACAAGCCCCAACATGTCCCAATTAATTCATACCACTCTTCAAACACTATTACTAATAATAACAAAATATGAAAATTTCAGCGAAATCGGTTGAGTGGATACACATACGTACATTCCCTTTTATTTATATATAAATTATTTGGCTCATTACATTGAAAGACAATAGCCTTGAACCAAAGGATGTTTTATAAGTACCCTCCCCGACTCATTAAGATGTCACAACGACTTATCATGATAAATCGGAATTTCAGGCGCAAAAAAGTTATGATTTAGGTACCTAAAATAGGCAACAAAATATGAAATTAGGCACTACAAGACATGAAAAGAGACATTTTAGGCACTGAAATGGGTTACTAAAGTAATAAACCAAAAATATTAAAATATTTGACATGAAAGCTATGATTCTGGTATTTAAACCACATCAGAAAAGCATTAAATTAGGCAATTTGTATTATTCAGGAATGTCAAGTACTTGTATATTTATGAGAGAGACTTCAAGCATATAATTTTATTGCCTCTTATTTGTATCATTCTTTCACACTGTTCATTCTCAACCTGTCAACAGCACCGTTGCACCACGAATGGGTGCGATTCCCTAAGAAGTGCGTGCTGGTGGGAGACGACCTTGAAATATTCTTTTTATATTCACTAACAGAGCCTCTTTAGTTCAGTGTAGTTTGGTTAGAGATTTCAGTGCAAGTTACTTGTTTTAGGCCGCTTTAGGCAAAATAATATTAATAATAGGCATCAATCGCTCTTTTAGGGCATTTTGGGCACTATTAGATCCTCTCAGTACATCTATTTTTTCATGATTTGTGAACATCTGCAAATATTTTCTACAATATTAAAAAATCCTTCGTACGCCTTCCGCGGAGGTGAAGTAAAGCTGGCCGGCCCATGTTAGTAGATTTACTTGCATGTAAAAGATCCTCAAGCCTAAATGACGCCTCTGAGCTAAATTCAAATCGCCTGTTTCGTCGCCCGAGATAATACCTTCTTTCTCCGCTAGGTGAAAGGAGCGTAGCGAAATTTGCGTGGTCAGACAGAAGAGCGGGCCTGATGGCCCGAGTCTCGCCAGGTAAAATAAGGCATTAACATTAACAACAACACAATATTGTAAAGGAACTAAATAGGCCTTTGTCTTAAAATCCGAGGTCTACTTAGGGGTAGTAGTATGATGTAGTATTATGCTAAAGGGGAAGGGAGGGGGTGTGAGGCAGCGATAAGCTATAGGGAAGTGCGTTACAAGAAGGAGGGAGGTATTGAAAATACTTCAAAATTTGCGTTACGTAATTTATGGACGGCCCCTTATCAACTATGACAAACGGACCAACACAGTACCAAACTATCCGCGCTGTTCTCCACCCGAGCAAACGGCGTTGTCGAGGAGTCACCGCGAGCTGCACCAAGGCGCTCCACCTTTAAAAGTCAGCAGGCCCTCGGACTTAATAATTCAGCGCGCAGAGGGGCGCAGAGGGGTGCAGAGGGGCGCAGAGGGGCGCAGAGGGGCGCAGAGGGGCGCAGAGGGGCGCGGGCGCGGGCCGGCGGCGCCGTGCGTGCGGTGCTCTGTCATGTCGACATGTCTCTCGACGGAGCGACGCCACGCAAAAACGCTCCGGCTCGACGCGTTGCCCCGCACAGTGTGCCCGCGACGCCCGCGCGCGGACTCCTTGGTCAGGGATACCACACAGTTTAAGCAAATACTGTAGAGCAGTGTTGTTAAGGTGGATGCCTCGAGTAGGAGTTCGCGGCACGAGTGCCACGACGAAATCGCCCCTCTACGCAGTTCACTACCCCGCCATCAGCGACAACGCCATCCTTATTGTAAAACGGCTGCTAATAGTTCACATTCCCGACGCCAGTGGCGCAGAGAAGCTCGTGGCATGCTACGGTGCCACGACGCGTTCCACTGCCACCAGTACAAGACCTTGACTCCACTTCTGTAGAGACCAGAGATCTTCATCAAGGCACGCCATTCGCCCGCTCGCACTTGCTCGAGGATTTCAGCCTCGAGTACGATGCCCCCGAGCGTCCTGCGCTCGCTTGCGGTGGGCTTGTTTAAGAGTCCACGGCGGCGGCGGCGGGCGGCCTCGGCCTACGCAAGGCGTTGATAGAGGAAGGTCCAAGAGCACAATGTGATCGGACGCGTTTACAATGTACTGTGGCTTCGAAAGCAAACTAAGAGGATTATGAAATCTTAAATTCGCCTCTAGATGGCACCCTAACACAGAAGAAGAAATCTTAAAAGAAGGAGAAGAAATCTTAAAAGAAGGAAAAGAAATCTTAAAAGAAGGAAAAGAAATCTAAAAAGGAAGGAGAAGAAATCTGAAAAGGAAGGAGAAGAAATCTAAAAAGGAAGGAGAAGAAATCTAAAAAGAATAAGGAAGTGAGGAAGAGGATTCATAATTCATTCATTCTAAAAAGAATAAGGATTCATTGTTTGTGAAATCCCAAACACTTTCCTCAGATTTGAGAAGTTTGTGTGTAAACGAGCAAATGTTTTTCCGCGACTAAACAAGAAAAACATTTTCAGAGGTTATTGCAAACGTCTGTTATGGGCGACACGTTTTTGTTTTTAAAATACTGGAAAACTACTAACAGTAATAAGTAAAGAGGAATTTTGAAAAAATGATACTAATGTTATTATTATTGTTCACCTTCGTAAATTGAACTTAAAAGTTTTTGCAATCTGTAAGAGAATTTTAGGGTTCCTACTGCAATTAACTTGCATAAATTTGTTGAATAATGTATTATTTTAATTTAATTTAGAAACACTTTTAATAATCAAGTGGTACCTAAAATATATTTTTACTCTTTCGATTGAGCACCAGCACATCGTTATGGTATTTTACCCAGAATTATTAAATAAAAAAACATTAGAAATAGTTTATAATTCCTATTTATAGGGTTCAATCACAGTATTATTTATTATTTTTATTTGAAGCGTAATATTTCCATGCAAAACAAAAACTGTCCCGTTTATCCAGGCTCACATCTCATTATTTTAGCTCATGTATCCTTATCATACAGCCATTGTCTTTATTAATACAGTTCATCGTGGGCCACTGCCCGTTGCCTTACTATGCAAAACTAGTCCGAGTCGTTCCCCTCGCACCGAGCATCCGATGCTCGGCTTGCAAGGTCGAGCGAATTTCGCTCGGTGGGTCGCAGCCGAGCGAAACCCCATCCTACTGACCTGACGCATAGCAGATTTTCTGCGAACTGCCGCGGCGATCGAGCAAAATCGTCTCGTGCAGGACTCTAGGAAAGACAATACAGGACACTCGGCGATATAACACGAGTCACTTCCAGCTAGCGATCCTAGTGGCATGACCTGTCGTAACCAATACGAGAACAAGTACGAAGTGTATGAATAAAGAAATTTTTAGCTCACTTACGATTATATTTACTTACGTTTCGCAGAGTGATTCGAAAGTTATTGTAAATATATTGAAATTTGAATTAGTCACCGATTTTCCAGGTCACGAGACTAGGTACACAAGTGAACAGTTGTTTCCCTTTAAAGGATGAGAAATATTCAAGGTATCCAGTATTGTCTACATAGTATTTGGTTTAAGTGCTGTAAAAATTCAATCGGAGGCGACGAGGGATATTGGACACACAGCTCGCCTCTCTACTGAGGCAGAGGTTGAAATCCCGATCGGTCCCCATGAGATTTGTAGTGGAAAACTAGTGGTGCTACAACAGCTCATACGTTCTCGCGTTATTTCGAAATTTGCAATTTTCAAAATCTCAGAGTTCAGCGAAAATGGGTCCCGCGCCATTCTTCAAATCGCCCTTTCTATTCAAGAAAAAAAAGTTTTGAAGAAGTTTTTTCCAATTGCATGAGTTTTAAGCCTAAATTATGCGACAACTAATCTTTTCTTAGCTGGAGTTTTATACCACAAATGCCAATTGGAGTTCAATTGGGATACATCCCTTTTACATTCAACAAGCTTCTATAAAGCATTCGTTTCATGATTTATCTGAGTTTTTGCTTTGCATATTAACGTATTGTATGGAGTTGTATTAATTTGAACGTTAAGATATCTATGATAAATAAATAAATATTTATTAAGCTCTAAATAAAATATTTCTTGAGCGAATTTCAATGGCGGGTTCTTCGACAGTAGCGTTTTCAACGTTTATTAGCTTCAAACGAATTTCGTCGGGAAAGAACTAAATGTGATAATAGAATTAAAGAAACTAAATAATTGTAAAGGAACTCGCATTGCACGAGTGAAATATTTGAATGGTTATCGTTTTAAGCTGCTTCTTTAGAGAGAGTGAGTTAGCATCTGCAAAATATTTTTTCCAGTAACACTTCTTTTTTAATACAAGTAAAAATATTGTGGAATGAATCACATTGCCAATAATTAGTGTGCTTTTCCCTTGTAATTATATTTAATTTCTTTCTGTAAATTTCCAATGTGGTTTAGCGCTCAAAAATAAATGGATTTTAAAACGTTGGTAAAATGTCATCAACTTTTTAAAAAGACCAATATTAATTTTTTTAGTTATTTGTGTTATCTTCCGTCTTTTTGGAATAGATAATATGATATTTAAATTACCCGCACAGTACATTTTCCTCAACTGTATTTCATTAACTGTGCGCTTATAAAATTATAATAAAAATCGAATCAAAATATCCTTCCTAGCAACTAAAATCATAAAAAACACTTAGTAATTTCACATTAAGGGAAGAAATTTGTCATGGTGACACGTTAAACCACACCTTAAGAATAGGAGAAACTAGGTAAACCCCTCAGACGTTGTTCTGCGCTTCATCTTCCTCTTTCTCCTCCCATCACCCTTTCTCACTGTCTCTCCCTCCATCTCTCACCCTGTCTGTGTCTCTCTCTCTGCCGCTACCTTTCCCTCTCATTCACATTTAATGGCAGATTATGCACGTCTCTGAGCATGTGAGGTATTATCGGGAAGCACCAGACCAGCAACAACTTTCATGGACTTGGTCATACTGTGTCGGAGTTTACCTTTTATATCTACCAACATCCATTTTTATATAGAGAGATAAGGTACATTTACCTGTACAGCATTTGTCGTGGTCCTGACAGTGCAATGTAATGGAATTTGGGTGGAGTTGGAGGTGAAAACGTAGGTGGAGGCGGAAGTGGAGGCGGATACGGAAGTGGAGACGGAGGCGAAGGCAGAGGCGGAGGCGAAAGTGAAAACGGAAGTGGAGGCGGAAGTGGCAGCGGAGACGGAAGTGGAGGCGGAGGCGAAGGTAGAGGCGGAGGCAGATGAGGAGGATGTGGAAACGGAGGCGGCGGCGAAGGTAGAGGCGGAGGCGGAGATGAAAACGGAGGTGGAGACGGAAAGGGAAGCGGAGACGGAAGTAGAGGAGGAGGCGAAGATAGAGGCGGAGGCGGAGAAGAAGTGGAGGAGGAGGTGGAGGCGGAAGTGGAGGCGGAGAGGAAGTGGAGGAGGAGGCGGAGGTGAAAACGGAGGTAGAAGCGGAGGCTGAGATGTAGGAGGATGTAGAGGCGGAGGCGGAAGTGAAGTTGATCGTGGAAGTGGAGGTGGAAGGGGCAGATGAAAGCGGAGGCAAAGGCGCGGGCGAATGTGGAGGCGAAGGAGCGGTGCGCGAGGGCGACTGCGGGAGCGGGGAGGGGCGCTGGTGGCAAAGACAGAGGTGGCGTGCACGACGGGGCTGTGGACGGGGCAGTGGTCGGGGCCAAGCGCGGAGGGGGTTGAGGGTGGCGGCAAAAAGCGAGCGACCTCGCGGCCTCCGAGTTAGCCGGCGGCCGGGGCTTCTTGCGGTTGTCTACACAAATACGTCGGCAGGCAGGCGGGCAGGCAGCGCTCCGGGCGGGCATGCGTGTAAATAAAATAAGAGACACAAGGAAGCGCTCCGCGGCGACGACGTGGCGACGCAACGGGCGACGGGCGCAGTGGGGCGGAGCGGAGGGAACTCAGACGAGGGCTTACGGCATGTGGAGTGAGCATTTATTTATTTAATTATATTTCATTTCGAAATGAAGCAAAAATATATCAACGCCATTAATGTTTGAACAGTAAAACTAATTGATTGAAATTCCTTATTTTACGTGGCGTTTCAATCAATCAATTAATAAGTTTTTTGTTAGTATCAAGTATTATTTGCAGATATTTGCACACACTACTGTATCATTACGAGCGTTCTATTGTGAACGAAGAAATCTTTTGGTTTATTAAGTTTCGCATTTTTCGTCTGAATCAATATGTGCCCGAAATAATTTTAGTATTCTAACCTGGAGTTTGGAAAGTTAAAAAAGTATATCAATAAATATTTTTATTTACATTTCAACATTCTGTGGTTCTCAAAGACTTTACATTTTCATATTTTTTTCGGTTTTTCATTGCGTTACATTCATTTAATCGTAGTGAAAACCCTCAGAGTAAAGTTAAAATTATCAAAAACTGAGATCATGACAAAAACTGAGATATACTTTTATCACAAAGAAACATTCGTGCTTCATTAACAAATCAATTTCTTACGAAACAAAATATTTGATATAAGTCCGCATTATGGTCGAAACTCATATCTTCACTAGAAGTATGCAGTTCCTAATGAAAATATCTTTGTCGGCAAAATATTGAAAATATATATATTAACTAACAAAAATATAGTCTTTTTATTGGTTTTTCTACTTTTTGTGCTTCAGTTATTGACTTTTTGTGCTTCAGTTATCGAGATATAAACTTGTTCTTTTTAGAAGAAAATAATTGCACAACAACAAAAAAAGAAGAAAAACCCCTAGTTTCAAACTAACTTACTGAAACGTTCTTCAGCGGAGCACAGTTCTTGAGAAGGAGAAATTCGTGACTCACGGTACACGAGAGTTGAACTCTTAGAGTAGTTCCTTAGAGAGAAAAGCGTTTGATCCTAGAGCGCGCTCTATTAGCTGAATTGGTGTGATGCGCCGTAGAAATAACTTTTCAAACGAGGAGTTAGTTCACAAAGGAAAACACAAAAAGATAATTTTCTGTTTCTATTTCTTATCTCCATTGATCTCTCCTTTCACAAACTATAACTTATTTTCACCATCGATAACCTGCACCAAAATGTCAAATTTTGTTAAAACATAAAAATGTTTCTGTGCCCTGTACTCCATGCAGATTTCCGTAATCAAACACAATCTAAAGAAGTCCAATAACTAGTTCAATAGTCAATAAAGAATCATTTGTTTAATATTAAGTGTTGATTTTTATTAAACTCGTTAAGAAATGACATTATTAAAATGTAAAATTAATTTTATCTGCATTTTGTACATCATTGTGCATACGAGGGCGCTCTGCACAGTGCTTCAGAGGCATTACAGCAAGACAACAATAGCAAATCCGTACTCAGCACACGATACTGACACGGACTTTCGCGCTATCCCCATAATTGCTGAAAAGCATTCCAAACGGGAAGAGTAAGAATAAGCAGATAGAAATTCTAGCCCGACAACAATACCAAATCCGTAGTCAGAAGACGAGAACGTGATACAGACATGGGTTTTCGCGCTATCCCCATAGTTGCTGAAAAGCATTCCGAACGGGAAGAGTAAGAATGAGCAGATAGAAATTCTAGCCCGACAACAATACCAAATCCGTAGTCAGAAGGACGTGAACGTGATACTGACATGGGTTTTCGCGCTATCCCCATAGTTGCTGAAAAGCATTCCGAACGGGAAGAGTAAGAATGAGCAGATAGAAATTCCACCCCGACAACATACCAAATCCGAAGTCAGAAGACGCGAACGTGATACTGACATGGGTTTTCGCGCTATCCCCATAGTTGCTGAAAAGCATTCCGAACGGGAAGAGTAAGAATGAGCAGATAGAAATTCCAGCCCGACAACAATACCAAATCCGAAGTCAGAAGACGCGAACGTGATACTGACATGGTTTTCGCGCTATCCCCATAGTTGCTGAAAAGCATTCCGAACGGGAAGAGTAAGAATGAGCAGATAGAAATTCCAGCCCGACAACAATACCAATCCGAAGTCAGAAGACGCGAACGTGATACTGACATGGGTTTTCGCGCTATCCCCATAGTTGCTGAAAAGCATTCCGAACGGGAAGAGTAAGAATGAGCAGATAGAAATTCCAGCCCGACAACAATACCAAATCCGTAGTCAGAAGACGAGAACGTGATACTGACATGGGTTTTCGCGCTATCCCCATAGTTGCTAAAAAGCATTCCGAACGGGAAGAGTAAGAATAAGCAGATAGAAATTCTAGCCCGACAACAATACCAAATCCGTAGTCAGAAGACGTGAACGTGATATTGACATGGGTTTTCGCGCTATCCCCATAGTTGCTGAAAAGCATTCCGAACGGGAAGAGTAAGAATAAGCAGATAGAAATTCTAGCCCGACAACAATACCAAATCCGTAGTCAGAAGACGTGAACGTGATATTGACATGGGTTTTCGCGCTATCCTCATAGTTGCTGAAAAGCATTCCGAACGGGAAGAGAAAGAATGAGCAGATAGAAATTCCAGCCCGACAACAATACCAAATCCGTAGTCAGAAGACGCGAACGTGATACTGACATGGGTTTTCGCGCTATCCCCATAGTTGCTGAAAAGCATTCCGACCGGGAAGAGTAAGAATGAGCAGATAGAAATTCCAGCCCGACAACAATACCAAATCCGTAGTCAGAAGACGAGAACGTGATACTGACATGGGTTTTCGCGCTATCCCCATAGTTGCTGAAAAGCATTCCGAACGGAAGAGTAAGAATGAGCAGATAGAAATTCCAGCCCGACAACAATACCAAATCCGTAGTCAGAAGACGTGAACGTGATATTGACATGGGTTTTCGCGCTATCCGCATAGTTGCTGAAAAGCATTCCGAACGGGAAGAGTAAGAATAAGCAGATAGAAATTCCAGCCCGACAACAATACCAAATCCGTAGTCAGAAGACGAGAACGTGATACTGACATGGGTTTTCGCGCTATCCCCATAGTTGCTGAAAAGCATTCCGAACGGGAAGAGTAAGAATGAGCAGATAGAAATTCCAGCCCGACAACAATACCAAATCCGTAGTCAGAAGACGCGATCGTGATATTGACATGGGTTTTCGCGCTCTCCCCATAGTTGCTGAAAAGCATTCCGAACGGGAAGAGTAAGAATGAGCAGATAGAAATTCCAGCCCGACAACAATACCAAATCCGTAGTCAGAAGACGTGAACGTGATATTGACATGGGTTTTCGCGCTATCCCCATAGTTGCTGAAAAGCATTCCGAACGGGAACAGTAAGAATGAGCAGATAGAAATTCCAGCCCAACAACAATACCAAATCCGTAGTCAGAAGACGTGAACGTGATATTGACATGGGTTTTCGCGCTATCCCCATAGTTGCTGAAAAGCATTCCGAACGGGAAGAGTAAGAATGAGCAGATAGAAATTCCAGCCCGACAACAATACCAAATCCGTAGTCAGAAGACGTGAACGTGATATTGACATGGGTTTTCGCGCTCTCCCCATAGTTGCTGAAAAGCATTCCGAACGGGAAGAGTAAGAATGAGCAGATAGAAATTCCAGCCCGACAACAATACCAAATCCGTAGTCAGAAGACGAGAACGTGATACTGACATGGGTTTTCGCGCTATCCCCATAGTTGCTGAAAAGCATTCCGAACGGGAAGAGTAAGAATGAGCAGATAGAAATTCCAGCCCGACAACAATACCAAATCCGTAGTCAGAAGACGTGAACGTGATATTGACATGGGTTTTCGCGCTATCCCCATAGTTGCTGAAAAGCATTCCGAACGGGAAGACTAAGTATAAGCAGATAGAAATTCCAGCCCGACAACAATACCAAATCCGTAGTCAGAAGACGTAAACGTGATATTGACATGGGTTTTCGCGCTATCCCCATAGTTGCTGAAAAGCATTCCGAACGGGAAGAGTAAGATTAAGCAGATAGAAATTCCAGCCCGACAACAATACCAAATCCGTAGTCAGAAGACGTGAACGTGATATTGACATGGGTTTTCGCGCTATCCCCATAGTTGCTGAAAAGCATTCCGAACGGGAAGAGTAAGAATAAGCAGATAGAAATTCCAGCCCGACAACAATACCAAATCCGTAGTCAGAAGAGGAGAACGTGATACTGACATGGGTTTTCGCGCTATCCCCATAGTTGCTGAAAAGCATTCCGAACGGGAAGACTAAGAATAAGCAGATAGAAATTCTAGCCCGACAACAATACCAAATCCGTAGTCAGAAGACGTGAACGTGATATTGACATGGGTTTTCGCGCTATCCCCATAGTTGCTGAAAAGCATTCCGAACGGGAAGACTAAGAATAAGCAGATAGAAATTCCAGCCCGACAACAATACCAAATCCGTAGTCAGAAGACGTGAACGTGATATTGACATGGGTTTTCGCGCTATCCCCATAGTTGCTGAAAAGCATTCCGAACGGGAAGACTAAGAATAAGCAGATAGAAAATTCCAGCCCGACAACAATACCAAATCCGTAGTCAGAAGACGTAAACGTGATATTGACATGGGTTTTCGCGCTATCCCCATAGTTGCTGAAAAGCATTCCGAACGGGAAGAGTAAGAATAAGCAGATAGAAATTCCAGCCCGACAACAATACCAAATCCGTAGTCAGAAGACGTGAACGTGATATTGACATGGGTTTTCGCGCTATCCCAATAGTTGCTGAAAAGCATTCCGAACGGGAAGACTAAGAATAAGCAGATAGAAATTCCAGCCCGACAACAATACCAAATCCGTAGTCAGAAGAGGAGAACGTGATACTGACATGGGTTTTCGCGCTATCCCCATAGTTGCTGAAAAGCATTCCGAACGGGAAGACTAAGAATAAGCAGATAGAAATTCCAGCCCGACAACAATACCAAATCCGTAGTCAGAAGACGAGAACGTGATACTGACATGGGTTTTCGCGCTATCCCCATAGTTGCTGAAAAGCATTCCGAACGGGAAGAGTAATAATAAGCAGATAGAAATTCCAGCCCGAGAACAATACCAAATCCGTAGTCAGAAGACGTGAACGTGATATTGTCATGAGTTTTCGCGCTATCCCAATAGTTGCTGAAAAGCATTCCGAACGGGAAGAGTAAGAATGAGCAGATAGAAATTCCAGCCCGACAACAATACCAAATCCGTAGTCAGAAGACGAGAACGTGATACTGACATTGGTTTTCGCGCTATCCCCATAGTTGCTGAAAAGCATTCCAAACGGGAAGAGTAAGAATGAGCAGATAGAAATTCCAGCCCGACAACAATACCAAATCCGTAGTCAGAAGACGAGAACTTGATACTGACATGGGTTTTCGCGCTATCCCCATAGTGCTGAAAAGCATTCCGAACGGGAAGAGTAAGAATGAGCAGATAGAAATTCCAGCCCGACAACAATACCAAATCCGTAGTCAGCAGACGTGAACGTGATATTGACATGGGTTTTCGCGCTATCCCCATAGTTGTGAAAAGCATTCCGAACGGGAAGAGTAAGAATAAGCAGATAGAAATTCCAGCCCGACAACAATACCAAATCCGTAGTCAGAAGACGTGAACGTGATATTGACATGGGTTTCGCGCTCTCCCCATAGTTGCTGAAAAGCATTCCGAACGGGAAGAGTAAGAATGAGCAGATAGAAATTCCAGCCCGACAACAATACCAAATCCGTAGTCAGAAGACGAGAACGTGATACTGACATGGGTTTTCGCGCTATCCCCATAGTTGGTGAAAAGCATTCCGAACGGGAAGAGTAAGAATAAGCAGATAGAAATTCTAGCCCGACAACAATACCAAATCCGTAGTCAGAAGACGTGAACGTGATATTGACATGGGTTTTCGCGCTATCCCCATGGTTGCTGAAAAGCATTCCGGACGGGAAGACTAAGAATAAGCAGATAGAAATTCCAGCCCGACAACAATACCAAATCCGTAGTCAGAAGACGTGAACGTGATATTGACATGGGTTTTCGCGCTATCCCCATAGTTGCTGAAAAGCATTCCGAACGGGAAGACTAAGAATAAGCAGATAGAAATTCCAGCCCGACAACAATACCAAATCCGTAGTCAGAAGACGTAAACGTGATATTGACATGGGTTTTCGCGCTATCCCCATAGTTGCTGAAAAGCATTCCGAACGGGAAGAGTAAGAATAAGCAGATAGAAATCCAGCCCGACAACAATACCAAATCCGTAGTCAGAAGACGTGAACGTGATATTGACATGGGTTTTCGCGCTATCCCAATAGTTGCTGAAAAGCATTCCGAACGGGAAGACTAAGAATAAGCAGATAGAAATTCCAGCCCGACAACAATACCAAATCCGTAGTCAGAAGAGGAGAACGTGTTACTGACATGGGTTTTCGCGCTATCCCCATAGTTGCTGAAAAGCATTCCGAACGGGAAGACTAAGAATAAGCAGATAGAAATTCCAGCCCGACAACAATACCAAATCCGTAGTCAGAAGTCGAGAACGTGATACTGACATGGGTTTTCGCGCTATCCCCATAGTTGCTGAAAAGCATTCCGAACGGAAGAGTAATAATAAGCAGATAGAAATTCCAGCCCGAGAACAATACCAAATCCGTAGTCAGAAGACGTGAAACGTGATATTGTCATGAGTTTTCGCGCTATCCCAATAGTTGCTGAAAAGCATTCCGAACGGGAAGAGTAAGAATGAGCAGATAGAAATTCCAGCCCGACAACAATACCAAATCCGTAGTCAGAAGACGAGAACGTGATACTGACATGGGTTTTCGCGCTATCCCCATAGTTGCTGAAAAGCATTCCAAACGGGAAAGAGTAAGAATGAGCAGATAGAAATTCCAGCCCGACAACAATACCAAATCCGTAGTCAGAAGACGAGAACGTGATACTGACATGGGTTTTCGCGCTATCCCCATAGTTGCTGAAAAGCATTCCGAACGGGAAGAGTAAGAATGAGCAGATAGAAATTCCAGCCCGACAACAATACCAAATCCGTAGTCAGCAGACGTGAACGTGATAATTGACATGGGTTTTCGCGCTATCCCCATAGTTGGTGAAAAGCATTCCGAACGGGAAGAGTAAGAATAAGCAGATAGAAATTCCAGCCCGACAACAATACCAAATCCGTAGTCAGAAGAGGAGAACGTGATACTGACATGGGTTTTCGCGCTATCCCCATAGTTGCTGAAAAGCATTCCGAACGGGAAGACTAAGAATAAGCAGATAGAAATTCCAGCCCGACAACAATACCAAATCCGTAGTCAGAAGAGGAGAACGTGATACTGACATGGTTTTCGCGCTATCCCCATAGTTGCTGAAAAGCATTCCGAACGGGAAGAGTAATAATAAGCAGATAGAAATTCCAGCCCGAGAACAATACCAAATCCGTAGTCAGAAGACGTGAACGTGATATTGTCATGGGTTTTCGCGCTATCCCCATAGTTGCTGAAAAGCATTCCGGAACGGGAAGAGTAAGAATGAGCAGATAGAAATTCCAGCCCGACAACAATACCAAATCCGTAGTCAGAAGACGAGAACGTGATACTGACATGGGTTTTCGCGCTATCCCCATAGTTGCTGAAAAGCATTCCGAACGGGAAGAGTAAGAATAAGCAGATAGAAATTCCAGCCCGACAACAATACCAAATCCGTAGTCAGCAGACGTGAACGTGATATTGACATGGGTTTTCGCGCTATCCCCATAGTTGGTGAAAAGCATTCCGAACGGGAAGAGTAAGAATAAGCAGATAGAAATTCCAGCCCGACAACAATACCAAATCCGTAGTCAGAAGACGAGAACGTGATATTGACATGGGTTTTCGCGCTATCCCCATAGTTGCTGAAAAGCATTCCGAACGGGAAGACTAAGAATAAGCAGATAGAAATTCCAGGCCGACAACAATACCAAATCCGTAGTCAGAAGACGTGAACGTGATATTGACATTGGTTTTCGCGCTATCCCTATAGTTGCTGAAAAGCATTCCGAACGGGAAGACTAAGAATAAGCAGATAGAAATTCCAGCCCGACAACAATACCAAATCCGTAGTCAGAAAACGTGAACGTGATATTGACATGGGTTTTCGCGCTATCCCCATAGTTGCTGAAAAGCATTCCGAACGGGAAGACTAAGAATAAGCAGATAGAAATTCCAGCCCGACAACAATACCAAATCCGTAGTCAGAAGACGTGAACGTGATATTGACATGGGTTTTCGCGCTATCCCCATAGTTGCTGAAAAGCATTCCGAACGGGAAGAGTAAGAATAAGCAGATAGAAATTCTAGCCCGACAACAATACCAAATCCGTAGTCAGAAGACGTGAACGTGATATTGACATGGGTTTTCGCGCTAATCCCCATAGTTGCTGAAAAGCATTCCGAACGGGAAGACTAAGAATAAGCAGATAGAAATTCCAGCCCGACAACAATACCAAATCCGTAGTCAGAGACGTGAACGTGATATTGACATGGGTTTTCGCGCTATCCCCATAGTTGCTGAAAAGCATTCCGAACGGGAAGACTAAGAATAAGCAGATAGAAATTCCAGCCCGACAACAATACCAAATCCGTAGTCAGAAGACGTGAACGTGATATTGACATGGGTTTTCGCGCTATCCCAATAGTTGCTGAAAAGCATTCCGAACGGGAAGACTAAGAATAAGCAGATAGAAATTCCAGCCCGACAACAATACCAAATCCGTAGTCAGAAGAGGAGAACGTGATACTGACATGGGTTTTCGCGCTATCCCCATAGTTGCTGAAAAGCATTCCGAAACGGAAGACTAAGAATAAGCAGATAGAAATTCCAGCCCGACAACAATACCAAATCCGTAGTCAGAAGAGGAGAACGTGATACTGACATGGGTTTTCGCGCTATCCCATAGTTGCTGAAAAGCATTCCGAACGGGAAGAGTAATAATAAGCAGATAGAAATTCCAGCCCGAGAACAATACCAAATCCGTAGTCAGAAGACGTGAACGTGATTATTGTCATGGGTTTTCGCGCTATCCCAATAGTTGCTGAAAAGCATTCCGAACGGGAAGAGTAAGAATGAGCAGATAGAATTCCAGCCCGACAACAATACCAATCCGTAGTCAGAAGACGAGAACGTGATACTGACATGGGTTTTCGCGCTATCCCCATAGTTGCTGAAAAGCATTCCGAACGGGAAGAGTAAGAATAAGCAGATAGAAATTCCAGCCCGACAACAATACCAAATCCGTAGTCAGCAGACGTGAACGTGATATTGACATGGGTTTTCGCGCTATCCCCATAGTTGGTGGAAAAGCATTCCGAACGGAAGAGTAAGAATAAGCAGATAGAATTCCAGCCGACAACAATACCAAAATCCGTAGTCAGAAGACGAGAACGTGATATTGACATGGGTTTTCGCGCTATCCCCATAGTTGCTGAAAAGCATTCCGAACGGAAGACTAAGAATAAGCAGATAGAAAATTCCAGGCCGACAACAATACCAAATCAGTAGTCAGAAGACGTGAACGTGATATTGACATTGGTTTTCGCGCTATCCCTATAGTTGCTGAAAAGCATTCCGAACGGGAAGACTAAGAATAAGCAGATAGAAATTCCAGCCCGACAACAATACCAAATCCGTAGTCAGAAACGTGAACGTGATATTGACATGGGTTTTCGCGCTATCCCCATAGTTGCTGAAAAGCATTCCGAACGGGAAGACTAAGAATAAGCAGATAGAAATTCCAGCCCGACAACAATACCAAATCCGTAGTCAGAAGACGTGAACGTGATATTGACATGGGTTTTCGCGCTATCCCCATAGTTGCTGAAAAGCATTCCGAACGGGAAGAGTAAGAATAAGCAGATAGAAATTCTAGCCCGACAACAATTACCAAATCCGTAGTCAGAAGACGTGAACGTGATATTGACATGGGTTTTCGCGCTATCCCCATAGTTGCTGAAAAAGCATTCCGACGGGAAGACTAAGAATAAGCAGATAGAAATTCCAGCCCGACAACAATACCAAATCCGTAGTCAGAAGACGTGAACGTGATATTTGACATGGGTTTTTCGCGCTATCCCCATAGTTGCTGAAAAGGCATTCCGAACGGGAAGAGTAAGAATAAGCAGATAGAAATTCCAGCCCGACAACAAATACCAAATCCGTAGTCAGAGACGTGAACGTGATATTGACATGGGTGTTCGCGCTATCCCCATAGTTGCTGAAAAGCATTCCGAACGGGAAGAGTACGAATAAGCAGATAGAAAATTCCAGCCGACAACAATACCAAATCCGTAGTCAGAAGAGGAGAACGTAATACTGACATTGGGTTTTCGCGCTATCCCCATAGTTGCTGAAAAGCATTCCGAACGGGAAGACCTAAGAATAAGCAGATAGAAATTCCAGCCCGACAACAATACCAAATCCGTAGTCAGAAGACGTGAACGTGATATTGACATGGGTTTTCGCGCTATCCCCATAGTTTGCTGAAAAGCATGTCCGACGGAGAGCCTAAGAATAGAGCAGATAGAAATTCCAGCCCGACAACAATACCAAATCCGTAGTCAGAAGACGAGAACGTGATACTGACATGGGTTTTCGCGCTATCCCCATAGTTGCTGAAAAGCATTCCGAACGGGAAGAGTAAGAATAAGCAGATAGAAATTCCAGCCCGACAACAATACCAAATCCGTAGTCAGAAGACGTGAACGTGGTATTGACATGGGTTTTCGCGCTATCCAATAGTTGCTGAAAAGCATTCCGAACGGGAAGAGTAAGAATAAGCAATAGAAAATTCCAGCCCGACAACAATACCAAATCCGTAGTCAGAAGACGAGAACGTGATATTGACATGGGTTTTCGCGCTATCCCCATAGTTGCTGAAAAGCATTCCGAACGGGAAGACTAAGATAAGCAGATAGAAATTCCAGCCCGACAACAATACCAAATCCGTAGTCAGAAGACGTGAACGTGATATTGACATGGGTTTTCGCGCTATCCCCATAGTTGCTGAAAAGCATTCCGAACGGGAAGAGTAAGAATGAGCAGATAGAAATTCCAGCCCGACAACAATACCAAATCCGTGGTCAGAAGACGTGAACGTGATACTGACATGGGTTTTCGCGCTATCCCCATAGTTGCTGAAAAGCATTCCGAACGGGAAGAGTAAGAATAAGCAGGCCAGAGGAAATGCAAGATAAATTGGAGCGTGGGGAGGAATGTCGGGGGCTAAACGAAGTGAAATGAGAGCGTCGCGGAGAGCGCTCGTGCCGCGGGGGAGGCCGAGATGAATGCCACTCCACCCGGCGGCGCCACCGCTGCGCTGCAGGCGCCGTCCGAGGGGGCGGGGCACACGTGGCGACGCCTGCAGGGGCGAGGCAGGCGACGCACACGCAGAGGAAACGAGTGCGACGAGGCCGACGTGGAAAGAACGAAAAGCTTGAATTGAATTGATGCCCTATTTTACGTGGCGAGACTCAGGCCATGAGGCCTGCTCTTCCGTCTGACCGCGCAAATTTTGCTACGCTCCTTTCACCAACTAGCGGAGAAAGAAGGTATTACCTGGGGCGACGAAACAGGGGATTTGAATTTATCTCAGAGGCGTCATTTAGGCTTGAGGATCTTTTACATGCAGTAAACCTACTAACATGGGACAGCCGGCTTTACTTCCTCTCCGAAGGAAGGCGTACGAAGGATTTTTTCGCCCTTAAAAATCCACGGCTTCGATTGGGTTTGAACCCACGAACTTGGGTACAGCAGTCCGTTACGCTAACCATCGCTGCCGTGAGCCGAAAGCTCGAAGGAAATGAGAGGAAAATACCGAGAACAATCGCAATAACCTTGATTGAAGGTATAATAATGAAATCTGTGTTCAAAGGGTAAAAGTCCTTTAGTCATTTTTCGCCGAAATTGGGTTAAGTACTGAAACTACAAGTGAAGTATCTATATTTTATTTTCGTAAAACGATCTAATTCAAATGTTACCCTCCTTTAACGACAATAATAGGCGTTGGGAAATATAGCTCGATTTTGAGAAATATAGGAGGCTCCATGATCTAACCCTTGTTTTCTCCAAACTAAGATTTTTGACTTAAGAACTTTCACCCCGTCACCACCGAAATCACGATTAGGGAGGTTACAAGAAGTTACCCCCTTCACACTTTGCTGATACAAAGTTGCTCGCCAATCAACTGAGGAGCCTCACGGCTGAACGTTGTATTGTCTGTGAATGTAAAATAAAAATAAAATCAAAATAATTGAAAACCATGCCCCCTCCGGAGGGTGTTGAGAGCGGAAGCGGGTTAGCCAGGGGGTGGGGGGGAGCGACCACGTGGCCAGCGTCACAAGAGCAGGCGGTGGCGGAAGTGGACTCTTTGCAGGGCAGGCGACGAAGGCTCGGGAGGGGGAGGGGGAGGGGGAAATACGAAGTGGGTATACTCTGCACTTCAAGGTCACAAGCAGGAAGGCAAGGGGAACACTGTCATCCAATCGGGAGCTACGTTAGAACTTGAATTTTTGGTATTAGAGCTTTCGATTGGATAACATAATAATTAAGAAATGCGCACAAGTGTGCATCGAGTTTACAGTTCGGTCTCCGGAGTTGAGCTCCGTAATTGTTTTGTTGTTTCCTGCATGAAAGCACATGATACTTGGTACACTTTTCGTTACAGTTTGCACACGCATAGATCACTGGCGGTGTGATATGTGGTTGTCTTGCAGAGTTTATGGTGGAATCTATGCACTATAAATCTGTTTACTACACTTCTCATTTCCTGGTTTGGTTTTGTCCAACTCCTGTCAATCATAGCACTCGTGCAGTAGAAAAGTTCTTCACCTCTTTTCTCTCTTCTGTTGTCTTTCCGCTAGCAATTGTTGTATTCTGTGGTAGATGGTAGTGATAGATTAGATCTTAGGTCCTCAATTAGGAAGGGTTCTCTGGTTAGTAGATATACATATCTGGATGGGGTGTATTTTGATACGCCTAGTACTTTCTTCACGTACAGTGCCTTGATATTTTCTAGTACTTTTAGATCTCTCAATTTCAGATGTTCTCCTATTATGTGGATTCCTTATGTTAATATAGGCATTACCTTTGTTCTGAAAATTTCATTGCCGTTTGTCGATTGGATACAGTGTCCCCTTATTCTTCCAGCTCGTGACTTGGAGTGCAGGTATGTTTAAATCGCAACTATAGAAACGTAATGGAAGATAAAATGGGATAGGGACGAGGGGGAAGAAGGAATGGAAATGGTGAACATCGTCTCATCCAAGAGATCCATTTAGGTTTCATAAACAGATTATATACGAGTTTCTGTAAATGTCTCGCTAGAAAATTGTGGAAGTGTAGTCGTTGAAGTGAGAAAAATTCATCTGAGGAAATTCTGTTTTTGTCATATTGTCCAATCAAATTTGGGGCAGAAAAGTATTGTCTGAAAATACGCTTATAAGTATTGTACTTTAAGGCCTGATTAAAGAGGCACATTACCTTAAGATAAACATTATTGATTGACAGTAGATAGATAGAAATATTTAAGAGTTATTGCACTTTTTACGAAATATTTTGAAACGTTAATGAAAAAAATGTACCAGTACCTGAGAAGTAAGCCGAAAAATTAAGTCCACGTATCCTGATTGCAAATTGTGCATAAGGTGTACGAACGTTATACGACATATTGCGTGTATCTACTGCGTCCTACGCCTTTCCACAGCACGACAAGGTGACTGGGTGAGTAAGCGATGGCGGTGACAGGAGAAAAGCAATAGTTCACCAAAGTTATTTTTTCATACGGTATGAGTTATATTACCTCATTATAGCATATTGTTACTGTCAACACAATAACATTTACCATGTTTGAACACCAAATAATTTAAATGTATGGTTTCCTCAGGCCTCTCGAATCCCGAGGAAACGCCCCGACTCCGAAGCACCCTCGAGAGGGCGTTCGCCCCGACGAGTGACGTTCGCCGACGCGACGGCCGAGGCGCGGCAAGGTGACCGGGCGTGGCGGCGGCGCCGGCGACAGGAGAAAAAACGGCGTCGCGCCGCCCTCGGCGCCGGGACGCGCCAGTCACCCCGAGCCTCCAACGCCGCCGACACCTCGGTCGCTACCGCCACCGCCATGGCCACCGTCAGCGCCCCCGCCGCCCCCGCTGCCATGACCACAGCCGCCGCCACCGCACCGCCATCGCCACCGCCACCGCCACCTCCACCGCCGGCACCGCCACCGCCGCCACCGCCGCCACCGCCGCCACCGCCGCCACAGCCGCCACCGCCGGCACCACGACCGCCACCGCCACCGCCACCGCCACCACCCCAACCACAGCCGCCGCCACCGCCACCGTCACCGCCGCCACCGCTGCACCGACGACACCGTCACCACCCCCACTGCCACCCAACGCCCTCGCTACCACCGCCGCTGCCGCCACCGCCACTGCCACACCACCGCCGCCGCCGCCGCGCCGCCACCGTCGCCGCCGCCGGCAGAAGAATAACAAGGGTGACGCCAGCCAGCATAAGGCGAGAGCCAACTTTTGATTTCGGCGATGGCTCAGACAAGCCGACGGAGTCGCGAGGGGAAAAACGCCGGGTGTATCAAAGGGCTAAAGGAAGGGGAAATAAAAAACGCATACAGAGCCGTATTCCAAAACCAGACTCAGGCGCATTTCCACTCCCGAAATTTCTTTTTGCCAGCGCCTTTGCGGAATCAGAGGCGGGCGCCGTCGCGGCTTCTTTGTGACCGCGATGTCATCGATACACTTATGCACGTCCGCTCGCGTTGGGGAAGGGCGGGGAGTGGGGAGGGTGGGTGCCTGTCGGGAGAGGAGATTAGGAAGGGAGTACACGTGTTAGAGGGGGGGTGGGGGGAGGTGGAAACAAAAGGGGTGAGGGAGGGGGAAAGGCGGGGGAGAGAAAGGGGCATCGGATCAAGATTAGGGCCAAGGGGGATATGACGGAAAGCAGAGGGTGAAAGGGGCGGGTCAGGGCGATCGAGTGAGGTTAAGGGGCAGGAGCGGGTGATTTGGGGCGGTTGGAGGGCGAGGGCAAGCCTAGGAGCAGGATGTAGGGCGAAGGCGAGGGGAACGGTATCGAGTAGGAGGGTGCAACCCGGAAGGTTGCAGTAACGAAAGAAGGCGAGGGAGAGGAGACGAGAGGAAAGAAGGGAAGGAGAGGGGCGGCGCGACGGAGCATGCCCTGCGGAAGGGCCCTCAGGGCGGCCCACCGCCTCAGAGCCTCCCAATCCCCCGGGAAGGGGCGAAACCGCTTGCATTGATTGGAGGCGGGGGGGGGGTGGGGGACGGACGCAGGGGAAGCAAGAGCACCGCCAGTGTGGTGGCAGGGGAAACTTCGGTGTGGTTTTGGTTCTTGTGTGAAGATTACTTTGCTGATGGGACGACTTTGTGATGGAATTGTCTGTTTACGCAAAACGATGTCGTTGAAAGTGTTTGAAATGGGTTTTCTTCTCACTCCAAAAAGAGTGTTTAAGCACAAGCTAGCTGATTAATGCAACTAACGACGATTGCCTTAGTAATTATTCTATTAAAGTATACTTCAACTATTTCTAAATATAGTCTTAACTACTTCTCTATAACTATCTATTTAAAATACAAATGTAGGAGTAAACTATTAACACGAATTTTACTGACGATTATTGGGCAACACGTAGTTTAAAATATGACACCACATTTTTAAAATACCTTTACCCAATGAAAATAGAAATTTGCTCTGATATATTATGGAAAATTATTTTTACTATCTTCATATAGCGTACATGCAGCAATTCTTACCACAATGCTTTGCAACAAAAATGTCGAGAGCGTCCCAAGCTAAACATTCACTCGCTTAATGGGAAATGGTCTGAAAATCAGTTAAGTATGTGAAACAATCATTATCATTTCTTATGGACACAATTACGCCAAAGAAAAGAACATTTCATATTCAAAGAGGAAAAAATTGTGTTAGAAATTTTTAACATTATTTTTGAAAGTTTCGCTAACATTTGCCTCTGTATCACAATATTATTTATTGATACATTGAATTACATGGACGCAAATTATCACTGTGTCGTTTGAAAATATTCAAATGGAGTTGTAAATAATTTATTCTTATTGACAAACGCATAAATATTATAAAGAATATGTGATTAAATTTTTATGCACAATTTTTGTTAATTAAATAATAGGCATCCTTTTCACATATCATTTACTAACATATACAATTAGCATTCGAATATTAATCTGAATGAATAATTCTTTCAGATTAATAATATGGTATAGTGTAATATAGTACAACAATTATTAAATATTTAAAGAAACAATTCTACAATTATTTCAAGTTCTTTAACAAAGAATCATCTCCAGAATGTGTATTATATACTGAAACTTGAATCTTTCATTTAGGCACTTATAGTTGTACACTTTTGAAACTTGCGTCTTAATCTTGATCACATGCTTATCCGATTATCTAAAGGGGATAATTTTCTCTGAATGAGAAGTTTCACTTATTAGTCGAATATAATTGAATATTTCATGTGTTATTCTGCACTAAGCCTGAATGACCTCTGATAAAAAATCAGAAAAATTCTCTCCTTCCCATCACATATTGCGCTATTTACAACGACCGGACCGGAGAGAGATGGCTGAGTTCAACTGATGTCACTGCATTACCTTTGGCTGCGAGGTCCTCGCTTCGAGTCCCAACGGCAGCAGGATTTTCGACACTAGCTAGTCAGCTAGGTCGAATTCATTCGCTGCCTGGAGGAGAATCCTAGCGGCTGTCTACTCTGATCGGTAGTTTTCCGTGGTTTCTACGATCAACACCAGGTGAATGCCGGAGTAGTAACCAAACAAAACGGCCTCAGACCGCATGCAATCTTTCCTTCCTCTTCTTGTCCTATCTTCACCCCTTTACACACACCACACACCACACACACACTTATTCTAATACGCACTACACTACCACAACTGGATTCGTAAGTCATTGTATTTTGGCTGTCCGGGATGAGCCGCGTCTCAGTCGATGGAGCTGACGTTTCGGCAATTTTGCTGTGGTCTTCTCTGAGCCACACTGCTGAATAGCTCAGAAGAACACAGTCTAGCTCAGAAGAAGGCCACAGCAAGATCGTCGAAACGTCAGTTCCATCGGCTGAGACGCGACTCATCCCGGACAGCCAAGAATACACTACCACAAATGCTGGGAGACCGGTCGGAGACTTATAAGCTTGTTCTGGTTGGGAGCGGTGCCCCGCTAGTGGGAGATATGTGGTTGGGGAAAACCCCGCTACTCGACGGTAGGTCGGCGCCGGATCTCGCCATCCAGCGGGGGAAGATCATAGTCAACATACAAAACATACACTACGCTTACCGGACAATTACTTCCTTCGTTGACGCGTGTAACGTCAGACTCTGCCAACACTTTTTTTTGTAGAAATCTTCCGTTACAATTACTGTAACTACTTATTTTTTTTAGTAGTAACACTTCAATTCTTTTTATTTTAGTTTTTATTTACATTTTTTTGTACAATGTACTTCAATACAGTACCATTCTCACTTTGTACAAATAGATTTCACACATTTCTTTAGAAAACGTTTTTCGTTCAATTCTCTCTCTGTATCTCATCAATACATCCGTTGCTAACCTCATTCACTATCAACCTGGGTACATCATATGTTTCTTATTTATAAAATAACAATGTAAAAAAATGTAAATAAACATTGGAATTGTTCAAAACGTTACACGCGCCCGGATTCACTAACAATGAATCAATCAATCAATACGACAGCTTATTATTCACATCACGCGCTTCCTTGGCTCTCGGTATCATGGATGGTCGTTTGCAGCGCCTTCTGTCCCATGTCCAGCGCTCCCCTGCGCGTCTCGACCGGAAAGGCGCGGCGGGCGCGTCATAAAGAGCCGTTAAAATATCGTTAGGCGCTGCGGAGGTGACGCGCGTGCGCCGGCCCCCGCGCGCGCACCACCACCGCCGCGCGGACGAAATAGGCGCGCAACGTATCGGGCCGACGTGCGGCGCGCCGCAACATCTGCGTGATTTGCCAGCCCGCACGTGGAGCTTTAGCAGGGGCGCATCCCTGCGGGCGAGGCCTCGCCCGCGACGCCCACGCCCGCTGTCGCCGCTCCGCCCGGACCCTCCCCGCCCCGCGCCGCCCGGCCCTCTCCGCCCGGTTTCCGCACTCTCCGGGTCCCGCCCCGCCCCTCCCGGTCCCGCCCCGCCAAGCCCTGCCCGGCCCGCCCCGCCCCGCGCGGCAGCACCCCGCCAGGACCCGCCCCGCCCGGTCCCGCCCCGCCCGGTCCTGCCCCGCCCTTACCCGACCCGCCCGGTCCCGCCCCGCCCCCACGCGGCCGCACCCGCCCGGATCCGCCCCGCCGATCCCGCCCGCCCAGGCGGCCGCAACCCGCCCGGATCTGCCCCGCCCGATTCCCGCCCCGCCCCACGCGGACCGCACCCCGCCCGATCCGCCCCGCCCGGTCCCGCCCCGCCCCGGACCCGCCCCGCCCGGTCCCGCCCGCCCGGTCTGCCCAGCCCTTCCCCGTCCCCCTGCCGGCTCCACTCGCCTGCCCCGCCGCCTCTGCGCTCGATCCGCTAATATCGCCGGGAGTCTACGGTCGGCTGCTCTAGTCTCGGGGGTTCGATTGCGTATGTTGTTTGATATCTCTTTTGTTTCCATACGCTTAGTTGCTTCTGTCTGCAACGTGAATCAAGTTGTCGAATATGCTATTGATTCACCTTCCTCCCCAATAAACGGATTCAAATGCATGATTTGCGTCCACTTCAGAAAAAAAATTCCTTAATTCATGAACTAAATCATCTGCTCGATTTTCTAAATTTACTCCATTTCAGTGTCTGGTGTTTCATTGGAAATCTATTGCTAAACCTGCATTCGTCATCTTCGATATACGAGTAGTATCGTAGTTTCACGGATCTTTCCGTAAAACTATTGTCGTATTGTCGTATGCATGATCCTATCATCATCGTATACTCAAATGTATTGTCGCATTCCATAATCATTTTTATTCCTTGAAACGGGGACGTTAATCTCCGTTATTCAATTTCTATCATATCCGTTTTCATATCTGGAATTCACTGTCAACATTTATATTCTAAATCCCCTTGGAGGGGGCTCCGCTCGCCATGGATAATTTCTATGTCTAGCTCCCAACGTCATCAAAATGTCATTCTTCGGGGAGTTCTGAGCAGTGCGTACGTGAATCTGAATGTAATGTTCAATGAAATCTTTCCTCAGAACTCTCCAGCAAAGACAGCCGATTCTGTTCCAATATATATATCCCTTCCAATTCTGTAGCTATCACAGCCACCGTTTCCATCATCCATACCGCTCACCACAGATACGTACATCGCTGAGCTGTCGTAGCTTCCCGCCGCCGCTCTCCTACTATCCGATCTCACTCCGCTCTCACCGACCTCAGCACAATTACGCGCTGCCGGCAATCGCATCGCTGCCTCCGCCGCCTCCACCGCCCGCGCTCTTCCCGCTCCCACGCCCCCACGCCGCACTGAACCCCGCCTGTCCTGTTGCCACCGCCAAACACCCGCCTCGCTCTACCATAGCATTCTCTCAGTCCCCGCCCACACCTCCCGACACCAACGCCGATCGCCACCTCCCATCACCGCCCATTCCATCCCACCTGCAACCCCCGCAGAAACCCTACAGCCGCCCCCACCTATTCTCCGCCGCGCCCTTGCAACCCCGCAGAAACCCCTACAGCCGCCCCACCATTCTCCGCCGCGCCCTTTGCAACTCCCGCAGAAACCCTACAGCTGCCCC
>JAHLJT010009436.1:7029656-7162721 GCA_031308135.1 Acheta domesticus | reverse complement strand
TTCTAGCGTGGGGCGGAACGCTGCACTTTCTAGCTCTAAAATAAAGCAAGGAAGAAGGAACGATCGCGAGCGGTCCGTGGCCCGTTGGTTAGGGTCCTCCTCCAGCATTCGCCTGGTTTGATCGGGGAAACCACGGAAAATCATCGATCAGAGCAGGCTACCACGAGAATTTTACTCCAGACAGAGACTGAATTCGCCCGAGCTATCTATTTATAGGGCGATTTTTCTAACTCTGCCCTAACTTTCCCCACACGTCATATATAGTTTTTACTGTTTTTTTTTGACAAAATAAATAAATAAGTCCCTATAGCCACGATGGAATACTACACATTTCGCGACTTACCGCTAGAAATCGTTTGATCGCAAACATTGCTTGATACGGTCGAGATCATGTGATACCTGCCGGCACGACTGACAACGTCGCGAAATACCAGGACAAATTCCATCGCAAAGATTGGACTCGAGCGGCAAAGTTACAAAAATCGCAGTATAGTGTCCAAAATCCTGCCACCGTCGGAACTCCAACCATAGGACCTCCCGCTCAGAGGCACTGAAGTGACATGAGTTGTTACCCTGAGCTACTCAGCCGGTTGCGTACCCGGAATCTGTATTAACTCTCTCTTGTATCTTGTGGCGCCAATGGTGTGGCGGTTCGCGTATCGAACTGCTATACCTAAACTGCGGGTTCAAACCCGATCGAAGCCGTGGAGTTTTAAGAGCAAAAAAATCCTTCGTACACCTTTTCTCGGAGGGGAAGTAAAGCCGGACGTCTCATGTTAGTAGATTTATTGTATGTAAAAGATCCTCAAGCCTAAATGAAGCCTCTGAGCTAAATTCAAAACGCCTGTTTCGTCGGCCAAGTAATACCAAGAAATTTGACGTGGTTACCTAGATGGTGAAAGGTGAAGGTGAAGACGGAAGAGCAGGCCTCGTGGCCTGAGTCTGGCCGCGTAAAATAAGGCATTAATTCAATTCAATTGATGTATTTCCTGAGGACGAGATTCGGTCAGTGGGCGGCGGCGCGAGGCAGCGGGCGAGCGCGCAGAGCAGCGCCTCCGGGTGCGTGGTGCCGCCGCCGTCGTCACCTTCTTACCCCCCCCCACACACACACACTTGTCTCAACCCCTCACTCCCCCACCCGCTCCAGTCGCTTTGATTGATTGATTGATTCGTGTTTCCGGGCGCGTCAACTACTTTGGTCGTTAGTCCTGTAAGTGTAGTGCGTGTTTTTTCTCTCGGGAGGTGGCGATGATCTTTTCGCCACTGGATGGCGAGATCTGGCGTCGACCTACCGTCGACTAGCGGGATTTCCCCTCAACCAGGTATCTCCCACCAGCGGAGCACCGCCCCAGCCGGGACAAGCTCTAAGCTCCCGACCAGTCTCCCAACATGTGTGGTAGTGTAGTGCATGTTAGTGTAAGTGTGTGTGTAAGAGGAGAGGATAGGACAAGGAAGAGGAAGGAATGATCGCGCATGGTCCGTGGCCCGTTTGTCAGGGTACTGCTCCAGCATTCGCCGAAGAAACTACGGAAAACTACTGATCAGAGCAGCCGGCCGCTAGAATTCTCCTCCAGACAGCGACTCAATTCGACCTAGCTGACAAGCTGGTGTCAAAAAAATCCTGCCGCCGTCGTCGTCGTCGTCGTCGTCAGGACTCGAACCTAGGACCCTGCGGTCAGAGGGGACCGCAGTAACATCAGTTGATGCACTAAGCCATCTCTCCCGGTGCTCCTGTCGCTTCTGCTGAACGTTTTTCTCTACGCTCTACTCCTCGCTCTACGTAGCGGTCTAGTGTAAACGCCGTTTGTCGAGTATGAAGAACCGATGTGATACGGTGATACTAGCCCATATGCATTATCTAGACGTCTCTAGGATTTTAGTCGGCGAATTATTAAGAATTATTAATTATTAAAAAGTTATTATTAAGAAGAATCATTAAGAAGTTAGGGCACTGAAAACAGTGGTTTAATGTGGTAAATTATATCAGTTTCAAACAATTTTCTCATTAAAATTCATGAATACATTTAAGAAGTATCATAAATACTCTCTTCACACAGTACCAAACTTGACTTTCGGTAAATAAACGTCGAATATCGTGCAATTCAGCAACTTAACACAGCCTTTGTTTGGAAATAAAAATGATATTTACCTCTTTTGAGAACGATATAATAAAAACGATTTTCGATTAGGAAACGCTGATTTATTTATATTCAATTACCACCTATCACGTCTATACATAGAAGAAATGGCACATCTCATTGTTGATTTTGTCCACCTGGTCTGTATTCGTTTCATCGACATATCGCAGAGCCTGACCTTGTCAAGATATTTCGTAACAAAAAATAAACTTCAAAAATAATTTTTTTGCTTAGCACATGGAGAACTTAAGCACTTACTTTATTTGTATAAAAATATTATTTACGCAAAATCCATAAGGTCTTAAGGTGTGATTCCACCCGTAAAATGAGAATAATATTGAATTTTGATTTTAACTCTTAAAATAATCTCTAGACTGTTCTGAAAATTTCTACTTCTTTCTGAACATAATATTTATTGATATTTTGTTTTACTGCGTTTTTATATACAACAAACCAAACAGGCTAACCTTTCAGAAGTTGAATGGTTCCACATAAACATTGTTCTGAAACTATTCACTCTCGAAGGCTGTGGATTTCGCAGTTTCATTTTCGGTTATCTTGTTTATCTGTGCAATTTAGCGATCGTGTTGTTCCTACTTGTTTTTGAAGTTAAGTGTTTTTTTCTCTCTCTAGGTGAAAGCGGTGAGATAGCCTGGAGGGGAAAAGAAATGTCAACCATTTCGACCCAAATAACAAAACAGAAAGATGTTTTTAAAAACGTTGGAAGTAAAGAAAATAGATTCAATCCTGAGGAGTGTTGACGTTAACAATTTGTCTAATGCGCAAAATTCGTTTAGTAATGAAAATCTTAAATTTAGAATTGAGAACGTCATGCTTCCCCTCCAAGCAGAGATCTCAGCTGAGAAAATGCCTAAAACAGCTAAATAAAAAAAAGAATACGGCTTCTAGATATCAATAATAAAGAGCATAATTTACACGTATGCAGCAGATTGTTTTCAAGTACAATAGTACAAGAAATATGATGGATTATTCCTACTAAAAACTTAAGGCGCATTTTCCTCAAAACGCAGTTTTTCGTAATTAATTCCCCGTTTTTTCATAAACTTTTAACCCATTTTATCGATTCCTTCACAGACTAGTATGCTACCCAACGTGGAAGACTAGATCTACATTTGCGAAGTTAAGATAATTTGTTTGAATTTAAAAATTAATTTGTCATTAAGTTTTTGAAAAAAATGGAGGGCCCGGGAAAAAAATTATTTATCTGCCAAGCAATTTTTTTCCAATGGTGATCAGTGCAGCAAAAGTGGTACAGCTAATTTACAGTAAAAAAATTCAAATTCCTATCTCGAATAGTTTCTGATATAATGGGTCACCAGTACTAAGAATTTAACAAAGGAAGGGTATGTAACTTTAAATTATTTCAGACACATACTGATTTAAACGAAAAATGCGAAACTTAATAAACCAAAAGATTTCTTCGTTCACAATAGAACGCTCGTAATGATAGAGTAGTGTGTGCTAACATCTGCAAATAATACTTGATAATAACAAAAAACTTATTAGTTGATTGATTGAAACGCCACGTAAAATAAGGAATATCAAATAATTAGTTTTACTGTAAAAACATTAAAGACATTGATATATTTTTGCTTCATTTCGAAATAAAATATAATTAAATAAATAAATGCTAAATCCACATGCCGTAAGCTGAGCTTCTCTGAGCTCCCTCCGCTGCGCCCCACTGCGCCCGTCGCGTCGCCACGTCGTCGCTTCCTTGTGTCTCTTATTTTATTTACACGCATGCCCGCCCGGAGCGCTGCCTGCCCTCCTGCCTGCCGACGTATTTGTGTAGACAACCGCAAGAAGCCCCGGCCGCCGGCTAACTCGGAGGCCGCGAGGTCGCTCGCTTTTTGCCGCCACCCTCACCCCCTCCGCGCTTGGCCCCGACCACTGCCCCCGTCCCCCGCAGCCCCGTCGTGCACGCCACCTCTGTCTTTGCCACCAGGCCGGCCCCTGCCCCGCCTCCCGCAGTCCGCCCCTCAGACCCACCGCTCCCTTCGCCTCCACATTCCGCCCGCCGCACTTTGCCTCCGCTTCATCTGCCCCTTCCACCTCCCTTCCACGATCAACTTCACTTCCGCCTCCCCGCCTCTACATCCTCCCACACCTCAGATCCTCCGCTGTACCCTCCGTTTTCCACCTCCGCCTCCTCCTCCACCTTTCCTCTCTCGCCTCCGGCCCTCTATCTTCCGCCTCCGGCCTCTATCTTCGCCTCCGCCTCTTACTTTCCGTCTCCGCTTTCCCTTTCCTCCGTTTCACCTCCGCATCTACCTTCCGCCGCCGCCTTCCGTTTCCATCATCCTCCTCCTCATCCGCCCCCAGCCTCTACCTGCGCCTCCGCCTCCACTTCCGTCTCCGCCTCCACTTCCGCCTCCACCTACGTTTCACCTCCAACTCCGCTAAATGTCATACATTGCACTGCCAGGACCACGACAAATGCGGTACATGTAAATGTACCATTATCTCTCTCTATATAAAAATGGATGTTGGGGAATAAAAGGTAAACTCCGACACAGTATGACCAACTCCATGAAAGTTGTTGCTGGTCCGGTGCTTCCCGATAATACCTCACATGCTCAGAGACGTGCATAATCTGCCAATTAAATGTGAAGAGAGGGAAAGGTAGCGGCAGAAGAGAGTTCACACAGACAGGGTGAGAGATGGAGGAGAGACAGTGAGAAAGGGTGATGGGAGGAGAAAGAGGGAGATGAAGCGCAGAACGACGTCTGACGGGTTTACCTAGGTCTCTCCTATTCTTGAAGGTTTGCTTTAACGTGTCACCATGACAAATTTCTTCCCTTAATGGGAAATTACTAAGTGTTTTTTATGATTTCGTTGCTAGGAATGATATTTTGATTCGATTTTTATTATAATTTTATAAGCGCACAGTTAATGAAATACAGTTGAGGAAAAATGTACTGTGCGGGTAATTTAAATATCATATTATCTATTCCAAAAGACGGAAGATAACACAAATAACTAAAAAAATTAATATTGGTATTTTTAAAAAGTTGATGACATTTTACCAACGTTTTAAAATCCAGTTATTTTTGAGCGCTAAACCACCATTGGAAATTTACAGAAACAAATTAAATATAATTACAAGGGAAAAAGCACACTAATTATTGGCAATGTGATTCATTCCACAATATTTTTACTTGTATTAAAAAAAAGAAGTGTTTACTGGAAAAAATATTTTGCAGATGCTAACTCACTCTCTCTAAAGAAGCAGCTTAAAACGATAACCATTCAAATATTTCACTCGTGCAATGCGAGTTCCTTCACAATTATTTAGTTTCTTTAATTCTATTATCACATTTAGTTCTTTCCCGAAGAAACTTCGTTTGAAGCTAATAAACGTTGAAAAAGCTACTGTCGAAGAACCCGCCATTGAAATTCACTCAAGAAATATTTTATTTAGTGCTTAATAAATATTTATTTATTTATCATAGATATCTTAACGTTCAAATTAATACAACTCCATACCATACGTTAATATGCCAAAGCAAAAAATCAGATAAATCATGAAACGAATTGCTTTATAGAAACTTGTTGAATGTAAAAGGGATGTATCCCAATTTAACTCCAATTGGCATTTGTGGTATACAGCTAAACTGGAGTTTGGAAAGTTAAAAAAGTATTTCAATAAATATTTTTATTTACATATCGGTTTTTCTACTTTTCGTGCTTCAGTTATTGACGTTCTTCGAGATATAAACTTGTTCTTTTTGGAAGAAAATAATTGCACAACAAAAAAAAAGAAGAATGAAACCCCCTAGTTTCAAACTACCTTACTGAAACGTTCTTCAGCGGAGCACAAGTTTCTTGAGAAGGAGAAATTCGTGACTCACCGTACACGAGAGTTCGAACTCTTAGAGTAGTTCCTTAGAGAGAAAAGCGTTTGATCCTAGAGCGCCGCTCTATTAGCAGAATTGGTGTGATGCGCCGTAGAAATAACTTTTCAAACGAGGAGTTAGTTCACAAAGGAAAACACAATAAGATAATTTTCTGTTTCTATTTCTTATCTCCACTGATCTCTCCTTTCACAAACTATAACTTATTTTCACCATGGATAACCTGCCCCAAATGTCAAATTTTGTTAAAACATAAAAATATTTCTGAGCCCTGTACTCCACGCAGATTTCCATAATCAAACACAATCTAAAGATCGAAATCAATATTAGATGTTGGCTCTCCATCGTAACTGTTTATTGTGGCATAAGCTTTTTCGGCCGCATCGCGGCCATCTTCAGTGCTACAAAAATAATAATAGTAATAATAGTAATAATAATAATAATAATAATAATAATAATAATATTTTTATATATTTCTAGAAAGGGAGTATATTGACAAACAGGCATCACACTGGGATTTGTTGGGAACCCAAGGTGGGGCATATTTTTGATAATGCACTTACCACCTTTTTCTTGTTGTAGATTTTCATGAACATTATTAGTCTTAATTTTGACCCATTTATTCTTGAATATTTTTGCTTTATTCCATGTATATGTTAGATTAGAATTAATATTTATTGATTGTGCAAAATTCCTAAAACTTTCATTTTTTTCCGTTTAAATAGTCTTTTTGCACACGCTACATTTCTTTATATTCAATTAGATCTTTCATTTCTTTGGTAAATTCCCATTTTCTGTAAGCTGCCTTTCTTACCTTTTCATTTTATCACACTCCTTCATCCCACCAGGGCACCGGATTTTGACAATTTGTATTAGTTCTTTTTTTAACCAGAGGAGTGTTGACTTGAACTGCCTTTGTCACAATATCAACAAAGATATTGTATTTACCAGTACCAGTGGAATTAACATATTCTGGCATTCCAAATTGATAATAATTTTCATGAAGATGTTTTTTCACTTTCTCCCAATGTTTTCTTTGTATGTATTTTAAATGTTTTCTTGTGATAGTACTTTTTTTCCACACATACATTTATATATACTGGGAAGTGGTCTGATCCCCAGGTTTCATTTTGTACTTTCACTTGAATTTGGTGTGCAATATCAGTTATAGAAAAAGCTAAATCAATGTTAGATTTAGCACCTGTAGTAAAGTCCACATAAGTATGGGAATTTGAATTATGTAGAATCAGGTTATGTGTGTTAGCACTATTATTTAACATGTTTCCATCTGCTTTATTAAGGTGACAGTTCCACAACTGATTGTGCGCATTAAAGTCCCCCATGATAATACTTTTACTATTTGGATAAGCATTTCCCATTATTGAGTCCCAATCTTCCTGACTTAAATTAAATTTTGGAGGCTTGTAACAAGCTATGATATTCAGGTTCTCTTTGACGTTAGTGATTTTAATTCCACATAGTTCACACATACTGTATGGATATTTTAAATCTTTAATCTCTACAAATGCTATATTTTTCTTCACAATGAAAATGATTCCTCCACCTCTTTGCTGAACCCTATCTTTTCTGACTATTACAAAACCTGGAAAATCAATATTGCTTACACTACTATTTTCTGAAAGCCAAGTCTCAACACAAATAACAATGTCCATATTTTCTAAGATCTTCTGCAGTTCCTCTGTTCTTCTGAGAATTCTTCTGAGAATATCATCTGAATTCGATATTTTTAATAAAATAAAATATAGATACTTAACTTGTAGTTTCAGTACTTACCCCAATTTCGCCAAACATTGACTTAAGAACGTTTACCCCGTGACCACAGAAATTACAGCAAGACAACAATACCAAATCCGTAGTCAGAAGACGCGAACGTGATACTGACATGGCTTTTCGCGCTATCCCCATAGTTGCTGAAAAGCATTCCGAATGGGAAGAGTAAGAATAAGCAGGCCAGAGGAAATGCAAGATAAATTGGAGCGTGGGGAGGAATGTCGGGGGCTAAACGAAGTGAAATGAGAGCGTCGCGGAGAGCGCTCGTGCTGCGGGGGAGGCCGAGATGAATGCCACTCCACCCGGCGGCGCCACCGCGGCGCTGCAGGCGCCGTCCGAGGGGGCGGGGCACACGTGGCGACGCCTGCAGGGCGAGGCAGGCGACGGACACGCAGAGGAAACGAGTGCGACGAGGCCGACGTGGAAAGAACGAAAAGCTTGAATTGAATTGATGCCTTATTTTACGTGGCGAGACTCAGTCCATGAGGCCTGCTCTTCCGTCTGACCGCGCAAATTTCGCTACGCTCCTTTCACCAACTAGCGGAGAAAAAAGATATTCCTTGGGTGACGGAACAGGGCGATTTGAATTTAGCTCAGAGGCGTCATTTAGGCTTGAGGATCTTTTACATGCAGTAAATCTACTAACATGGGACAGCCGGCTTTACTTCCCCTCCGAAGGAAGGAATACGAAGGATTTTTTCGCCCTTAAAAATCCACGGCTTCGATTGGGTTTGACACCCGCGAACTCGGAGTACAGCAGTCCGTTACGCTAACCATCGCCGCCGTGAGCCTAAAGCTCGAAGGAAATGTGAGGAAAAATACCGAGAACAATCCCAATAACCTTGACTGAAGGTATAATACGAAAATCTGGGGTTCACAGGGTAAAAGTTCTTAATCATTTTTTGTCGAAATTGGGTTAAGTACTGAAAACTACAAGTGAAGTACATCCATATTTATTTTCGTAAAACGACCGAATTCAAATGTTGCCTCCTTAACGACAATAAAAGGCGTTGGGAAATATAGCTCGGTTTTGAGAAACATAGGAAACTCCATGAACTGACCCTCGTTTTCTCCAAACTAGGATTTTTGACTTAAGAACTTTTACCCTGTGACCACAGAAATCACGATCAGGGAGGTTACAAGAAGTTACCCCCCTTCACACTTTGCTGATACAAAGTTGCTCGGCAATCAACTGAGGAGCCTCACGGCTGAACGTTGTACTGTCTGTGAATGTAAAATAAAAATAAAATCAAAAAAAATTGAAACCACGCCCCCTCCGGAGGGTGTTGAGAGCGGGAAGCGGGCAGCCAGGGGGTGGGGGGAGCGACCACGTGGCCAGCGTCACAAAGAGCAGGTGGTGGGCGGAAGTGGACCCTTTGCAGGGCAGGCGACGAAGGCTCGGGAGGGGGAGGGGGAAATACGAAGTGGGTATACTCTGCACTTCAAAGTCACGAGCAGGAAGGCAAGGGAAACACTGTCATCCAATCGGGAGCTACGTTAGAACTTGAATTTTTGGAATTGGAGCTCTCGATTGGATAACATAATAATTAAGAAATGCGCACAAGTGTGCATGGAGTTTACAGTTCAGTCTTCGGAGCTGAGCTCCGTAATTGTTTTTGTTGTTTTCCTTGCATGAAAGCACGTGATGCTTGGTACCACTTTTCGTTACACAGTTTGCACACCCATAGATCACTGGCGGTGTGATATGTGGTTGTCTTGCAGAGTTTATGGTGGAATCTATGCACTATAAATCTGTTACTACACTTCTCATTTCCTGGTTTGGTTTTGTCCAACTCCTGCCAATCATAGCACTCGTGCAGTAGAAAAGTTCTTCCACCTCTTTTCTCTCTTCTGTTGTCCTTTCCGCTAGCAATTTGTTGTATTCTGTGGTAGATGGTAGTGATAGATTAGATCTTAGGTCCTCAATTAGGAAGGGTTCTCAGGTTAGTAGATATACATATCTGGATGGGGTGTATTTTGATACGCCTAGTACTTTCTTCACGTACAGTGCCTTGATATTTTCTAGTACTTTTAGATCTCTCAATTTCAGATGTTCTCCTATTATGTGGATTCCATATGTTAATAAAGGCATTACCTTTGTTCTGAAAATTTTCATTGCCGTTTGTCGATTGGATAACAGTGTCCCCTTATTCTTCCAGCTCGTGACTTGGAGTGCAGGTATGTTTAAATCGCACTATAGAACGTAATGGAAGATAAAATGCGATAGGGACGAGGGGGAAGAAGGAATGGAAATGGTGAACATCGTCTCATCCAAGAGATCCATTTAGGTTTCATAAACAGATTATATACGAGTTTCTGTAAATGTCTCGCTAGAAAATTGTGGAAGTGTACAGTAGTCGTTGAAGTAAGAAAAATTCATCTGAGGAAATTCTGTTTCTGTCATATTGTCCAATCAAATTTTGGACAGAAAAGTATTGTCTGGAAATACGCTTATATGTATTGTACTTTAAGACCTGATTAAAAGAGGCACATTACCTTAAGATGAACATTATTGATTGACAGGTAGATAGATAGAAATATTTAAGAGTTATTGCACTTTTTACGAAATATTTTGAAACGTTAAAGAAAAAATGTACCAGTACCTGAGAAGTAAGCCGAAAAATTAAGTCCACGTATCCTGATTTGCAAATTGTGCATAAGCTGTACGAACGTTATACGACATATTGCGTGTATCTACTGCGTCCTACGCCTTTCCACAGCACTACAAGGTGACTGGGTGAGTAAGCGATGGCGGTGACAGGAGAAAAGCAATAGTTCACCAAAGTTATTTTTTCATACGGTATGAGTTATATTACCTCATTATAGCATATTTTTTTACTGTCAACACAATAACATTTACAATGTTTGAACACCAAATCATTTAAATGCATGGTTTCCTGAGGCCTCTCGAATCCCGAGGAAGCACCCCGACTCCGAAGCACCCTCGAGAGGGCGTTCGCCCCCACGAGTGACGTTCGCCGACGCGACGGCCGAGGCGCGGCAAGGTGACCGGGCGTGGCGGCGGCGCCGGCGACAGGAGAAAAACGGCGTCGCGCCGCCCTCGGCGCCGGGACGCGCCAGTCACCCCGAGCCTCCAGCGCCGCCGACGCCTCGGTCGCTACCGCCACCGCCATGGCCACCGTCACCGCTCCCGCCGCCCCGCTGCCACCACCACACTGCCATCACCGCCGCTGCCACCCGCCGCCGCCACCGCCACCGCCACCGCACCGCTGGCACCGCCACCGCCGCCACCGCCGCCACCGCCGGCACCGCCGGCACCGCCACCACCCCAACCACAGCCGCCGCCACCGCCACTGCCGCCGCCACCGCCGCCGCCGCCGCCACCGCCCACCGCCACCGCCACCCGCCGCCGCCACCGCCACCAACCCAACCACAATCGACGCCACCGCCACCGCCGGCACCGACACCGCCACCGCCACCGCCGCTACCGCCGGCACCGCCACCGCCGTCACCGCCACCGCCACCACCCCAACCACAGCCGATGCACCGCCACCATCATCGCCGCTACCGCCACCGTCACCGCCGCCACCGCGTGGCACCGACACCGTCACCACCCCCCTCTGTCACCAACGCCCTCGCTACACACGCCACTGACGCCACCACCGCCGCCTCCGCCGCCGCCGCCGCCGCCGGCAGAAGAATAACAAGGGCGACGCCAGCCAGCGTAAGGCGAGAGCCAACTTTTGATTTCGGCGATGGCTCAGACAAGCGACGGAGTCGCGAGGGGAAAAAATGCCGGGTGTATCAAAGGGCTAAAGGAAGGGGAAATAAAAAACGCATACAGAGCCGTATTCCAAAACCAGACTCAGGCGCATTTCCACTCCCGAAATTTCTTTTGCCAGCGCCTTTGCGGAATCAGAGGCGGACGCCGTCGCGGCTTCTTTGTGACCGCGATGTCATCGATACACTTACGCACGTCCGCTCGCGTTGGGGGAAGGGCGGGGAAATGGGGAGGGGGGGGGGTGCCTGTCGGGAGAGGGAGATTAGGAAGGGAGTACACGTGTTAGAGGTGGGGGTGGGGGGAGGTGGAAACAAAAGGGGTGAGGGAGGGGGAAGGCGGGGGAGAGAAAGGGGCATCGGATCAAGATTAGGGCCAAGGGGGATATGACGGAAAGCAGAGGGTGAAAGGGGGCGGGTCAGGGCGATCGAGGGAGGTTAAGGGGCAGGAGCGGGTGATTTGGGCGGTTGGAGGGCGAGGGCAAGCCTAGGAGCAGGATGTAGGGCGGAAGGCGAGGGGAAACGGTATCGAGGAGGAGGGTGCAACCCGGAAGGTTGCAGTAACGAAAGAAGGCGAGGGAGAGGAGACGAGAGGAAAGAAGGGAAGGAGAGGGGCGGCGCGACGGAGCACGCCCTGCGAAGGGCCCTCAGGGCGGCCACCGCCCTCAGAGCCTCCCAATCCCCCCGGAAGGGGCGAAACCGCTTGCATTGATTGGAGGCGGGGTGGGGGTTGGGGTGGGGGACGGACGCAGGGGAAAGCAACAGCAACCGCCAATGTGGTGGCAGGGGAAACTCTCGGTGTGGTTTTGGTTCTTGTTGAAGATTACTTTGCTGATGGGACGACTTTGTGATGGAATTGTCTGTTACGCAAAACGATGTCGTTGAAAGTGTTGAAATGGGTTTCGTTCTCACCCTCCGAAAAGAGTGTTTAAGCAACAAGCTAGCATGACTAATGCAACTAACGATGATTGCCTTAGTAATTATTCTATTAAAGTATATTTCAACTATTTCTAAATATAGTTTTAACTACTTCTCTATAACAATCTATTTAAATACAAATGTAGGAGTAAACTATTAACACGAATTTTACTGACGATTATTGGGCAACACGTAGTTTAAAATATGACACCACATTTTTAAATACCTTTACCCAAATAAAATTAGAAATTTGCTCTGATATATTATGAAAAATTATTTTTACTATCTTCATATAGCGTACATGCAGCAAATTCTTACCACAATGCTTTGCAACAAAAATGTCGAGAGCGTCCCCAAGCTAAACATTCACTCGCTTAATGGGAAAATGGTCTGAAAATCAGTTAAGTATGTGAAACAATCATTATCAATTTCTTATGGACACAATTACGCCAAAGAAAAGAACATTTCATATTCAAAGAGGAAAAAATTGTGTTCGAATTTTTAACATTATTTTTGAAAGTTTCGCTAACATTTGCCTTTGTATCACAATATTATTTATTGATACATTGAATTACATGGACGCAAATTATCACTGTGTCATTTGAAAATATTCAAATGGAGTTGTAATAATTTATTCTTATTGACAAACGCATAAATATTATAAAGAATATGTGATTAAATTTTTATGCACAATTTTTGTTAATTAATAATAGGCATCCTTTTCACATATCATTTACTAACATATAACAATTAGCATTCGAATATTTAATCTGAATGAATAATTCTTTCAGATTAATAATATGGTATAGTGTAATATAGTACAACAATTATTAAGATAATTAAAGAAACAATTCTACAATTATTTCAAGTTCTTTAACAAAGAAGCATCTCCAGAACGTGTATTATATACTGAAACTTGAATCTTTCATTTAGGCACTTATAGTTGTACACTTTTGAAACTTGCGTCTTAATCTTGATCACATGCTTATCCGATTATCTAAAGGGGATAATTTTCTCTGAATGAGAAGTTTCACTTATTTAGTCGAAAATAATTGAATATTTCATGTGTTATTCTGCACTAAGCCTGAATGACCTCTGATAAAAAATCAGAAAAAAATCTCTCCTTCCCATCACATCTTGCGCTATTTACAACGACCGACCGGGAGAGATGGCTGAGTTCAACTGATGTCACTGCATTACCTTTGGCTGCGAGGTCCTCGCTTCGAGTCCCAACGGCAGCAGGATTTTCGACACTAGCTAGTCAGCTAGGTCGAATTCATTCGCTGCCTGGAGGAGAATCCTAGCGGCTGGCTACTCTGATCGGTAGTTTTCCGTGGTTTCTACGATCAACACCAGGTGAATGGCCGGAGTAGTAACCTAACAAACGGGCCTCAGACCGCATGCAATCTTTCCTTCCTCTTCCTTGTCCTATCTTCACCCCCTTTACACACACACACACACACTTATTCTAACACGCACTACACTACCACAACTGGATTCGTAGTCATTGTATTTTTGGCTGTCCGCGATGAGCCGCGTCTCAGTCGATGGAGCTGACGTTTCGGCAATTTTGCTGTGGTCTTCTTCTGAGCCACACTGCTGAATAGCTCAGAAGAACACAGTCTAGCTCAGAAGAAGGCCACAGCAAGATCGTCGAAACGTCAGTTCCATCGGCTGAGACGCGGCTCATCCCGGACAGCCAAGAATACACTACCACAAATGCTGGGAGACCGGTCGGAGACTTATAAGTTATAAGCTTGTTCTGGTTGGGGGCGGTGCCCCGCTAGTGGGAGATATGTGGTTGGGGAAAACCCCGCTACTCGACGGTAGGTCGGCGCCGGATCTCGCCATCCAGCGGGGGAAGATCATAGTCAACATACAAAACATACACTACGCTTACGGGACAAATTACCTCCTTCGTTGACGCGCCCGGATTCACTAACAATGAATGAATCAATCAATACGACAGCTTATTATTCACAACACACGCTTCCTTGGCTCTCGGATCATCCAATGGTCGTTTGCAGCCGCCTTCCTCCCGATGTCCAGCGCTCCCCAGCGCGTCCCCGACCAGAAAGGCGCGTCATAAACAGCCGTTAAAATATCGTTAGCGCTGCGGCGGCGCGAGGTGACTCGCACCCCGCCCCCGCGGGACGAAATACGGCGCGCAACGTATCGGGCCGACGTGCGGGCGCGCCGCAACATCTGGGTGATTTGCCAGCCGCACGTGGAGCTGTTAGCAGGGGCGCATCCCTGCGGGCGAGGCCTCACCCACTCGCCCGCGACGCCCACGCCCCGCTGTCGCCGCTCCGCCCGGTCCACCCCGGCCCGGCCCCACCCCTCCCCGCCCCGCGTTATCCCTCCCGCCCGGTCCCGCCCCGCCAAGCCCTGCCCGTCCCCGCCCCGGCCCGCCCGGCCCCTCTCCGCCCGGTTCTGCCTCTCCCGGTCCCGCCCCGCCCCTCCCCGTCCCGCCCCGCCAAGCCCTGCCCGACCCCGCCCGGACCCGCCCCGCCCGGTCCCGCCCCGCCCGGTCCCGCCCCGCCCCTCCCGGTCCCGCCCCGCCAAGCCCTGCCCGGCCCCGCCCAGCCCCTCTCCGCCCGGTTCTGCCTCTCCCGGTCCCGCCCCGCCCCTCCCCGTCCCGCCCCGCCAAGCCCTGCCCGACCCCGCCCGGACCCGCCCCGCCCGGTCCCGCCCCGCCCGGTCCCGCCCCGCCCCTCCCGGTCCCGCCCCGCCAAGCCCTGCCCGGCCCCGCCCAGCCCCTCTCCGCCCGGTTCTGCCTCTCCCGGTCCCGCCCCGCCCCTCCCGGTCCCGCCCCGCCAAGCCCTGCCCGTCCCCGTCCCGCCCCGCGCGGCCGCACCCCGCCCGGTCCCGCCCCGCCCGGTTCTGCCCCGCCCTTCCCCGTCCCCCCCGCCGGCTCCACTCGCCCTGCCCCGCCGCCTCTGCGCTCGATCCGCCAATATCGCCGGTGAGTGTACCGGTCCGCTGCTCTAGTCTCGGGGTTCGATTGCGTATGTGTTTGATATCTCTTGTTTCCTAGGCTTAGTTGCTTCTGTTCTGCAACGTGAATCAAGTTGTACCGAATATGCTATTGATTCACCGTCCTCCCCTAATAACGGATGCAAATGCATTGATTTGCGTCCTCTTCAGAAAAAAATTACTTTATTCATGAACTAACTTATCTGCTAGATTTTCTAAATTTACTCCATTTCAGTGCCTGCTGTTTCATTGAAATTCTATTGCTGAAGCTGCATTAGTCATCTTCGATATTAAGGGTAGTATCGTAGCTTTCACAGATCTTTCCCGTAAACTATTGTCGTATTGTCGAACTGCATGATCCTATCACCATCCTATACTCAAACGTATTGTCGCATTCCATAATCCTATTTTTATTCTTGAAACTGGGGCCGTTAATCTCCGTTCTTCAATTCTTCTATCATATCCGTTTTCATATCTGGAATTCACTGTTACATTTATATTCTAAATTCCCTTGGTGGGGGCTTCGCTCGCCATGGATAATTTCTATGTCTAGCTCCCAACGTCATCAAACTTCATTCTTCTGGGAGTCTGAGCAGTGCGTACGTGAATCTGAATGTAATGTTCAATGAAATCTTTCCCCAGAACTCTCCCAGCAAAGACTGCGTCGATTCTGTTCCACTTATATATCCCTTTCCAATTCTGTAGCTATCACAGCCACCGTTTCCATCATCCATACCCGCTCACCACCAGCTACGTACATCGGTGAGCAGTCGTAGCTTCCCGCCCGCCGCTCTCTCTACTATCCGTCTCACCTCCGCTCTCACCGACCTCAGCGCAATTACGCGCTGCCGGCAATCGCATCGCTGTTCCCGCCGCCTCCACCGCCCGCGCCTCTCCCGCTCCCACGCCGCCCACGCCGCACTGCACCCCGCCGTCCTTGTTGCCACCGCCAAACACCCCGCCTCCCTCGACCACAGCATTCTCTCCGTCCCCGCCCACACCCTCCCGACACCAACGCCGATCGCCACCTCCCCATCCACCGCCCATTCCAACCCACCCTTGCAACCCCCGCAGAAACCCATACAGCCGCCCCCACCTATTCTCCGCCGCGCCCTTGCAACTCCCGCAGAAACCCCTACAGCCGCCCCCACCTATTCTCCGCCGCGCCCTTGCAACCCCCGCAGAAACCCCTACAGCCGCCCCCAACTATTCTCCGCCGCACCCTTGCAACTCCCGCACCAACCCCTACAGCCGCCCCCACCTATTCTCCGCCGCGCCCTTGCAACTCCCGCACCAACCCCTACAGCTGCCCCCACCTTTCCTCCGCCCCCGCCGCCACACGACCTTTCGCGACGGCCCAGACAACGCCTTGCGGGCCGCCTCCGCCCCCGCGCCGTCCCCGCCGCCGCCCCCGCCTCCGCCCTGCAACGGCTGCGCGGCGCGGTGGCGGCGCCTCCAACGCCTGTCATAAACACCTCGCGGGGAGCCATCGATTCAGAAATTAGATGCCCATTTAGATACGGCCCCGCAGGACCCAAGAAGATCCCGCAACGCGACCTCGGGTTTCCGAGAACGTTGCAGTATAACGCGGGAACGTGACCGGGTCGTTATTACGGGATGCCGCACGGCCTCGTGCCACGCAGAGGTGCAACGATGGGCGCGCTTTAATTAAAATGCTGGAACGACCTTGTTTATTATCTTGTTACAGCGAGCTTTCTCGCGGAAGTGCTTGTGTTGCGAAACGAATTATGTATCGCGAAATGGAAAGATTTGGCCGTTGGTTATTGTGACTTCTAAATCCTTTTATTACTAAACTGGATGAAACTTCATTCATTGTATCTTGTCAGGTGATACTGCAAAACATCATTTCGTTTTATAAAACGTTTTGGTTATCCAGTCGAACCTTGATGACTCGAGGTTTTTGATCTCTTAATTTTCTTTCTACATCCTTTCATTCATTTGTTACTTAATTCAGAACGTTCGGTTGAAATTCGATAGATCGATTTTTGTTTTTCAAAATCGACCCATGGAAGTTATATTGTGGAGCATATTGTTTAAAAAATTGTTTTGAATGTGTTAACACTACTGTGTGTATTATTCAAATATCATATTTTGTCATTTCAAATACATCTCTACCAACAAGGTTCATGTAACTGTTTCTTGTTTAAAGGTAAATTTAAAATATATTTTATTTATAAGCAGTGTATTGTAATGATTTCATCTATGGCATAGAAACCCCGAAATTCCCCATAAACAGTTTTGAAGTAAATGTAAACATTTATTAGACTATAGTTAAACGGCCAGCCTGTACGTGAATCGATAGTGGCAAAACAAAGGAATGACGCGCTGCGGAAAGTTATATTTGATAATTTTGAAAACGCGTAAAGAAATAAAGTCTGACGAAATAGCGAATTAGAGATGAAATAAATAAACATTTTGGTTTTTGTTTGGACGCGATCGGACGACGGGTTCGCTTAAATTTTGAATGTGTAGATATGAAGAAAAGTTCACGTGACACGTCAAAATACAATAACATAAATGTCAAGATCTTATGAAGAAACCTTGATGTGGGCGACGAAAGGCGTTGCAAATCATTACAATATAAAATTAACGAAATTATGATATACTTAAAAGACTTAAGAACGTCGGAATTATTTATTTGAAGAAATCTTGTATGTCAATAATGTCAAAAACAATTGACGAAGCAGTGCATAATTTGACATAGAAATTCATCATTTTCAGCATGTTAAGCGTTAGAAAAGTATGTTTTGGCAATAAAACTCAGACGTTGAGCACAAGTACTAATAAAGAAACGTAATGTCATGTCAAAATAACTAATATTTTAAATTTTAGAAAAATTCCATGAAGCAAACAATAGAGGATGCAAGAATGGAATTCGCTGGCATGTAAAAACAGAAGGTAACCCCAAGTTACATGGTGAATTGCCGCTGATTTCCTGACACTTTTGAGTCAGAGCTCGTGAAGGCAACACCGAACTCATGTTAGGCTGTTTTAATATTTTTATGCAAATCGAACTTAGAATATTTTATCGAACAGTGCAGTGATAATGGACATAGAATTTTTATCATAAGAATTAGATGCTGGCACGGCAAACACTTTAAAAAAGAAGAAGTTTATTTTGTTTGTGCTTCAAAAAATCGCAGTCGCGAGTAATTAAAAAAAATTTCGTGGAGGCTATGGTTTTCTGGTGGAAGTTGGCGGACGCAGTGCTGGTGTGAGCTGACATGTCGGCGCGTGCAATTGGGCACGCAAACTGGTGACCGTGTTTGGACAACGACGCCGTGCCGGCTGCAGCCGACAAAGGAAAGTGCCCGCAGTTTTGTTTTGCGTAGTATTCCAAGTTAAAAAAAATTCTGTACAAGACCAAGAATGTTTAGAGACGAATTAATGTAAACTTTTTGCAAATCAATTGAGAGAGATGCTGAGAAGTATTTTTAAAGCATAATGCATGCGAGTTGTTGCTGATCAAAGTGATACAAAAAATAAATGATTTTTTATTATTAAATTGGTCAACGTACGTACGAAAAGAAATTTAGATAAATATTTTACAAAAGAAAGGAATTCCTGCGTAAGTTAAATAGAAATCAGTTGGTTTTGTTATTTGGATTTGAAGTGTTATTGTAGCATATGTATTGTTGGCGTTGCCAAGCGAGTGTGTATGTATGAATCTTTGCATTGTTGTATTTACATGTTGTATAGTGATCGGGTAAGGGCTTTACGAAAGCGAAAGAATTCCATGTTTTGAGAAGAAATAAATTAATGAGAACGGAATTTCTGATGTTCTCTCTTTTCTCACAAAAAGATGTGTTATTATTTTGAATTAGTAGAAGCCTGGGTATGATGCAGTATTACACGTTAGTTTACAGGTAATTCCCGTAGGAGCCAGCCACGATCTGCGACCAACGAAATTTTCTGTAACCACGTGATTAAATAAATTGTAGTGATTTTTGGCGAGAGGGTAAGGACAAGATTAAATAAATATAGTTGTTACAGTGGCACCATAACGTAGGGCCAGATCGAATGAATTATCGGTTACAGTGGGTGGCGCCTATAATGTGCAGCCACGACCAGAATAAGGAGTATTGTTGGCGCTACAGCGTGGGGCCAGTTTAAAGTAAATTTAGTAGAACCGGTTACATTGGCACCATAACGTGAGGCCAGATGATGGTATAGATAAAATAAATATAAAGTGAATTAGTAGTAATGGTTACAGTATGTTCTAATAATGAAACAATTCTGGGAGAACTACCTACCTCTCTTAAACCAAATTTATTTTTCTAAACCATATTTTTATTGTAATACGTCAACAGTTTTTTTAAGTATTCTGAAATTAGAAAACAAAAAAGATAATCTTTAAGTTTACATGTCAAAGAACACTGAAGATATACAATAATGTGTTAGTTATAAAAATAATTTCATTGGAGGGAGATTTATAAATTTCTTTGCTCTTCATTAAATTACTTGGAATGAAGAAAATGTATAACGACATTCTGAAAACAGGTTTAAAGAGTAAAATTAACAGAACCACTCTGGTCAAACATTCGCATTTCCAGCTATTGATAACTCTTCAGAATGTTGGTTGAAAGTCAATAGAGCATCACTGGATAGTAATTAAAAAGCGGGTTCTCGAAACACGCCACATTTATAGAATCGAGTCCCCACCCCGGCATTCAAACGAGTAATAAATTAGTTACTCGATATTTCGTGAGGCATGTTCATTATTAACACGCTACAGAACGGACATAATTAAACACGCAAAGCGTGTCATTTGAACAAATAAAGCCAGTATGAGATGGACGTTCCGGCTGACAGATGAGCGTCGGCGGACTGCAGAGCCATCTGGCGGCAGCGGAGGAGGATGGCTGCGCCGCGGAGTCGAGATTACGTTTTTCCTTTCCCTTGTGTCCCACCCCACCCCCTTCCCTCAACCCCCCCCTCGGCCTCGCCCTCGCCGCCGCCCTCCTCTCCAAATGATGTCTCTTTGAATATTTTACGGGATCACGTAGCTGTTCCTATCTCTCCATCTAAAATCAAACAAAAAGGGTTTTACTTAAAGCGAATGGACTTGTGGGAGAAGGGAAATGAAAACTACTTTCATGTAACATTAAACATTTGAAGATGGCGCGGGCAACTGACCAGACAGATGGAAGAGCTATCTACAAATCATTGAGGGAATTAACTGTGAGGGAGCTCCATTCTCGAGGGGGATCAAATAAGGACCGAAGAAGGGTGCGGAGGATCAGAGAAGAGGTAAAATGAGAGCAGATTGACGAGTGAGGGGGATTGACATGAGAATGTGGCATTGTTGGTATCTTCATTTTAAAGCTGAGCTCGTGCAAATGTCATGGTATTAATAACTAAATTCGAGATTCAGGATGTATTAACATTTGTGGCGTATAAAGGAAAAGATTGAACGTCGCAGTCAAGATATTGGAAAAGAGAAATGTGGAATGTGTGTTAAATCGAAAAGAAAGCATGAAAATAAAAAAAAGTGCGCCGGTACCAGAAGTGAATGAAGGACAAGAGTTAAGAGCAGAAGTAGCGGGATGAAAATGGTTTCAAAAGCGAAGGTAGACAGACATCCTCAAACATATCTAAGGTACACATGAATAACAAAAGAGAGAAAAGGAGAAAGAACATAGATAGCAAGCACAGGGATCTGAAAAGAGGAGTAAACCAGAATACATAAAAAATAAAGCGGGAATTGACAATGGCAACAAGAAAAGGGTGGAGAAAAGATGTGTGTAAATCACGTGAGCTAGTGGGAAGCTAGTGGGAACACGTTAGAAGTCGAGATGAAGACATAATATTAACTGGGATAGGTAATTACATCTACAAATATTCCAACAAGGATGGCTCACTGGTATGATTTTCGTTGCCTCTGCAGCGTCGCTGACCGGGAGGTCCTAGGATCGAGTCCCGACGGCGGTGGACAGTCGAAACTAGCTACCTTGCTACGTCGAATTCTGGCGCTGTCTGGAGGAGAATCCTAGACGCCGACGGCTCGAACGGTACTTTTCACGAATTGCGCGATCGATACCAGCCGAAAGCCGGAAACATTTCCCAAACAATGAGGCACGGATCGCTTCGATAGATTGATTCGTGTTTCCGGGCGCGTCAACTACTAAGACCATTAGTCCCGTAAGTGTAGTGCGGGTTTTTTCTCGGGCCGTTTACTAACGGGATTTTCCCCTCAACCAGGTATCTCCCACCAATGGGGCACCGCCCCAGCCGGGACTAGCTGTAAGCTCCCGACCGATCTCCCGGTATGTGTGGTAGTGAAGTGAATGTTAGTGTATGTGTGCATGTAAGTGCGTGTGTAAAGGGTGAAGATAGGACAAGGAAGAGGAAGGAAAGATCCCGCGCCGTCCGTGGCCCGTTTGTTAGGGTACTGCTCGGGCATTCGCCTGGTGTTGATCGGAGAAACCACGGAAAACTAAGGATCAGAGCAGCCGTTCGCTAGAATTCTCCTCCAGACAGCGACTGAATTCGACCTAGCAGAAACGTTAGTGTCGAAAATCCTGCCGCCGTCGGGAGTGGAACCTAGGACCTGGCGGTCAGAGGGACTGCAGTGACATCAGGTTGATGCCCTGAGCCACCTCTCCCGGTAGGCACGGATCGCGCGCACTCTTCCTTCCCTGATATTGTCCTTCCCTGATATTGTCCTTCCCCTCCACTTAGCCCCGTCTGGGTCGGTGCCTCACTGGGGATGAGAAAAATCTCGCAAGTTGATGTAGGTGCCCAATAAATCAATTGCAAGGTAGAGGCAAATTTGAAAGAATCAGACTCAAGGTATAAAAAAGGCAGGATAAAGAAAAGGGAAATTGAAATAAAAGAAAGCCATTTGGCGAATCTTGTCAAACAGCAGATCAGAAAGTCTCGACAGTGCTAAAGAGACCGAAGGCGCAGCAAGTAACAAAACAGAACCAGATATTTTGGAAGAACTCGTGCATATGGTTTAGGCGCTAGTATTGTTCACAGACTGACGGACTGACAGACAGACGGACAGACAGACGAACGGACAGACGGACGGACAGACGAACGGACAGACGAACGGGGACGGACAGACGGACGGACAGACGGACGGACAGACAGACAGACGGACGGACAGACGGACGGACGGACAGACAGACGGACGGACAGACGGACGGACGGACAGACGGACGGACAGACGAACGGACAGACGGACGGACGGACAGACGAACGGACAGACGAACGGACGGACGTTTTGCTTTCAATTGGGTTTTCGTTATGAAGGATGGACATATCTGGAATTTTGGCTACACCACGTGTTAGAGGACTTTTTTCTTAATTTAGCAACAAGTAAATCCACTTTCTCGTTATCTCGGCCCGGCAATGAATTTTTTTCCGCCGAAATTGGCCATTTCTTTGCGCAGCATTACATAACTTTCCCTATACTACGAATATTACTCCGTGTATACGTACGTATACGTGAAAATTAAAAAAAATTGGGACAAATGTGTGTGAAGGCGCGTGGACAAACGAGGGGTGCGAGGCGCCGAGAGGCCAGGGCTGCGCGGCGTGATGCCTGTGAGGGCAGGCGTTATCGCAAAGCGGGCGGAGACCCCGCGTCGGAGGCTCTGTCTCGCTCGTGTGAGGCCAACGCGGCGCCGCGAGCTACCTGCGGGCGGGAAATTGCCCCGCGAAGAACTTGCGGGACGAGCGCTCCGAAGAACATTCGCAAGCGTTACGCTCTCGCGGAACGGCGCCATGCTCAACGTCTGAAATAGTTGCACTCGCCTAAACAAGGAGTTCCGGGCGCGTACGTGCTAACTGCTGGAGGCGATGACCTCTCGAGGGGAGGGCTTGCGGTTTAACACGTTCCTCGCGGCGCGAATTGCGGAACAAAGCGTTCCACGACGCGCGGGAAACGAATCTTTAGACGCAATGAAAATGTCTCCCTCGAATTTGTTTTACATCTAGCGCTTTAATTGTGTGAGTTATAAGAGCAGATCATTGCCATGAAATTCTTGCACGAACGTAATTATGTTTCTCACCAGTGGTATTTTAAATAGGTCATGTAACAATAAACATATTGCACTGTTTTTCAGTCTAATAAAAAATAGTTTTCAATGTAAAAATTTTGTTATACTTGAAGTTCGATTTGTAGATTAACAAGATTGAGTTGAGTAGGTCTTTTCAAATTATTTCATTAATTAAAGGTTAATTTGTGGAAATGAGTAAATAGCACTTGTTGAACTCCATACAACTTTGAATGTTAGTAAAAATATCATTTAAGTTATTCTTTAAAAACAAAGGCATTTTCGAATTGTTGCTCCTTCACCCAATTTTTGTTTCTTTGTTGTCATTTACAGTTAAATGTTTAGTGGAAACATATTCAGTTCCCCAATAAACTTAAATTTCATTCTTTGGCGAAGAATGTAATAGTGCAAAAGCAATTTAATAGCAAAAGGTATAAGGAAATGAAGGATTATAGATTTAACTGGTGATAATTCTTGATATGTTTATAAAACAATTAAAAATGTGATGATTAAACCCGATAAATTTGAATATCCAAAGAATTTTCAATTTTAACAGAAAATATTATTTTGTAGGAAATGGTTTGGTGTTTTCAACATTGGCATCATTACAGAAATAGATATGACGTGTTTTTTGTCGTGGGTCTTTATTTTGTCAGAAAGCTTTCTCGATCGCATTACTGCTGTCTTTAATGCTACAAAAAATAATAATTATTTGTAAATAAAAATTTTAAAAAATCAAAAAAATTAAAATATTATTATTCTTTGTAGCACTGAAGATGATTACAATGCGACAGAAAAAGTTTTCTGACCATATAAGCACCTTCGATAAAACAACACTTCATATCTATTTGTTTTTTCTATTTATTTGTCAAAAAAAAGTAAAAACTGTATATGATGTGTGGGGAAAGAGATTTCTCTGCGCACATTTTCTTGAGGGCCAGAATTTAAAAAAAACAAAAAATGAATTTAGAAAATAATTATTTTAGAAAAATAAAAATAATTGAAAAATGTTTGTTCCCGACTTATAGAAAATCAATTTCAACGGTAAATGAACTACAAGCAAAAGGAGTGCTGAACAAAACTGTGCGCACGGTGAAGCTATATTTACGTCCAGAAGCAAAACAAGGGGCCATCTCAGCATTTGATCAATGGATCAGGGAAACTGGACAAAATACCTGATCGAGATGGGGGGATCTTTAATTTAAAACATTATTTCTTTGTATTTTTCTCTTCGAAAAACTCTCATTTCTTACATTTTTCATTTGAGCTTAACAAAGAGAGTATAAAAACAAAAGATATAAAATTGTAATTGGACGAAGTTGTGCAAGTGAATATGAGGTAAGTACGTGAGAAGGCTGCTATTTCAAACTTCAACTTTATACTGAACATATATGCTCATTTACATAGTACAATGCATTTTTCACTATAATGGGTGTATTGTACGACAGGGAAGTTCAAGTGAATCGCAGACGTTTCTTTCTCTTCATTAATTTTGTAGTTTTAATTGAACATGGAGGTATGATACTGACGTGTACTGAGAATGTTTGATACATGCACACTATGTGTGTGTGTGTGTGTGTGTACTCGTCATGAGTGAAATTCACTTTTTATAAGAAAATATCACTTTCTGCGAATAAAGGCAGAAAATACGTCAATACACAATGTTAAAGTCACTCGGCGGTTTACCAATAGTGTCGAAAAAATCTACAGATACTTTTACCACTTGAATACAAATGGGGATAAACATTTTCGTTTCACAGAGCGTTTAAGAGATATCGCGTTAGTTCCTTTTTGAATTACATCACTTATTCTGGCCTTCACTACCTGACCTGTAGTGACCTGATAGAATTACTTCCCTTTTAATATCAGAGTACCATACGTGACAAATCTTCATCAACAAACACAACGTAGATAAGTGCACACATATGCAAGAGACTTGGTAATTGAATAACCATCCTTTGACAAGTTGGAACGTCGCCTGTGAAGTTCAAGGACTTTGCAACTTACGCGTGAGCACTATCTACGAGAGCGCTCCTTTCCCCGGAAAACTAGAAGTTACCCGAAGCTGTGAGGGAGTGCCCACACAGCAAGCGACCTCTAGTGTAGAGCTGAACAGTATTGACACTTGCCACCGATCGCGACGCGTCGAAACCGGAGTACGTTGCGCTTAAAATAAACGCCTGTCGCGTGGGACGGCAGAGCGTGGCGCGTCACAACAAGTCTGCGGAGCTGCGAGCAAGGGCAAAAGGATGCAAAGGCGACTGACCTAGTTTCAACGCCCAACGCAGCAACCCATCGCTAGCGACCTCACCCTCCTCGAGGTAACAGCTTTCACCTCCTACCCCACCGCTGCTCGACTTCATTTGTGTGAAGATAAGGAATGTCGTATTTTACACATCGTTTTGCGAACTAATATTTCAAAACTCGTCTGAATTGTTTGTTTGTTTGTTGGTTTATTTAACGTCGCATCGACATCTGGGTCATTAGCGACTCAGAAAAAATACATTATAACAGTAATTCATACATGATTAATTGAGGTTTACAAATTCAGTACACTATACAGTAATTCACAATAATTGTTTACAGGATTGTAAAATACGAAAGAGTATCGTCTGAATTAATAATGTACTTTTACACTTTCATTAAAAAAACTTTAATGAACTTTTAATCATTTTATTTTTATTTTATTTAATAGGTAATTATTACATACACAGAGTGTCCGGGGAGGAAACGTCGCAACTTCTAAAATAAGCTCTTACGACAATTCTAAGCATATTAAGGGTATATATAGTATATACATAGTTTATTACTACGTGGATATTCCGAAAGGTTGAGCCGCAATGAGCACTCAAAAGTTGGTTTGAAAAATTGATTTCTAGGCAAACAATTGCGTTATAGAAGCATCGAAAAACTACAGAAACATATAAGTGGTTTATTATTTACAATTTTTTAAAAAATTTATTTATCCTTGTTCGACTTACTTAGTCTTTCAAGGTTTTTTATAATTACATAATTGTTTTCCACATAAAATTTGTACATATGGAAATTACATACTTACTTTGCATTGTACAATTTCACAGTAACATTTTGGAGGTTAAACCATTTAGGGACCTCTAACATACATGAAGTAATTTATCTATTGTACATACATTTCAGAATTTGATACATAAATTGGAATTTGAATAATTATCAATACAGTTTGAAATTATTGTCAGCAAATCATGGAGGATGTAACAAGTCTTTAGCATGACGGGTTTTAATTCTTGGTTGAGGGTAGGCTGATTCTGAAAATATTTTAGTTGCAGGACTTAAAGGTAAATTGGTATAGAACTTTGATGCTAATTTTGTTACCCAAGTTTTTAATGGTACAACTGAGAGTTCTTAATGTATCTGTTCATTACTAATAAACCAGGGTGCTTTTAATGTCCATCGAAGAAATTTATTTGAATCACTTGTATTTTATTGAAGTTGGTAGGGGCTGTACCTCCCCATATTTGACAAGCATATGTAAGAGAGGGCTGAATGATATATCTAAAGATGGATAATAAGGTTTCTATGTTAATTTTAGAATTTTTATTAATCAGGGGATTATTTACAAAAGAAATTAATATATTTCTTCAGAAAGAAAAATTAAAGAACAAATAAAAAAGCACCCAATTTACACAATTCGACTGCTTTCTTATTTCTCGCTTATTTTTTCTGTCTGGGCAAATATATTAATTCTTTTGTAAATAATAAACAATTTACATGTTTCTGAAGGGTTTCTATGCTTCCATAATGCAAATTTTGGGCTAGAAATCATTTTTTCAAACCAAATTGTGAGTGCTCATTGCGGCCCGATTACTCGGCATATCCACGTAGTTTATAAGACAAAATATGCTTAGAATTGTCTTAAAAGCTTAGTTTTGAAGCTTCGACGTTTCCTCCCCTAACACCCTGTATGTGTATGTATATATGTATGTATATAAACATATATATACATATATATATATACATATATATACATACATATATATACATACATATACATACATACATATACATACATACATATACATACACATACATATATATACATACATATACATACATATACATACATATACATACACATACATATATATACATACATATACATACATATACATATATACATACATATACATACACATACATATATATACATATATATATATAAAATTGCAATACATTTTAACTATGTGCCTAGGCCGACGGCCTTGAAGCCATTACAATATCTATATCCTACTGCGTTGTAACTGAATAATTTCCTACTAAATTCAACACCTTTATTCACATTAGAGACTCGAGTTAGTTTATTGTTAAGCAGTCTTAGCGGAGGAGAGTATGAAAATCATTTTAATTCTTTAATCGCCGCCATTGTGCACCAACAGCATCAACAAAAATACATTGCCATCACCACCATAAAGCACCCCGCCAATATAGCGCTCTTTATCTTTGCAAACGTAATTTTCCAGCCAATGCACTTTCTTTGTAAGTATTAGAACTCTCTTTTCCTGCAAAAAACACATCGCCGTCAAAGCATTTTTTACTGCACTTGTTATCTTCAAATATCAAGCATGAAAGTCATTTGCACTGCTTCACTTTTCCATGATATAGTTTTATGATAACATCCATACAAGTTTCGCTTTCAAAGATAATTTTTACACGTTAATGACATCATAATCCTCGTTTTCGCTGTCTCCACAAGCTGCTTCAATTGTTTTTCCAACTTAGTTTTGCGTTTTAAAATTGTCCCTTTGAGAATAATAGTCGAGACTATTTTCTTCATTATCGCGTATTTGCATTTTCAATAACGATGCTCTCACTACGCTTTCTCTGAAATATTGTATTGATAATTGTCATCGCATTAAACATAAATTACCAATTATATCCGATTCTCAAAAAAATCATCCCCCCTACAATTACATGTGGCTACTCACCTCTATAAAGCAATGATACCATCCATACTTTTCTATGCTTAACCAGTTTCGGCTGCCGCAGCCACAACAAACAAAAAAAGCGATTTGTTTTCAAAATAGAATTTCCTACGGACCATTACTAAAGCTCGCTGGTACATTCCAAATGCGCAGTTACATATCGAATTTGGCATTACACCCATCCCCGTCCACTTCTCTCTCTTAGCCGCAAAATTCTATTCTAAAATATTAAAGATCCCTTCAGCCATTCACTTTCATATAGATAAGCAAAATCCTCATCGCAAAAGATTAAAAAGAAAGCTACCAAGAGAATTTTTCGATCATAGACTAGAACTGATGAGTCTTTTCTCATGATAAATCAGAACAGCACAATATTGTATTATATCTAAACTAGAATATTCTATATAATGTATCAGATCAGTCATGTACATATCTCTTACAAATGTGTATATCTTATGCGGCAGCAGAGGGCCAATGGCCAAGCTAGAATAAATAAAACAAAATAACATAAATTGCATTTCTTAAACTCGTTTGTTTTATTGTCCCATCATAATACATGACTTCACGACAGGACCTTCAAATCATTATTCATCGTCTTGCTTTCGACTTCATGTTAATGGATTTTCATTCAGCTCTCTCCTCGGTGCTCGCTGTTGCGCCTGTCGCTCGCCTTCTCGGCCGCCGCTGCGGTCGCTGGCGCGTAAGAGCCCCTCCTCCCCTGTGCACGCGGCGTGGGTGCGGGCGAGGGCGAGGACGGGGGCGGGGCGGCGTGCACGCGTGCGCGCGTCAGCAGGTGCATATCGACGCGTGCTCCTCCGTCCGCCCGCCCGGCGCGTCACGGAGCGCAGAGAGAGCGCGCGCGTGGGTGGACTGGCGGGGGGTGGCGGGCGGACGGTGGCGGGTGGAAGAGAGGACGGGCGGGCGGGCAAGAGGGCGGGCGGGCGCGAGTGAGCAAGAGGGCGAGCGGGCGCGAGTGGGCAAGAGGACGAGCGGACGGGGGTGCGGGCAAGAGGGCGGGCAAGAGGGCGGGCAAGAGGGCGGGCAAGAGAGCGGGCAAGAGAGCGGGCAAGAGGGCGGGCAAGAGGGCGGGCAAGAGGGCGGGCAAGAGGGCGGGCAAGAGGGCGGGCAAGAGGGCGGGCAAGAGGGCGGGCAAGAGGGCGGGCAAGAGGGCGGGCAAGAGGGCGGGCAAGAGGGCGGGCAAGAGGGCGGGCAAGAGGGCGGGCAGGCGGGTGGGCAAGAGGGTGGGCAAGAGGGCGGGCAGGCGGGCGGGCAAAGAGCGCGGGCAAGAGGGTGGGCAAGAGGGTGGGCAAGAGGGTGGGCAAGAGGGCGGGCAAGAGGGCGGGCAAGAGGGCGGGCGGGCGGGCGAGTGGGCGAGCGGGCGGGGCGGGGCAGGGCGGGAAGAGGCGGGGCAGGCGAGGCGGGGCGGGCGGGCGAGGGGGTGGGCGGGCGGGCGGGCGGGCGGGCGGGCGGACCGGCGCGTGGGCGAGCGAGAGGGTGGGCTGGTGAATGGGCGGGCGGGCGACGGTGGCGATCGGAGGCGAATGGTCGGTTGGCTGCGGGTGGGCGGGGGGGCGGGGGGCGGGGGTGGTGAGGCAGGGGGCAGGGGGGGCGGGCGGGCGGGCGGGCCGTCGGTTGAGTGGGGCTTGCAGGCGGCGGCGGGGCCGAGGCGCAAGGGACGGACCGCTGATCCGGTCTCCCCGCTAGCGGAGGATCTTCGCCCTAAACCGGCTGCGTTGCAGGTTTGAGGGAGCGTTCGTTATCAATGCAGTGTGGTCAGTGCCGTTGTCCGATCCGCCTCTCCATCATTCTGTTTGTCCATTCATCTGTCTGTTGGCAGTATGTCCTCCGGTTACAGAGGCGATATTGATCGGGGGTGTTGTTAAACGCACCGAGAGGACAGCGTTTTCGGTGACAATCGATTGTTGCTGTGGACTCTGAGCGGAGTGGACGGCGTTGTTCTCCGCGGGAGATTGTTTCAAGAGGAGTTGTTCGCGGGAATCCGGTGCGCACTGTGGTGGTATTTTGTAGTGGAATTTGATTGACACGTTTGTTTTTTCCATTGAAAATTTCAGGTGTACATGAATGTCTACAATACCAGTAATCATTACAAAAATATCGCATGCTACATACATATTAATTTTTACAACACTTTTCTCATTAATTTGATCTCTTCTTAAAATTTGTACTTCTGAAAATACTTAACCCTTACTGATCTGGTGAAAATAATTACTTTCCTTGTCTGGTGATGTCCAGCAGACCCCATTATATAAAATGAAATTTCATTAAGAACTTGAAATTTTATTTTATAGAATATCACATATATGATCATTTAAATTGTAATGAGTAATATTTGCTACATTTAAATAAAATTTTCACAAATTAATTTTGTATGACTGGTAGAAATATGCTTGGCGCAGTTGATTCACACAATTTTTGTTTTCCTGTTTGCTGTTCTCGGGCACACTTAGAACAGGCGTTTTCGTGCTTGAGTCTGTCCCCAAAGGTTCTTTTCAAGCTATGTGCCTCCAAATTTCATTATAACTTCTTACATTTCACGTGGCAAAGGACAAACACCATGACGTGAAATGTGTGGATGTAAAAGTGAATGCCCAACTTCCATCAATGGCATTCTGTTCGACTTTCCAAAATTTTTATTGCAGTACTTGAGAATGATAGTGTTTACAACTGCTATGATAAAAATTGCATAAATTATCACCATTGGCCGCCGACAGCCAGCGCCACCGCTACCGAGTCCGCCGAGCTATACAGTAGTTGATACAAATTTGGTCAAGTGCATCTACGCCCGCTTTGATGTTGTAATAATTGATCATATTGGGCTTTTTGTTTTGTGGATCAACTTTTTGATCATGATGTATTGTCTATATGAGAACAATAGACCGATTCACAGAAAAAAATCTAGAAATAACGTAAATAAGATTAAAAAGTGAAAAAAATATAATATTGAAATTTACTGACACTCCTTGGCTGGTGGAGTCCATACAGGCATAATATATATAAGGTTTATTCTACAATTGGGCTGATGTTGCCCGGTGGCAGAATACAGAAACATAAAAGTACACAATTAACACAAAAAACAATTAACAATAAAACAATATATAAAAAATCAATATAAAAAACAAATTATCTTCGTCATTACCTAGAACATGCAAGTGCATTTACATACATATACAACAAATGAAACTACATATACAATTAATCTCAATAATTGTAAAACATTTTCTTGAAACACATTTCAAACATTTTATGCGACGTCATTTGATCTAGTTTACCAAAAAACGAAATAACTAAGAAATTCTAATCGAACTAATAGATGCCTTTTTAAATCTCCAGTTTCTTCTTTCAAGTTAGCGTGAGCAGGCAGCAGATGTTCAGATAGGTCAGCGCTTCAAGATAAGTAAAACTCCGGAAACTCTCTCAGGCAGACTTTTGAGCTACTTGCTTTTCTGCTAGGCACGCGACCGAATCTGTCAAGAAGAAGAGCGCCGACAGCAGACAGCTCTCGGAACAGAACGGAGCGTGGTCACTCCTGAAGAGGTGTTGACTTTGTAACTACACAATTTTTCTCTTTATCAAGTAAAATGAAAAGTAGTTTAAAAAGTTTCAAATGTAGTAAATAAAATATATTATTTTCTGTTTTTGCACTAACACATAAACACTTTTCTTCATTACGACGAGTGTCTACGAAGTTCGTAACTAAATACACTCTACAAATTGCGGACAAGAAAAAAAGTTATCGTAATATTCGTTCTTTAACTAGTGGTTATACAGAATGGCACAGACTTTCCCGTATTAGTTTTCTATTTCCTTTGGTTTCGGATTGTTCTTCGGACTTGACACACACTCTTGCCAGCTGGCATCTATCGCCGACCAAACTACATTTTTCTGACATTTTATTAATTTTTCGATTTCTTAATAGTGGAACGGAAATATTATTTTCAGAATATTAGAAAACAGTAAAACCTTCTCCTATGTCACAGTTTTCTTTGAAATATTTGAAGTCGTTTTTAAGAGAATGAGGTTTAAGCGCTACTGCAAATACGAAATTTGAAGCTCTATTTCACAGAAATCTTTTGTTTTTTTCAAAAAACCTCATTTCAAGTCATTTGAACACCTTAACTGACAAATCCAATAGTGTTAACAAATTGTGGGAAATGTACCATTAACGGTACATTTTAACGATGTGAGAGATCTTTCAAAAAAATTACAGTTGAGTAATTTTTGAAAAACAAAAAAATACCCCAAAATGTACTTGACGTCATCTTAAAGAGCAATTAGCACTATCCGTTACAAAAGTTTGAAGAAAAAATGTAGAGCCATTTATGAGAAAATGGCATTAGAGCGTTTCTGTAAATGCGGAATTTTGAGCTAGTTTTCACAGAAAACTGTTGCGTTTTCGAGAAATTGCAGTTGACATTATTTAAAGCACATGTACTCATTAATATATTAATGTGAACAAATCGCCGCTAATGTAAATATTGGTGACGTGAGAGACAAATAAAAAAATACATGTTTGTAGTTTTAAAAAAAGACAAAAGAATACAACAATATTATGTTTGTCATCTCATAGGATACAGTTGGCACTATCCCTATCAAAAGTTTAAGGAGCCGTTTTTGACTAAAAATTGTTTTGTATTTTTTTTATTTGCATATATTGAACGCAATATTGCGCAAAAACAACTGAAATTTTCCAACAAATTTACATGACCTTAAAGAAATACTTCACTATGAAGAACAAATTTTATTTGAAGAAAATACCTCTATCTGCAATTTTGTAGTTGGAGGAAGACGCCAAATAAAATTCAGTTTTGTCATTTTCGAAAATTCAAAGTTAATCTTGAAAATCGTACCTATGCCACCACACATGGAAGCTAGCAAGTGTATATGGCACGTACAAATAGCTAGCCGATACCAAAGCAAACAGAAAACTAATACGGAAAAGTCTGTCATTCTGTAGCACCACTAGTTTTATCAGGGCCTGGCGATGAATTCTTTCTACCGAAAATTCGCCTTTTTTTTTGGGCAGCCATACATAACTTTTCGTATACTGCATATATTATTCCGTATATCCGTATGTCCACGGCAAAGTAAAAAGTGAACGGTACTAAAAATAAGGTATATACTCCCATATTTACAATAGCCTTTGTATCATTTTTCTCTTACTTTCACATAATAATATAGAACGCGCGAAATTAATATTTTTTGCTGATAATGTAACGCAAAATACGTCATAGTTGGTAATAATTCGAGTGTGCAAGGGAGAGGGAAGGGAGTTATTTTTACTTTGTGAAATACTTTCCGCCCTCGTTTTTGACACCCGTCAAAGAAATTTCATGATCAATAAATAAAACGACATATTTTTAGTGTCGGTGTGAAATAGGTTATGTAATTTGGCTACATGAAAATCCATCTGGAGAAATTTCACAGTGTATAAAAATTAAGATGCAAAGACAATTCATTTAATGGATCTAACTTATAAAAAAAATCGAAGCCGATTTTTTCCTCTCTAGAGTTTGAACATGTGAGACGTACGATTGATGGTACACACGCGCTATCTACAGTCTTTAAAACGCCTCAGAAAATCCAATGACTTATACTGCAGATTCAAACTAATTTGAAAGTTCCGCGGATTCACGCAAAACCATATAGTTTTTGGGGTCATCCATAAATTACTTAACGAAAATTTCGAATATTTTCAATATCCCCTCTACCCTTGTAATGCACTTCCTTATATCTATGTAACGCAGCGTACCGCTGCCTCAGACCCCCATCCCTCCCATTTTAGCGTTACGTAATTTATTGATGACCCCTAATGTTATTTCATTTAAAGACATTAATGTTATGTAATCACGAGTTTGCTTATGCACGAAAAATTGTAATAAAATTTTCCAAAATTTAAGTGACTACAATTAGTATTACATACATAATAACAAGTCAGTCCTAGATAAAACTAATAAAAATATTATTAACTTTTCTGTCTATAGATTTTTCAACTTTGTCAGACATTTTGGACATTTCAGCCTGAAGATGGAAATACTTATTTTCCGAAACGTTGCAGTTGCTATTATGTGTCACATATATTGCAAACATATTATATTTTCATGTAAAAATGTTATCCTAAAACAGTTCTCTGTCTTTCAAATAAAAGACCAAACAAAGTCTGACAAACTTGATAAAACAATTAAACCCAAACTACTGAGATCCCAGATAAATTCTCTTGTTCGTAAAGCCAAGATTCCATGTTTTCCACTCCAGCTCCGAGAGGAATTCCAGACTCGCCGCTCACCGTCATTTTACGAACGGCATCCCCGGCGACCGTACGAGAGGCATGGCGCGAAAGGCCACATAGGACGGAGGCCACAGCGAGGACAGAGAGTTGCGCGCCACCCCAATTACGCGTTCTGAGAACGCGACTCGTTAGACGCCAGGCGCCGATGGCTGTTCCGATCGCCCAGGCGGGTGGGCGCTCCCAGCGTCACCCTACCCGCCGCCCCGCCTCCCCGCCACCCCTCTCCGCCCGCCGACCCGCCCACCCGCCGCCCTGCCCGTCGTCCCGCCACCACGCCCACCGCCCCGCCTGTCTGCTGCCCCGCCGCTGTCCCGCCCGCCCGCCCGCCGCCCAACCCGACACCCCGCCCGCCCGCCCGCCCGCCCACCGCCCCGCCCGCCCACCGCCCCGCCCGCCCACCGCCCCGCCCACCCACCGCCCCGCCCGCCGCCCCGCTCGTCGCCCTGCCCGTCGCCACCCCCCCGTCGCCACCCCGCCGTCGCCACCCCCCCGTCGCCACCCCCCCGTCGCCACCCCCCCGTCGCCACCCCCCCGTCGCCACCCCCCCGTCGCCACCCCCATCTCCACCCCCCCGTCAACCCGCCCGGCGCCGCAGGCTTCGTAATGACCTCTTTGTGTTTCGCCCGCGCCAGGCTATCTGATGTTGGGCAGCCGGCGCAGAAAGTGGGCGTGTCACTGGGCGGAAGTCGAAATTAACGCGACACTGGAACTGAACTGCGACAGGGCAGCCTACGGAAGAATGAAATTGCTCCATCGGAACGCGGATAAATTACCTTTATGTATGAGTCACTGGTAGTGAACCTGAATATCCACATGTTGTGTTTATATTAGTAAGAACAGTATTCATGAACATTTGATAAGGAATAAATTTACTTTTAACATGCAATAAGTCGGATGAAAGATATTCGAAAATAGTTTTCTCAACCAAAGTCAGGCACAATACCAGGGCCATACAATTCTCCATCAAAACCGGAGACAGAGCGTGAGGGTGCTATTGTAAGAGGTGTCGCCTGGTACAGCTGCAGGTTGGGCTCGCCAACTTCCGCACATAAAAATTAGCTAATTTGTAAGTAGTACGAAAAGAGTCATCTAAATGTTCAGTTATTCATAATATAGACGTACAAAAAATCTCTGAAGAAAACGCGAACATGCACGCTATCTTTGGTAACATTACGCGACTGCGTTTCGCGAACCTTCGTAAAAATCACGCACGTTTGAGATATCGTTGGCAGCAGTTCGTAATTTGAATTTTGTTTGGGAGAGCGCGCCACTATAATGGTCTCCACCCCATATTGGAGTTGAAAGGCCCTACTGTTAGGCAACACGGCCAGCTGCTCTTCCATTTAAATGACTAAAAATAATACTTTGGTACCATAATTGTTTCTACTAGCTGCAGTAGTAGCTATCTAGTAGTAGGAGTAGCAACACAAGCATTAACTGAATTTGGACTACACAAGATGGATGATATTTATTTAAAGACATACTGTTTTTTGGTTAACTTATTTAATAAATGTAATGTATTTTTATAGAAGTAAAAGTTACATACAAAGACGAACGTATAAATACATAGATAGAATGGGTAACTGAAGGTTTCCATATAATTTCTTTCAAACACTCATTACTCAGACAAAGCAGGTCATCATATTAACACGAACAGATCACAATTGAATACTTTTTAAATTAATTACAACAAAAAACTCAAGGAGCATGGGTTGGGGTTATGAATGGAATGCTATCTTTTTATTATTCTGATCTCATTTCACAATACATTCATATGTAAATGACGTTCCAAATAAACGATATCAGCTTGCCTCTGTATATACTTTATATAAATAATAACTAATCAAATACAAATGTTATGATAGTATTATGGTTTTCATAAGTATAATGATTTTCATACGTACGTAGTAGAATAGTTTATACATTTCTTTTTTCCCATAACATTGCAGCATAGCATGGTCTTGTGTGTTAATTCAATTCACTCGCTTCTGTAGGCAATCTTTTATGGTTTACGAGTTATACGCCTGGCTGACTTACTAATACGTGGTAGGTTACATAAGTTTCTCGCGTCTCTATCTTCTATTTTTGATACAAAAAAACGTAACTTTGTAACTCAATCATCCTTTATTCCAGACCCCTTTTTTTACATCTTTACATTAACTTTTCTAAGCCTTTCAAAAAATACTCAAAAGTTTTGTTCGCAAAATGGTCGAAAACTCTCCTTTCACCTCACACTTACCTGAAACTTTTCGTATCCAAAGGTTGTTTTTTTCAGTTTTGATAAGTGATAGGATGCCTAATCTGAACTATAGTGTGAATGGTTTAACTCCTTAAAGGCACAATCCCTCACAACTTTCTTTGCTATTTGAATAGTAAATGCAGGTGCGTTGTCGTTAAGTTAAACACCATGATATTTCATGCACTGCACCCAACTCAAGTACTTCTCTCCACAAAATTGAGTGAGAGGCCGGCTACAAAAATATATCATCACAACAACTAAAGATAAGTCTACAAGATTTTTCTAAACAACTAAAAATAAATTCACAAGGTTTTTCCGTAAATGAGCGTTATCTTAGTCTGGAAACTTATGGAACCATCCATGTACTTTATGTACTTCACTTAATCTCTCAAATGACGTGGCTTGCATGGCCAAGGAAGCTGGAGCATAACGAAGTCCAGCTCTTGAATTAGACAAGTATTACCTGTTCTTAGCATAGATGTGTGTGTGTTTGAGAAATAAATAAGAGAGTGTCTATGTGTATCTGTGTATTTGGCGTAATGTCTTAGGATATTCCTTTGCAAATTTTGGGCCACATAAGTAAGCTGGAAAGATTCAATTATAAAATGTCACAAAACTAACCGACTACATTGATCATATTTACAGAATTATGAACTACGCCCAAGAACCCAAAGTATCGCGACACCACAATAGGTAGGGAATATAATTTACATTACACAAAAAATCTAATACTGTTGTTACATATAACTTTCAATAGTCGTGAACTACAACTAATTGCCAGTTTATTTGAAAAAGGAAATCGTAAAATAAATAAAATGTGTGTATTGGATTTTCGATTCATGATTATGATGCAGCAGCACAGAATATCACCACTTGATATCCATTTGCTGACTAAGCTGTACGAATTGTTTGAGGTAAATGCGAACGCAAGGAAATCTTCCATCTATCCATCTTGGATGCATGAGGAGCAATATTGAGAGCAAGGAGAAATAATATGAATTTCAGATAATGAATTAAATCAATTTTTCTACAAGTAATCAATACCAAAACAAAACGACAAATAAACATACAAATAATGTTAAACATAATGAATAAGCATAGTGAAGAATCAATACAAAATTGAGTACATGAGTAAGGATGGAATTAAACATTCATTATGTAAGAAACAAGAAACAGAATGAAACAAGACACGTAAGATGTAAGCATTCAAATGCTTTGAAGATCATTATCTGCAAAGTGATGAATGAAATTGATTAAAAACAAATATTATTATTATTTTTTAGTCTCATCAACATCACAACCAAATGTTGATCCACACATCACATGCTCCTAACCAAGCGTAGTATCACTTCTCCGATGTTTGAAAAAATAAACGGATTATTAATAAAATAGAACATTGTATTGTATTACCCATCTAAATGTTTCTTTCAATTCAACCCTGTGTTACTGAAGTTTGCCACACGTCTACTAGCTATGCAGCACTATCTGATGCAAGCAAATGAGATCGTGGAACTCTGGGTGGGCGCTTTATTACTTCACTGATATTTCACGCACTCAGACAATTTATTACTTTTTTAAAATTTATTTCTGCTTGGCCCGAAGGCCCTCAACAGCTAAGTCCGATTATTGAGGGTACATTGAATTCTATTAGCAAGGAAACATATACAGATGAATACAATTGAGTACACGTGTTTTTAAATGGGCGAAGTCACATCACGTACATCACGTCCAGGGAGGTCGAGGAACTGTCCACTTTAGTGTATTGAAGTGAGGATTTTTTTTTGTTTTTTGTTATTTCATGTCGTATCAACTACTCGGTCATTAGCGGCCACTATTTGATTTAACGTAATGGTATGAGGATGAAACGATATGCTGATGATAGGGGGTGAAAGGACGAACACATACACTCATGCCCGAGGCGGGACTCGAACCCGTGGCCCCTCGGTCCGAGATCACTACGGCATTACTGACTCAGCGATATCGGCCACGGGGCCGACGACGTGAGGATTTTGTTGTTTTTTTCGATTTTGAAAAGTACGGCTGAGGGACTGTAAGGTGATGCATTGTTGAGTGGACTGCGTGGGAGTTAATTTCTTATCACATTTCCTTGGTAGCGGAGGACCACTGGTGGTAGATACTTACAGACAAGCCACCAGTCTTGTGAATTCTTTAAGGAAAGTTCAGGTGCTAACATGGACACAAATAAAATTATTGAGGGGCAATTAAACATCTATATTATGAAAGTTAATACAAGATTACAATACACCTTGCAAAGGTAGCAATTGAATTGATGTTGGTCATAGCAAAGAATGTGATTCAAGCTTGTTCATGAGAAGGAACATAAATGTTATCTGCGTAAGTTAAAAGATGCGTGGTGCTTTCCACGGTGGCTGCAGGACTGCTGGACGGTACCTGCTGACGTCAGGACTGCAGGCGTGACGTAGTCAGGGCCCGATGGTGGGGGAAGTTTGGAATTTGCACAAGAAAGGCTGGCGTGGAATGCACATGGTAGAAAATTCAGATGTTAGAAACCAATTACCGGCGTGATACATAATGCCACTAATTCTGGCATGAAAGCCTTACTGTTCTCATGACGCAGCAGAGAGTGAGAGAGCAAACATTGCACATTAAGTTTAGCTGTAGAGTTGCACACACGAGTTCAGTTACAGGTGAATTGTAGCAGAGTTAAGAAAATGTTCCAGTATACGTATTGCATTTGAGCTACTAACGGAATAAATAAGAAAGTCACTAGACAGCACAGTTTGTGGGTGATGGCACATGGAACACAGTTCACAGTGGCCGTAGCAATGTGCAGTCATGAAACATTAATACGAATTTAACAGGTAGCTAACTGCATAACGTGTGAAAAAATTACTCAATGTCACAAGTATCAAGACGTGGAGTAGTAGTAGCGTTGCACTTAACAACTGTTGTGGCTCGAAGAACAATTTTTAACGTATATTTGCAATGTTGCGTCATACACGGAGCCGAGAGCATGACAGTGACTGCGCCGTGTAACAGCTTGCTCCGAACTGTACGAATTTAACACGTTGCGAGATTGCATAACGTGAAGAATTACTCACTGTCACATATAAAGACGTGGAGTAGTAGTAGTAGCGTCGCACTTAACTACTGTCGTAGCACGACGAGTAAAGTTTAAACATGTATTTGCAAAGTTGCGTCATACATGGAGCCAAGAGCATCACAGTGACTGCGCCGTATAACAGCTCGCGCAGAACTGAAAAGCTTGCGAAGCGCTGCCGACCACACCAGCGGCACCTTCACGCGCAAAGTTAGGAATGGTCAGTCAGAAGCCACGTAATATTGTGACAACGTTGGATTTCGCGTTAATGATCAAACATTACATCACATTAAAATGCATGTTATTAAATATTAAGAATTTACATGCATGTTGCATGATTAAGTTCGTAAAGGACATGATAGTGCATTTGAATAACTGCTGTTATTCCCGGATGGTGTCACTGGGGGGGGGGGGGGAAGTTATGAGAACGGCCTGGCAGAGCGCGACTATGCTGAAGTTCAGGAACTGTGGCGCTGAGAACGTGCATTCGCATGAATGCCGTTGAAATCAAATACATGCAGAATAAAATATACAATAACTTATACAGTAAAATCTGTCAAAGACGAAATCGATCGGGACGCAAACAAAAATCCTGTTTAGGGAGGTTTCCGTTTTATGCGAGGTTGGTCATTTTGACACTTGCGATACTGACGTTTCTGCCCTGAAAGTAGTGAATTATTTAACTATTATAAATATCAAAGTACATTAACGTATTTATGGAAGAAATCGCCAATAAATGAATATTAAACTATTCTGACAAAGAGCTTCTGGCAATGAGTTGAAAAATACACATCTTACCTGCTGCATTCAGGACTGCTTCCCCGACTCAACGCACAATGCGACACAACCCAGAACTATGATTTTCCGATATTCACGCATGGCCTTGCGTCGAGAGGTTATGATTTTCAACGTACACCTTGCCCGTACGCCTTCCCACGCAGGACATGAAAACAGGTTCCGTTTCCGCGTTGGAGATGTTCCGTTTTATGCTGTATAAAATGCCATTTAACTTCCCGGGCCGGATAAATTTTCCGCTTAAGAGAGTTTTCCGGTTTGTACAGGTTCGGGTTAAGACAGATTTTTTAAAATTTATTTTATTTAAAGTCGCATCAACGACAAGGTTATTAGCGACTGCAAATATACATGTTATACTATATTTAATACAGGATTGGAGAACTTGGTGAAAATACAATTTAAGCGAGGGTGAAACAGTTATTTACAAATGACATATTTATAAATCGTCATACACTTTTAATAATTTACACAATGTTAATATTTTTTCTTGATAGTCACTGGAGTGTAAAATATTTTTAAGATTATCAGTCTGTAGGATTGATTGGCGTTCACTGATATATTTTGTACATGTCTGAAGGATATGGACAATTGACAATGGTTCGTTGCATGATTCACATTTTAAGGGAGCTGTGAAATTAAACAGATATGAGTGAGTTAGCTTGGTATGTTCAAATCTGATTCGAGAGAGTGTCACTTGACCTTTGCGACTGAGTTTTTTGTTGGTTTTTACATTATAGAAATCATGAATCATCTTATGTAAGCTGCTTATTTTGCGGTTTGCGATGGTGTAGCGGTTAGCGTAACGGACTGCTGTACGGTTCGCGGGTGCGCGGGTTCAAACCCGATCGAAGCCGTGGATTTTTAAGGGCGAAAAACTCCTTCGTACGCCTTCCTTCGGAGAGGAAGTAAAGCACACTGTCCCATGCCAGTAGCATGTAAAAGATCCTCAAGCCTAAATGAAGCCTCTGAGCAAAATTCAAAATCGCCTGTTTCGTCGCCCATGGAATACCTTCTTTCTCCGCTAGTTGTTGAAAGCAGCGTAGCTAAATTTGCGTGGACAGACGGAAGAGCAGGCCTCATGGCTTGAGTCTCGCCACGTAAAATAAGGCTTCAATTCAGTTCAATATTTTGCACTCTTTCCAAATCGTATTCCATTGCTTTATTATGATCTTGATTATGTAACTCCAAGAAGACAGATTTTACTGTATATACAATATGCATTTCGTATAGTTAATCTTGCTTGTTCAAACAGGCCCAATGTATTAGCAGCGCGTCCCAGCGCGTCTGGTCTGCCGCGCAGCCCAAGGGCAGTCGCTGGTTCCGACGCCTCGAGCGCCGGCGGGCGAGGCTCATCGCGCGGCGTCATCCGGGGGCGGGCGGGCGCGAGGAGCCCCGGGGCGGGGGCGCGCACGAGCAATTACCTGCGCCGCCCAGGGGCAGAAGGGCCGCCGCCCCGCCTCTAATTAGGCGCCTTCGCGAGCCGCCGCGCCCCGCCGCGCCCCGCCCCCGCCTCGCTCAGGGCGCCCAGCGACGCCTAGCGACGCCCGCCCGCATGCGGGGCGCGCCCGCCACCGCGCACACTGCGTCTCCGCCTAACGCTAGAACGACGGGAGCTGCTGGGGAAGGGGACATAGGGATCAAAAATTTCATCATGTTGGAATATTGGATGGGGTTGGTAGGTCGATTAATGAATTATTCATCATTTTAATTAGAGGGTGTTTTTTTGTTGTTCTTGTTTAAGGTCACATCATCTACTAGGTCATTAGATAACACTATTGGGAGTAACGTTATGTCATGATGATGACACGATATGGTGATGATAGGGGGCGAAAGGACGAAAACACACTACCATGCCCGAGGCGGGACTCGAAACCGCGACCCCACGGTCCAAGACCACTGCTGCACTACTGCTTTAGCGGTCTCGGCCACGGGGCTGGCTACGGGGTGGTTTGTTCGTAAGGGTCTATTCATTAGTTTGAATGTCGTTGTGGGCCTTCTTGGAACGATGTAATTTTAACAATAATAATTAATATAATTAATAAGTAAATAAGTGTGATGATTGTTAGTAAGAAGTTCGGGTAGTTGTAGAGTTGATTTAAATTATTATTTTCTGTTGTGAAGTTGATGATTGTGTTTATGAAGGAATCATTTTTGTATAAGTGGAATGCTATCAAGTGGTTATTAAATACATATAATTAGTATGGAGGTGGTAGGTAGAATGATATTAGTTATTATGGTTTTTACAGGGAATGGGGCCATAGTAGCCATGGGGGCCATGGAACCCATGGGGGCCATGGGACCCATGGGGGCCATGAAGGGCCCTGGCCCACCCATGAGGCCCAAAGTTTTCGTTAGTACCCTCTTCTATTTGGCAAAATTGATTTAAATATTTATTCATATTAATACTTGAGAAGGTTCTGTTAAATGCCAAAATATAGTAATCCCTCAACATTCGCGAGAGTTAGGTTCCCAAAAAACCTCGCGAATGTCAAATCCGCGAATATTGAGTCTATATTTTAATGAAGAAAGTTGGGTTAGGTCCTGGAGAAAAGCTGGTTAAGTTCTATCGAAAAGCTGTTTAAAAAAAGAAGGAAAAAATTGAACAAACAATTGCAGAAGAACTGAGTAAGTGGTACTAAAACAGTTCACAATTAACATCTCAAAGAAAAGAAATAAAACAATATTTGAAACTAATTTCAAGAGAGTGATTGAATATAGGATTTGGTTATTTGTTTCGTTCATCACCCACCTCGTTATTCTGTAACCGCTAAAGCCGTTTACAGCAAGAAAATATCAGTTTTTTCTTCGTAAACGCGTCCTGTTATCTTTGAGATCAAGTAGTTACAACATTAACCAGAAGAGAACGCCAGGCGACGTACGTAGTTTCAAATAAGCTACCGGGAGCTCTTATCACTAGTACTAGAAGCGTGATAACGAAATCGGTCAGCGGAACGACGCGATCGACCAATGGGAATAAAGCAAACGAATATCGGAGAATTAAGAGCAAGAAGAGACCAACTCAGCCATTTTACTGAAAACCAGCGGAACGAGAAGGTACTCGCAACGAACTTCCGGAACGACGGACCACGCCAGTTCAAGATTTCGACAGTACACAAGCTTTTAGAAAAGGTAACTCATCTTATTATTATGATAATTTATTCATGAGAGGGAATGAATAAAATACATGAAACGTGAATATTCTTAAAAGAAGAATAATTAACAAGATTGATGCTATGAATTGAAACGAAAAAAAATGTAACGAGTAGCTAATTGAAATAGAAATGTTACAAGCAATGTGTGATTTATTGCAGCTTTTTGTATAAGAATACTTGAACCAGCTCGAATGAAATTCGATCATTGGACGCTACTGCAACGCCGACGCCAACGACGCGAGCCCCGAGGAGAACAGTGCAGTCAACGGGAATTTTTCGTGTTCGAGTTCCTTTCCGGACGACCCCGAAAAACTTCAAGGCTTCGCACGTCGCGGGAGACATCGTGAGTTCGGCTAACCCTTTTCAAGTTCGCTGCAGAAACGTGGGCCAGATGTAGAACGATTTTAGTAGCATATTTTACTAGATGGTTAACTGTAATATTGCTTGACTTTAGTCATGAGTTTTTGAATACATATCCGTGTGCCAAATCGAAATACAGTTTCGTTACTGCACGCAGATATTTAAATGGTGTTACTGGAAAATAAATTCAGAAGTAAAGATAGACAATTATTCGATCGATTGACATATTGTGTCGGATGCAAAGCTTAACTGTGTAGCATTAACTTAACTTTTTTTTGAAGTTAGAGATCTCATAAGAGTAAGTTAACTTAACTTTTTGCTTAGAGTTGATAAGACTAGATATTGTAATACCAATAACAGTTATACATTCTAATTGAATCAAGTGAATTTGTTAGAACAATTAGAAGGTTGATATTTTTTTGTATAGGACATGGTATTGATATTATCGATTTATGTTATATATGAATGGTAATTACAGGTAAAACATTTTGAGTGTGTATTATTGTATGTGTATTTCAGGAAATGTGTGTAGAGATAATCGTGTATTAGTAACGTATTATTGGAATTCCGATTCTTGAACCCAATCTTTTGAATTTAATTGGAAGATTTCAAGGGTTTATTTGCAATTAGATTTTTCTTATATTTTGTAACAATTTTTGGTTTTTCATATCAGATTTAAACAGGACATTAATAGTCAATTCATGTTATTTTGATGTACTAATTTTGAGTACAGAATATATATTGTTTGTTGTTATTTTCGTTAAACATACGACAAAAGTTTTCTCAATCTAATCCCAGTGTACTAAATCTTGAACCCTTTCCCTTGGAAAGAAAGTCTGCTAGGACCTTCTTATATGAGTGCGTTGTGGCTTAACTTTACTAAAGCCACAATAACGAGTAACAAGGGAGTATTACTCGAGTCACCTGTCTCCTCCCATACGCGAGGTAATTTACCCCAATTGTTGGACCAGGCGCTAGGTGGTTGGTTACTGCCTCACCTATCATGCCACTACCCAACATTGGGAGGGAGACAAGAAGGCGAGGTGGTGACAATTCTAATATCCAAACACTGAAATGTCGCTGCTTCTACTTCTCTCTTAAATTTCGAAGTTATTTCCATGTTCGGATCACATTCGAATGCCCTTTATACCAGAACTTGTTGAAGTTTTAGAACGCCAAAAATAGCTTTGACATTAAAATTCGTCCGAGACGCAGTTTCGCTTCTGTTACTTTATTACGTTCGATGCTTTCTTTGCTGATGATTTCCCGAAGCTGCTCTTCAATGAGGTCATTATAATGAGAGTAGCAAGATTATGAATGGCTTTTCTGTACATGTGGCCCAAACCCTTATCTCCAATTCCATGCAACTGAATTGAATTATTTTACACTTGTAATATTCAACGAATGTGGATTGATATTCCAACTTTGATATTTTTGCAGAACGTAATACGTGGAGCATCGGTGTCTGCCGAGTTCGTTTCCCAGATTACGCTGATAAAGGAAATGAAATGTGCTAACTTTCAAAAAAAGTACGACTAAAGACGCACTCGCGAATGTTGAAGTCGCAAATGTTAAAACCGGTAGCATTTCTCTAATCGCGAATGTTCGGAACTCGCGAATAGCGAATTCGCGAATGCCGATGGATTACTGTATAGCTCATTTAGGCGTCTTGCTTTTCGAGATAATAGCTAATTCTTCATGGTTTACCTTCGATTCGATCATCGATTTAGCTGGAATAAACTCTAGGATTATGGATGAAATTGTCTCGGAAAACAATCAGTCAGGACGGTCGTATTAACTTGTTGGAAGAATTTCACGCGCCATTGCAATACACTCGAAACATTCCAAAAAGGCATCACTTGTTGCAGAGTACTTCAGTACAAACAAATATTCAAGGAACAAATATTCAAGGTTTCGCAGTGTCAAATAGAAACAATAAGACTAATGACACATGTTCTGGGTGCGGACGAATAATTGCCAATAGGCAAAAGTGGCTACTTGAAAAATTTTTAAGCCAAAATAATTAAATATATACATTATTTACTTACAAATTGATTTTTATTATCCTGAAATGTATTGTAAAACTTGAATTATAACAAAAGTTTCTAAAAATAAAAAAAAATATTTGAAGCAATCATTTTGACTGCTCGCCGTCGTCGTAGATTAATAGTGCCGACCTAGTGCTAAATAAATTATTTACTATAGTTAAGTACGTAATTGTGTAGATATCAGAACCACAAACGCTGATGAACCACAGGATATTTGTTCACATGATTTGACGCAAATACTTCCAAACGACCGAGAATCAAAATTGCGAATATACATCGTTGAAAATGTTACCTCCAAATAATATTTTGTTTTAAATTTTACATTTTGTTGTAACCGCAGTGCATTCATGCATAAAGAGGTTGCGTTACAGCGATGTGGGTCAGGGCTGGTCAGGGCTGGTCAGAACGCGGCCGGACAGGGCCCGGGCGACATATGACGGGGCGGAACAAGTACTGTTTAAACGGTCGCGATCATGCGATATCTGGCGGTACGACTGAAAACGTCGCGAAAAACCGTGACATATTCCATTGTGAAGACGGGCCTTGAGGGGCAAAGTCAGAAAAATTGCAGTATACCTTGCCAGCTAGGTCGAATTCAGTCGCTGTCTAAAGGAGAATTCTAGTGGCCGGCTGTTCTGATCGGTAGTTTTCCGTGGTTTCTCCAATCAACACCAGGCGAATGCCGGAGCAGTACCCTAACAAACGGGTGACGGACCGCGCGGAATCTTTCCTTCCTCTTCCTTGTCCTCTCCTCTTACACACACACACACACACACACACACAAACATGCACTACACTACCACACATGCCGGGACACCGGTCGGGAGCTTACAGCTTGTCCAGGCTGGGACGGTGCCCCGCTGGTGGGAGATACCTGGTCGAGGGAAACCTCGCTAGTCAACGGTAGGTCAGCGCCGGATTTTGCCATCCAGTGGGGAAAGATCACCGCCACCTCCTGATGAAAGCACTACACTTTCGGGTCTAATGACCTCTGTAGTTGACGCGTCCGAATCACGAACAATCAATCAACCAATCATCTTCCCAATATCTAATTCGAAATGAATCGCCTTGAGGGGAGAGCGACCCGTGCTATTCCAATCGTGATAATGCTTCGCCACCGGTAAACCCTAGCACACGCTGCTAATGCACGAGACTAATGGCAGGAGAAATAAATTATTATTATTATTATTATATTATTATTATTATTATTATTAATAAAGTAAATTAAATTATTATTATTATTTTTATTATTATAGCTATAACATACTTATCCAGGGCAAAAGCCTCCCTCTCTCTGGTGGGGTTGCTTACAAATAAAAACTTACCAGGTGAACTAAAGCCTGGCGAAGTAGAATTATTTTCCTATGATATATATGCCCCTCTCGATCCGAAGGAGATACATGGAGGAAGAAATCCCCGCAAGCCGACGTGTAGGTCGACGCGGTATCTCATTATCCAGTTCTACTGGCTTTAGCAGTTCACGTGCCAGAAAACATGAAAGGCATCATTGCATTGCAACATAAAAATATTTAAAATTGTGCGAAAATAGTCAAACATGTTTAAAATGCCATTTTCGCCTATTGCAACTACGTACGATAACAACTTTATCGTGGTCAAGCACATACAAATCTGCAAAAGGGGGAACATTGTGATATGATCAGGAGTTTCAGAATTTACAAAATTCTTGATATACTGTCATATTTTAAATATAGTTTATTAGTATATTGTAGTTGATATTTTTGATATCGTATCAAATGGTTTAGGCAAAATATTCTCAATATTTCCAATTCATTCAAATGTCATAGATGTTTAAGGTTTCCCAACATTTGTCTTCTCCATGACATCTTTACTCTTCAGATAAAAGGAGGTAAACATAAGGTGTGTTATTAACATAGAGGCCTATCTCGATTATTCATTACTAGCTGAAGAATTCTGTAAATGTCTCTGTTAGAAAAAATAAGATTCTTGGATTTAGGTGAAGAATGTATTATTTTCCTTGGCAATTAGCGCAAGTAAACATTCACAAAAGCAAAATTTAAAGGAATAAATAAATGAGAATAAATTATATTCTCAATGTTTGTAAAGCACATTACAAAATTATTTGACATTTTACAAGAGTTATTTACTTAGTGAAAACATTTATAAATAATATTGTCGACAATAACTGTACTTCAGCAAATGTACCACCAGGGAGATCAATGTGTTGTCCTTATCCATAATTTTCCATACCTCGTTTGCTTGTGGGTCATGTGACACAATTTAATCCATTCTAAGTACTACGTAGAAATGACCTATAAATTTATCTCGTTCTGCTCTGTAATGCTAACATGCGACGTACAGATTAAATGTGATCTTTCCATCATTAATTGCTAAAATTTCCCTTTTATTCTTTTAAGTACCTGCAATAATCACATTTTCTCGCAAAACATTTTCCGGGATCAGTAGCGGTGTTAAAGGAGGAACAGAAAATTACTACCTGTAACCCGTTCGATACTTCCACAAATGCGGGTAATTACATAATTACGTTTACGTACTGCAAAAGTACGTAATTTGTTCCATCAATGCTTATAAAAAGTAATGAGTATTCAGGAGTTCTGGGAAAAAACTTTCGCGTGTTTCGTTCAGCAACACGAACATTGTAAGAACCACTAAACGAAACAAAGGTGAAGGAAAGCAAAGGAAAAAACAAAGATTGTCAAATAAGGAGCAATGGCGCTAACGTATTGTTTTCTGCCTTTGGTTTATGTTACAATGAGTTTTACGAGGAATTAGGTTAAGACAGCTCTGAAAACGGGACGTTTAACGCCGCCGTCAGTCGTAACTCGGGCGAGGCGTAAGGGCTCAGCAGCCACGGCTCCAACTGTTCATCTCCGAGCAGCGGGGCGCGCGTAGGCCTCTGGCCGTATTTACGATCGGGCCTTGCGGCGCAAAACGTTATCCCGAAGATGCCCGGAGCGGCGAAGCGTGGCCGGCGGGCGGCGCACGGTCGCACGTACCCACGAGGACGACGGTGCGAGGCGGGGAAGGGCGGGGCACGGCGGGGCAGGGCGGGCGGGGTGGGATGGAGCGAAGCAGAGAGGGGATGAAACGGGAGGGGCGGAGCAGGGAGAGGCGCGGCGGGGTGGAGCGTGGCGGGGTGGGGAAGAGCGGGTCGGGGAGGGGCGGGGCTGGGTGGGGAGGAGTGGGTAGGCGGGGAGGAGCGTGCGGGGCGGGGGAGAGGAGAGGATAGGAATGGGGCAGGGCGGAGCGAGGCAGGGTGGGGCGGGGCAGAGCAGGGCGGAGCGGGCGTGGCGGGGAGAGCGGGGCCGGGCGGAGCGGGCGGGGTTGGGAGGGGCGGGGCGAGGCAGAGCGAGATAGGAGGGGGAGTAGTGAGGAGTGACGGTGCGTTGCGTGGTGTGTAGGAGAGGGGCAAGGAGAGCGGGGCAAGGAGGGTCGGGGCGAGTCGAGGCGGGGAGGGCGAGGAGGGGCTGGAAGTGTGAACTGGAGAGTGGCGGGACAGTCCCGGGCAAGGTGGGAGCGATCAGGGTTTGCGGGGTGGAGCAGGAATATTTGAGGCGGGGCGGGACGGGTCAGATCAGAACAGCATAGTGGGGGGTTGGTGATGGAAAGGGGCGGAGAAGAAGGGGAAGGGAGGGAGACGGGGAAGGGAGATAGAGAAGGGTGGGAATTGCCGGGGAGGGGCGAGGTGGCCGACTCAAGCGGGTGGGTGTGCAGCAGGAAGAACTAAAACGGGGTGGAGGGGAGCGGGCCAGAGAGGCGGGGCGGGGCGGGGAGAGCGAGGAGGAGCGAAGTTTCCGAGGCGGGGAGAGGAGGGGTAGGGAGGGGAGAGGCTGGCGCACGGAGGAAGCCTCCGGGTCGTGCGGAGGAAGCGGCCGGGGTGCGGGGCGGGGGCAGGGGCGGGGGCGGGGGCGGGGGCGCGGGCGGGGATGGGGTGAGTGTCCCGCGACGAGCTTACGGTTATGGGCCCAGGGCACCGCCCATTGGGCGGTAATTATCCGTGACACGCGGTCAGCGCCCGGCTCGGCCCGCCGTGATTACAGTTTAGATAACTTGCTGGCAGCGGCGGCGGCGGCGTGGGGGCAGAGGTGGCTCGCCTGCTGTACAGAGGAGACAGCGGTTGAAGTGCAAGTTGTAGTATGGTGAAGAATTATCCCACCGTAGAAAACGTTCACATTTAGATGGAATAGCAAAAACACAAAAGATATAGATTCAATTGTTGTTACAGAAAGCAATTATCAATATTCAGAATAATTTAAAGGTATTTACAAAATTAATCAAATCAGAGTGACAGTGAGTGCAAGAAATGGTTAAAGTCATAACTATCTACAGGACGTTTCGACAAATATCCGTGTATTCTTTAATCCCCCCCAATTTTTTTTTCTTTGTAATGAACATGTTAATCAGTTTAAACCTGTTTAAATTCGGAACAAAATAACATTGTGTTGCACTGAGTATAAACCTAAGGAATATTTACAAAGGATGCTAAGCCTACTTCATTTATTTTTTAAACCTACTGTGGTTTAGATAACGCTGTAGGAGAGAACTAAAAACAAGGATGAAATTGATATAACACTGATTGATAACATTTTTGAAAGACATATTTGGAAAAGTTCAGTGAGAAAAATTTAGAATAACTGAATTAATTAGTCCACATCGACGAGAATTCTGACCAAGGCAAAGAAATTCAAAATATACATTCATGAAATCGGTTAACAAAATACTCAGGACCAAATAACCTGTGGCAAGTAGTTGTATGATACGATAATAAATACATAGTCAAATGTCTCTCACCGGAAGACAGAAAAACAGCATACAATCGAAATGATCACAGGAGAGTATTTTGGAGATTAATACAAAGAACTAAAATAGAAATGAATCAAAACAGATAAATTGAAAAAAGGCATTAAGTGCTGAGAATAATTTATCTTCCTCAATGAATGCTCTGATAATGTTAGCTGCGTGGGAGAACAGAGAATGGAAACTTGTGACAGAGTTGACAACGGAGCAGGCTGTAGCAGACTGGAGAGACTGGACGAACGTGTGGTAGCAGTGACGTCGGTGGATGAGGAATCCAAGAGAAGACTCCAGTGGCGTTTGCGACCAAGAGACTAAGTTGGCAGCGATGGCGCCGGTAGCAGTGACGGAGGAAATAGTCGTTACATAAGCGGTGATGGTGAAAGCGGTAAGGACGGCGAGTAAGGTGACATTGGTGACGACTAGGCGATAGCGATGGTGGTGGCAAAGACCGTATTGGCGGACCATGACGATGGTGTTGGTGCGGGCAGTGGGTACATCAGTAGATGTAACGACGGAAATTGGTGATGTCGATGGCGATGGTGAAGGTGATGAAAGTAGGAATGATAAAATTTATGGCGATGGCTGGGATGGCTATGGTGGGGTATAGATAGCGGTAGCAATGATGGCTAGAGTGTCGATGGTGGTGGTATCAGTGACTGCGACAGAAGCAACGATGAGAAGGCACAGCAATGATGCCAGGGATGCGATGCCAATTAACGGCAATGATGCCAGGGATGGCGATGATTGTGATTCGAACAGTAAGAGTGATGGTGGGATTGAGGAAGGGAACGACGGAGGTGGAGTTAATGTAGAGTAATGTGGGAGTACCATCAGGTAGTGGCGGAGGCAACAACGGCGGAGGTAGCGATGGCAGAGGCAGCGATGGCGGAGCAACATTGTCCGAGGCAGTGGGAGCAGTAGCATCTTTGGTGGACGCAGTATTGTTGGAGCCAGTGGCAGAAGCTGTGTTAATGTTCGAGGCGATGGTAGTATCTAAAGTGGTAGCAAAGGCAGCAATGGCGGAAGCATCAGCGGCGGCGGCGACGGAGGCAGTTGCGGTGGTGGAAGCGATGACGGAAGCAACGGGAAAGACCGTGGTGGAGACAGTGGCAATGGTGGAAGCAGTGGTGGAGGCAGAGACACAGGCAGCACCTGGCGCAGCGGCGGAGGCAGCAATGGCGGAGACAGCGGCGGCGGAGGCGGCGGAGGCGGCGTTGGTGGAGACAGCAGCGATGGCAGCGTTAATGTTGGAGGTGGTGGCAGCACCTGAGACGTTGGCGGAGGTAGCAATGGCAGAGGTGGGTGCGGTGGTGGTAGCAGCGATGGTGCCAGCGGGGAAGACAGTAACGGGACTAGTGACAGCGGCGGAGGCAGCGGCGGAGGAGGCAGCGAAGGAAGAAGCGGAGGAGGCAGTGGAGGAGAGTGTGGAGGAGGCAGTGGAGGAGGCAGAAGCGGAGGAAGGAGAGGAGGCAGTAGAGGAGGAAGCGGAGGAGGAAGCGGAGGAGGAAGCGGAGGAGGAAGCGGAGGAGGAAGCGGAGGAGGAAGCGGAGGAGGAAGCGGAGGATGAAGCGGAGGAGGAAGCGGAGGAGGAAGCGGCGAAGGCAACAGCGGAGGAAGCGGAGGAGGAAGCGGAGGAGGAAGCGGCGAAGGCAACAGCGGAGGAAGCGGAGGAGGAAGCGGAGGAGGAAGCGGAGGAGGAAGCGGCGAAGGCAACAGCGGAGGAAGCGGAGGAGGAAGCAGCGAAGGCAACAGCGGAGGAAGCGGGGGAGGAAGCGGAGGAGGAAGCGGAGGAGGAAGCGGAGGAGGAAGCGGAGGAGGAAGCGGCGAAGGCAACAGCGGAGGAAGCGGAGGAGGAAGCGGCGAAGGCAACAGCGGAGGAAGCGGAGGAGGAAGCAGCGAAGGCAACAGCGGAGGAAGCGGAGGAGGAAGCGGAGGAGGAAGCGGAGGAGGAAGCGGAGGAGGAAGCGGAGGAGGAAGCGGAGGATGAAGCGGAGGATGAAGCGGAGGAGGAAGCGGAGGAGGAAGCGGAGGAGGAAGCGGAGGAGGAAGCGGAGGAGGAAGCGGCGGAGGCAGCGGCGGAGGCAGCGGTGGAGGTAGCAGAGGAGGTAGAGGCGGAGGCAGCGGAGGAGGCAGTGGAGGCAGCGGCGGCGGCGGCGGCGGCGGCGGCTGTGGTGGGGGCGGCGGCGGAAGCGGCGGCGCTGGGGGCGTGGCGGGGCAGCCGCTTCCTGCGCCCTCGGAAGCATCGGCGGCGCCAACTCGCGCCGTTGAGGAGCGCTTAGCGAGGCCGCGCGCATTACCCATTCATACGCCATATGGCCGTAAGTCCCGCGCCGCTAACGGTAATGATTTTAATGATAATGATTGGGCATTTGCGGCCACTCTGATAAAGCTACAAGAGATAGGTGTAAGATACGCTTATTGTGCTAGTCCCGCTCGGCCTATTAGAACAGACCGCGACTCGGTAATTGTCTTGGTAACTGTTAACGCTTCTTGGGAGCGACCCTTTGGCGAGGCGGTTCCACGAGGACGCGTTCACTTCTTCTGAGGAAGCGAATTCTCGAAAGATTAAATACCTTGAATGATTTTCACAAGGACTTTACCCATATGTTTTTATTCAAACGGGATATTCTTTCTGAAATATTCGTCACATGAAAGAAAATATGATCGTACAATGATTTTAGTGATAAATTTACTAGTAGCTAAACCGTAGTAGATTTAAATGGCTTTGTAGAGACTTTATTGCAAAATATAACTAACTTTAAAAGTATTTATTCATTAGTCACAACTAATAGCAATTCAAATGAATTCACAGTTGGTACTTTATTAATTCATCTTAAGTATTTCGTAATATTTATCATAGGTAATACCACGAGTACTTTGGAAATTGTTGATAATTTCCCCTCTCACGAAGCAAAGGGGGGGGGTATTTGAGAATTTCCAAAGCACGAGTGGTATTTACAAGGTCTATTACACGTATTAAATTACGTCCAACAGAGTTTCAAAATGAGCCAAATATTGAAAATAACTGAAAGCAATGTTAAAGTCAAAGAGGTTATGTTACAGTGCATACGCTGTTTATTGGACATCGACAGAGCGATCGATGTATACCGCCTCCTAAGATAGATGAGACACAGTTTATAATCAGCCAGTAGGGAGAAATGGTAAGAAGAACCGGATAGAAAAGGCCGATAAACTTTTTGAGATACCCCGCCGTGATTGTTTTTTTGTACGTGTAGTTAAACACTATTGGTTTTAATTTCACGAGTGGAATGATCCCCTTAACAACTCTTATTTCAAGTATTTCGTAGCAAGGTTTATGTCATTCTTATTCTTCATTGCTTCCTGTTGTTTTTAATTCAGAAATTCACTTCAGCAAGAATGAAGGTACAGTGAGTGGTGGCACAACCAATACTGAAGATTCGGGAAAAAAAAGATCGATGTTAATTGAGGCGGTGGCGGCAAATGGAATCCGGGGAGCTCTTGCACTCCGCTGGACTCAGTTGCTCGTCGCCGCTGGGCGCACTCGCCCTGAGTGAACTTCCGCTTCCGCTCCCCGCCTCCCTCGACGCTCCGTTCCCCCGAACGACTCGCATGCACTCGCGGCCGGCCTGCCCGCCCTCGCACGCGCCCTTGCCGCAGAATAGATGCTACACACGACGGAAAGCTACCCACAATCCGTGCGCCGATATGATGCTCAGGGTCGCCGTATTGAAAGTGCTGTGTGATCCATGATTTGTTGTGTGGTGATGGGTGGTGATTCCGTTTACTTTAATTCGTTTTACTCGTTACATTTTGTGTGTGTGTGTGTGTGTGTAACTAGCAAAACCTTGCGTAACCTGAGAGGCATGTGCAGGCAAATATTAATATCGCACGTAGGCAAATATTAATAGAAAGACAGATAGAAAGGTAAAGAATTATAAATACATAACTAGTAGTACTACAGCATGGCACACACTTTCTCATATAAATTTTCTATCCATTGGTGTGGGCTAGTTTATCGGACTTGCAACGTTCTCTGCCCCAGCTGCCATCTATATCCGCTCAAAGAAATTTTTTTGAAATTTCTTCAATTCTTCGGTTTCCTAATAGTAGAACCGAAATATAACTTTAAGAATATTAAAGGAGAGTAAAACCTCGTCCTAAATGACAAATTGCATTAACAAATTTGATGTCGTTTTTGAGATATCGTTTAACTTTTACTAAAAATGCGAAATTGAAGCTCTTCTTCACAAAAATTTTGAGTTTTCAAAAACCTTTATTTGAAGTCATTTAGAGCACTTTAACTCACAAATGCAATAGAGTTTACAAATTGCTGGAAATGTGCATATTAATAGCGTGAGAGATATTTCAAAAAAATTACATTTGCGTAAGTTTTGAAAAAAACAATACAATACACCAAAATGAATGTTGTCATAATAAACAGTGCAATTAGCACTACTCCTTCGAAAAGTTAGAAGAACAAATTTGTTGCCGCTTTTGAGAAAATGGCGTTTGAGCTGACTCCTGGGGTTCCTTTGCACAGTTCAAGATGGCGGTGCGAGCTGCCAATCACTTTTCACTGAATGCCTTTCACTGAAAATCAAAAGAGCCACCATCTACTTTCCTTTCCGTGTAGTATCTATTCTGTGCCCTTGCTGCGCTCTCGACCGCTGCCGTCGCCATCACTGGTCGCTTCGCCGCCCGGCCAACGGCCTCCGCCGTCATTTAGCTCACCGCTACGGACGTCATCGTTCGCATCTCTGTCACGTCGCTCTGGTTGTCCTTGTTAGCACATTTTTCCCGGCGCGGGCTATAAACCTAACATTTCGCCCAGCTGGGCGCTCAGTGAGCAAATTAGCAACTTCCCGCCCGTTATGGACGTTCCATGGTAGTGCAGTGAATTATGGGGCCCAATAATGAATTTCGCGCCTCCCACTTAAAAGAAATTCCCGCTGCTCCAAAATCGGTTTCTTAGTTCGCCGCCAGACTGTCAGATGCTCTGCCTGGACCGGAAGTGATGCTGCAGCGCCGCGCCTAGCATCAGCGACCGAGCGAAGAGCTGCTGCCTTGTGTGGCGGGGCGAGTGAGTTGACTCCGTCGCCGCCACCACCGCCGCCGCTGCCGCCTCCCCCTCTCTCTCCCGCCCCTTGGCACGGGGTGGCGCGCGGCTGAGATCGCGTTTTCGCATGGATGGCGGAGGAGCGTGGCGCGGCGCGGTGGGCTGAGTGGAGTGGCGTGGCGTTGCGTGGCGCGGTGTGTAGTGAAGTAGCGTGTGCGGAGGTACTGTGGACAGTTGCCTCTCACTTGCCATTATTGCAGCGGACCAGTGCACGGCGTGAGCAGACGCTGCGCGGGAACGTATTTACGCAATATCATTTTCATGTGCCCATTGACCCCTTCTCCACCTATCAGATAAGAGTATTATCAGATATGAGTGTAAATTAATATGAAAAGTCAGGAAGTGTAATTTTCGGTTCAATTTTTCTTTTAAAGTTCAAGAATGCTTTGAAGTGTTTTGAAAGTAGTTCAGCTTTCGTTTTGGGACTTTGCTAATCATTTATTTCTTATCAAAGTAAATGTGCTTGTCACAATACGTTTCCCTCCTCATTGTAAGAGTTTTGAAAATTGTTAGAAGTTTTTCCTTTCTTGACAATCCTTGGTCCATCGTTGACTTCGTCGCTCTTGCCGCGTTGCCGATGTCGTCGTCTCTTCTACCTTCGTTGCCCTCACTGTCCTTGCCACTGTCATTCTAAGAATAGCTCTTCTCTAATCACTCACATCGTGCTGTCCGCATTATCTAGCCTTGCTATCCTTCTACTCCCATTGAAACTTTCTCCCTCAACGCACTCACCACCACTGCTGCCAACATTCAAACCCCTCTTCACCCCCACCGGCCTCTTCCCAGCAATTTTTAATACCCTCATTCCTCACTTATGTCGCAACCAACCTCGCTTCAATCCGATTTCGTACGCCTTCGTTACGTTCTTCCGACCCACACCACACGCGCGCACTCGAAATCTCCGCTGGCAGTGTCCCGCGCCCTACTCTCCGCTGTGGCCAACTGAGTGCTACCAGTCTCCCTACCCTGCCGACGCCGCCCCGCTGTCCTCGCCGTCTGGCTGCCCCCGCCCGCCGGCAACGTTTCTCGCGTCCCGTGCCCGTCGCGTTAATAATCATCACCTTGAGGTCGGCGGGCAGTGTATAACAAGCGCCCCGGTCCGCCGACACTTCCATCTCCCACGCCCTCGCCGCCGCCCCCGCCGCCCCCGCCGGCCCCGCCGCCCCGCCGCCCCCGCCGCCGGAGACTGCCACTCGGTGTACAGAGTGCTCTCCGCGTGCTCCTGTGCGCCCCGCAGATCTACCTCGACGAGGTTTCTACTTGTTTTGATCTCGCTTTGGACCCAGTTACACAAGGATGCCACTCTCCATCTCTGAGATTTGTACTCAAATTCATACTTCGTAATATTCACAGAATGCCCGTCTATGCGAATTTTCAAACATAAACGTCAACCCCTCCTCACGTCTTCATTCACGTCTAACGATATATAGTCTTTACTCGTCATAATTCACGGGATTATATATACACTTTCTTTGTTGATCCAAATTTGATCAACAGTGACAAAAATTTTGTTATATTTCTTAAATTCAAAAAGCGTTCTTCAAAATATTTATTTCATTTTACTTCCATTTTCGCATCTAGATAAGTGCGTTTGTTACAAAATGTGTTTACATAAATCTTCAAAATAAGCGTGCAATTAGGACATAATATACAGGCAACCTGTTACAAAATGTAAAAGATATACTCAAGATTAATTCAGTAAATAATTTTCTAGCTTTCGTAAGAATCAGAAGAGTACGAACCACTAATGCGGATACAAATATTTTTCTCACTTCTTAAATCTCATTTTTACGCAGATGCGTATTTTCTTCACTGACACTTCAAAACAATTCAGAAACATTAACAATGGCTCCCCGCTTGCATGTTTAACACTATTAAATATATGTACTAGTGTCAGTGAATGCCTTAGTGTTGCATGATTTGCTTTTAAAACAAGTGTTTTTTACGTAAATAAATGTGGTATTTTTATTTACGTCGTTTTGGGAATCCCAGGTCTTCAAAAATACTTGTAAAGCCTTATTTTGCTGCCCTAACCGTCCCTTTTGGGTACTTGACTGCCCGCTTCTCCACTCAACCGCTTCGTTATTTCCAAGCTTTCTAACAACTCCCAACTTCATTCATGAACCTCATTCACATTAGTTTCCCTCATCTCGATTCATCTCGCATGGCTTTGCTCCTTTCATTTCGCAACCAGCGGTCAGACTTTAACTTTGACATTTCTAACTGGTCTTCCTTCCTTCTGTGAATGATTTTATGTCTCTGCCTACTTAAACAGTTTCTCACAGACTCTATCCGGACTAACCAAAATAAGGAGTTTCACATTATTATCCATAGTATGCATAATCAGTTCTTTGCGTTACTTAACACTCCTTCACTTTTTATATATCCTTCTCTCAAAATACCAGGAGAGATGACTCCGCGCATCAACTGATGTCACAGCAGTGCCTCCGACCGGGAAGGTCCTAGATTAGAGTCCCGACAGCGGCAGGATTTTCGACACTAGCTTGTCAGCTAGGTCAAATTCAGTCACTAAAGGTCACTAAAGTCAGGTCATTAAAGGGTCACTAAGTCGAATTCAGTCACAAACTAATTCTAGCGGCTGCTCTGAACGGTAGTTTTCCGTGATTTCTCCGATCAACAGAAAGTGAATGCCGGAGAAGCACCTTAACAAACGGACCACGGAGCAGCGCGATCTTTCCCTCCTCGCTTGTTCTATCCTCTCCTCTTACACACACACACACACACACACACACACACACACACTAACAAGCACTACACTTCCACCTATGTCGTGAGACCGGTCGGGGACTTAGAGGTTGTCTCGGCTAGGGCCGCGCCACGCTGGTGGGAGGTACCTGGTTGGGGAAACTCCGCTTATCTACAGCAGGTCGGCGCCGGATATCGCCATCCAGCGGGAAATGATAACCGCCCCCGATGAAAAAGCAGGCCCTATACTTACAGGACTAATGATCTCAGCAGCTGACACGTCCCTGTCAGCTCTCACTAACAATCAATCGATCAACCTTCTCTCTCTCATTTTGTCTCTTTAACGTCTTAGCACAGTCATATTGGCTGAGTTTAGCTCAGAACCATTGCCTCTGCAGCGTCTCTGACCGGGAAGTTCTAAGGCTCGAATCTCGATCTTCGTCACTAGATAAATAGCTACAGCGCAATCAGACGCTGTCTGAAGACGAATTTCAGAGGCTGGCTGCTCTGATCGTGTTGCCCGTGCTCTCTCCGTTAATAATGTTGGACGGCGCGAACCTCACCACCCAGCGAGGAAGAAACATCACCCCTTTGTGCGATAAAACTACACTAATAGTACGAATGAACATATAATTCACGTTTTTGGAGCTATCAATCAATCATTGGAAGACCTCGGGCAATAATAAGCTATTTAAGTTTTATGAACAAGGGAAGTAAAGGTTTAAACAATGCATTCTAGACACTGGGATAAAGAACATTAGTTTATGAATTACACTGTTGTCTTGCAGCGAATCTTGAAAATAAAAACCCACATCTAGATAAATCTGTGGGGCGACGAAAAACACCAATATTTCAATTTCCTCAGAAATATGGCATAGCATGTATTACACCATGATCTTCAATTAGTCTTAGCATCGTTCATTGCGGTATCATATTCCATAGCATTTTACCTATGACTCCATCACATGGTAGTCCGTCACCATCACCGATGCTGATTCACACACACCCCTCCCCCGGCCTTCCCAGCAGCGTGGTTTTCGGCAGGCCTCGAACTTTATCCCAGACCTCCGACCTATCGCGGCGTGGCGCAGCTCAGCTCGACAAAACTAAACAGATAAAAAACTGAAAAAAAGCATTAAGTGCTGAGAATAGTATATCTTCGTCAATGAATGCTCTAATAATGTTAGCTGCGTAGGAGAACAGAGAATGGAAAACTTGTGACAGCGTTGATAACGGAGCAGGCTGGAGAGCCTGGGCGAAGGTGGTGGAGCGGTGATGTCGGTGGATGAGGAATCCAAGAGAAGATTCCAGTGGCGTTGGTGACTAAGAGACCAAGTTGGCAGCGATGGCGCCGGTAGCAGTGACGGAGGAAATAGTCGTTACATAAGCAGTGATGGTGAAAGAGTTAAGGGCGGCGAGTGAGGCGACATTGGTGACGACTAAGCGATAGCGATGGTGATGGCAAAGACGATAACAATGGTGATGATGCGGGCGGCGGGTACATCAGTATACTGCGATTTTCGTAACTTTGTCCCTGACAGGATTCAGCTGTTTCGGTGCCATCCAATCGGGAGCTTATATTTCGTGATAGTGACGTCACTATGGTGACGTTTAAGCTCCCGATTGGATGAAATCGTCAACAGCCGATTTCTGTCAGGGACAAAGTTACGAAAATCGCAGTAGAGATGTAACGACGAAAATGGTGATGTCGACGGCGACGGTGAAGCTGATGGAAGTAGGAATGATAAAATTTATGGCGATGGCTGGGAGGGATACGGTGGGCTATAGAGGTAGCGATGGTGGCTACAGCGTCATTTCACACACGCCCCTCCTCCGGCCTTCCCAGCAGCGTGGTTTTCGGCAGGCCTCAAACCCCATCCCAGACCTCCGGCCTGGCGCAGCTCAGCTCGACTCGACTCGACTCGACTCGGCGCGGCGCGCAGCGACTTGGCAAAGTGATGTAGCGGCGAACAAAGGAAGGAGTGGACGTGGCCGAGTTGCGCGGATGAAAAAGCGCGAGTTCTGTAGAAAACGAAGTTCGGTTTTCAGCCGAGTAATGCGAATTCCTTTCAGTCGACGTTTCACGGCCCTCGGACGTCGCTCAACCCAAATCCCACTCCGCCCCCCTACCCCCCACTCCCCTGCCGGCATTTAGGGTGTTAATTAAAATTCAGACTGCGGAAGTTCCTCCATCAATGTTACTGCTCTTTTTTTTGTCCAGTATTCGCGTGCCTTTCACTGGAAGATCCTAGTCTAAATACGCCGATTCCAAGAAAAAAAATATCCTAAAAAACTAGAGGTTTATTGCGAGTTTTTGAAAAACTTCCCTAATAACTTCCCGTATTAGAATCGAGCAGAATCTAGTGTGTGGGTAGTTTTAATCTCCATTGCTAATTGCATACATTTCAAATAAATATTTCGGTTCTTCGGGGTTCCATGCTGTTGGATAATTATCTAGTGCTCCAATACATTACTAATTAGCGTCGCTGCGCAGGAGAACATGAGGATATCGTGGGGGCCAAATTGTGTTTCCTGGCAATTATCTCCGCCTAGTAACTAACTGCTTTGTGCCACCGGTTCAATAACGTAGAAAATACAAGATGAAAAAAGGAGCACATGAATGTAAATTGGTCAATTTCAATACATTAACACCTACTTCAGTTTATAAAAATATATTAATAGGAAAGTGAGAAACAAATTGATTTTAAGCAAAATAAATACAAATACATATTTGTCTAATAAGCACCATCACAAAATGGTTTGTTACGAAAGGTCTTATTTGTCAAAGTATTTTATTACATTAACTATTTTTCCCTGACGTGAAACTGGAACAAAACTTCTAAAATTCCGTGCGTAAGATAAGAGAAACATTATCAATTACAGTCACAATAGTGTTTATGTAAGCCAATTTTCTGGTTCCAAGCTCATGAGCCTACAAAATCATTAGGCGACACATTTTATTTGTTTTTGCACGAAACGAAGACTGTAATTTGAGAGCACACACCAGGGGGGAAATTGCATTGTTGTAGCAGCAATGGGGAAATTGATAATATGATCAACTGAGTAGGTGCTACAGCATAAAACGAAACAACGAACGATGGTTCAAGGTGTTGTTTTTAAACAATATTGTCCCCTTTATTGCTACCATAGTAAAAAGAGCATTATTCCTAATGCCGGTAGAAGTAATCTGGAAAACGTTTTTTCTCTCACTGCGAAAGCAATTTATTCATTCATTCATTTGAGAGAGGGTAAGATGTTTCCAAAAGGGTGCGACGACTAAACCGCAAACTTTCAATTATGATTATGAGACCCTGGCGCCATTGAAGGAATCAAAGGGGGTGTTGTCCCAAAACTCAAGAAAACGTTGCATTGTACTCGAAGTGAAGACAAATAAATGAATTCACTGTGTGGCAATTACAGGAAAAAGAGCAACATTTACTAGGAAACTATTGCGCCGTACTTGTCATATTTGGAGGATAAAAATAAAAAAATGTTTAATGTTTCATTGATTCGTCAAGTAAGTTATCGTTATGTTAATATTTTGTAATGACACATTTATCAACACACAAACAATAGTAAAGTAATTTCATTTCACAGTTGGATTGAAAGTTTGGAATTACTACATACATCCATTAATTTAGTAGCTTATAAATACTTTTTTGAAATAAATTCGATGGGTTATAATGAGTACGAAAAAAGTAATAATGCAGTATAGGCACAGTGATAAACATTCGAAAAATTCAAAAAGGGGTCAAACATTAATATATCGTCAGAGATTATACACAACAGATTTCTTTCCTTAGAAGAGAAGAGTGAGAAACATTTTACAAATTATGGAGACTTCTTCAGAACACTTACGCCACTTTATGTTTGCCATAATTCTCTATCGTATTAAAACTAAAATAAAAATAAAAAATGTATTAACAGTTCTACTTTCTCACCAATTCAATTACACACATTTTATAATGAAACTAGTTCCGTCATTTGCCTGAAGACGGTTCACAACGTCATTCGTCCTTACAAACAATTTGCCGGGCAGTAGAATAGTGTATTCTTCAACGAGCGTAGAATGATAGCTATTATTCACGAGTTAATGTTTATGGCACGAGTGACGTAGGAGTGAGTGTCGGAATATCTACGAGTGAATAATAGCCATTCTACGCGAGTAGGAAGACTATGCTTTCTCTACGACTTTGAAATTGATATTTTAAAAATATCCAATGGGCGCCTTAACCTCAACACCAACTCGCATACTGTGTCGTGGCTCACCTGTCTAACGACAGTTGCGACGAGCCGCGGCAGAGCAGGCAGCGCCTCTGTAGGCGACTGCGAGAACCTTCTGTCGTGGTGTAATGAACTAAGACGAATGTGATTGGTTGACAGCCGTGCGAGAATAATATTCTGGCACGGCTTGTGGAATAGTCGTCATTACTGCATCCGATAACGTGCAGAAATACAGTAATCCTTCGACATTCTCGGATTCGCTATTCGCGAGTTCCGAACATTCGCGTTTAGAGAAATGCTCCCGGTTTTAATATTCGCGACTTCGACATTCGCGAGAGTCTATTGGTCGTACATTTTCCTATAAAGCTAGCACATTTCATTTCCTTTATCATCTCCTGCAAAACAAACTCGGCAGACCTCGGAGCTCGCAATATAATTTTCTTCAAAAATTACAGAGATGAAATTTTAATTCATATTTATAGAATAACATAATTGTAAAATAATTCAATTCAGTTGCGCCAAATTAAAGGTAAGGTTTTCGGCCAAAGGAACAGAAAAGCCATTCAGGATATGTGAAACTCTCATTATAATGAGCTCATTGTAGAGGAGCTTCGGGAAATCATCAGTGAAGAAAACCTCATCGACGGTAATGATGAAGGAACGGAAGCGAAACTGCGTCCTGGAGAAACTTCAATGTCAAAACTGTTGATGGCGTACTAAATTCAACAAGCTCTTGTAGAACTGGCATTCGAATGTGATCCAAACATGAAAAACTCTTCAAAATTTAAGAAAGAATAGAAGCAGTAACTCTTTCATATTTGGATATTAGAATAGCGAGAAAGGTGATGAAGCAAAAAATTAGCAAATCCTATATCCAATCTTTTCAACTTCGAAATAAGTTTCAAACATTATTTTATTTCTTCATTTTGGAATAAAAATTGTGAATTCTGTTTGTAGTAGCGCTTAATCAGTTGTACTGTAACTGATTGTTAGATTTTTTCCTTTCTTTTTTAAACAGTTTTTCGATATCCAAGAACCTAACCCACCTTTCTTCATTAAAAGACAGACTTAACATTCGCGGATTCAACATTCGCGAGGTTTTTGGGAACCTAACTCTCGCGAATGTTGAAGGATTACTGTATATACTTTCCGGAATAGTTGTAGCGAAAAAACATTTTTTAAAAACCTTGTTAGAAGTTTCGTTAGTTCCGAGAAGTCGTTCCGAGAAGAGCGATGGTTGGTTGCCCTGCTCACGTGGTCTGACCTTTGGCGCCTCGCAGTCTCCTCCGCGCTCCCCATTTCCGTCGGCCCACGCGCTGCCTCTGCTGGGGCTGTATGAGCGATCAACCGCACTCAGACAGGGCGTCCGCGGCTCCGCTCTGCGCGGAAAGGGCGACGTCGAACGAGCGGACGTCACTGCGCGGTTCGAAGGGGCCCGTTGCGCTTATGACGTTTCTTCACTGCCTTAAGCGACTATACGCACCTCTCCATCTCATTTACATTGTAAATTCTACAGTACGAAAGGTCCTGGAGCGATTCTTTATATTCTTTGTCCCCTTATGCAACTACAGAGTGTTCTTTTTATCGTTCGCCGAAGATTCCGGCCGCGTCGCCCGGGCAGTCGAGGGCTCATTCGCCCGGCAAACCGCTGACTCAACTCCCGTGCTATCCGAGAACTATCGCTGCGACGCTTAACGTACCTTAAAGAAGATGCTGAAACTGGTGTCCTTCGGCTGGAATGCATTCTTGGCACCTCCGAAACACATTCTGATTTTCCCTTTGAAGTAAGTCTCGAGGAATTGCTGCGATTTTCTCTTCAATAGAGCTTCACGATCAACCACTTCACGACATAAAGATCGGAGTGTGGTGTGCGTTCAGTTCCACAAGAATTATCGGACCTATATTTTTTCAACACCACCGTTACTGCTGACGTGTACATACATCAAATATTGGCATTATTCTTCGAACAACTGACACCAGAAGAAAGGCACTATAGTTACTTTCAACAGGATTCGGCAACTGTTCACACTGCTGTTCGATCCATGAACTTTTTAAATAATGTTTATTGTGACGATTGTATAATTAGTCGTGGGCTATGGCCTCCTAGATCACCTGATCTATCTCCTTGTGATTTTTTCCTGTGGCGGTACTTGAAAGATCAGGTGTATGCAGAAAACCCGCATTCCGAGGAAGAGCTCCGGCGCTCTATTGAAGAGAAAATCTTCGGCGAACGATAAAAAAACACCCAGTATATGCACCTCTCCATCTCCTCTAGTCCTCTCACTCGCATTGTACATTCCACAGATCGAAGGGGCCTGGTGTGCTTTTGACGTTTCTTTACTCACTTATGCGACTACATGCAACACTCCATCCCGTCTAGCCCTCTAACTCACATTGTAAGTTACACAGTACGATTATTTTTTTCTTTAAATATATTTAGAAAAGTTTCAGCAAGTTTTATTTGCTAGATTACATTCATTATTTGTTTTTTAACCCTAGATTACAATGGCGACCTGTACGAAGCATTATTACGAAGGAATAGCATTACAGAGTACTTTGGGTTAAAATAAAGAAAAAATATATGTTTACAATAAAACACTACGTTTAATGGATATAACATGTATGATGTTAAGTTACTAAATACATTTTAAATGTTTTTATAAATACACCTAAATAATTTATCTCTCACACCACACACTTTCTTGGTACTGTCTACAGATGGCGTCTCAGAAGCGTCCGCATTAATATCTGGTCATGCGACTTTCGTTATGATTGAATTGAACTGCCTTATTTTACGTGGGGAGACTCAGGCCATGAGGCCTGCTCTTCCGTCTGACCACGCAAATTTCCCTACGCTCCTTTCACCAACTAGCGGAGAAAGAAGGTATTCCATGGGCAACGAAACAAACGATTTTGAATTTTGCTCAGAGGCGTCATTTAGGCTTGAGAATCTTTTACATGCAGTAAATCTACTAACATGGAACAGCCGGCTTTACTTCCCCTCCGAAGGAAGGCGTACGAAGGATTTTTTCGAATCGCCACCGTCCCATTATGATTGCTAAATGTTCAAAACAACACATAAATGCTACAAGACAAGGTATTCATTATTCATTTTAGTATCCATTATTAACGATATTAGACAATACAGCGCCAAAGAATTAGCGCTTGTAATTACCAAGGCCTAGTCTACTGGATGACGCATGTTGGCATACGCCGGAAATGGCGTACACCGGAAATAGGCACGCGTGCAATGTTACGTTTATTTCACTGGCTAGTCACACAATGAAAGTACACAAAGTTTCAGAAATGAGGGAAAGGGGTGGGGATGCTTTCAGCACTAGTTGCGCCGTCTGACACAAGATGCCATCGTAATTTAGGGTTATAGTGCGATTTTTGTAACTTTGCCCCTCAAGGCCTGTTATCACGATGGAAGATGTCGCGGTATTTCGCGTCTTTCTCAGTCGTGCCCCTAGATTTCGCATGATCGCGATCGCATCAAGCAGTGTTTGCGATCATGCGAAATCTAGTGGCACGTGCGGGAAAGACGAGAAATGACGTGTGATATTCCATCGTGACCATAGGGTCTTGAGGGACAGAGTTATAAAAATCGCACTATAATCATGCGGTCTGGGTTGACCTGTAATGCGGCAATAGCTTTTAAAGACCATCGGAATTTAAGCCGATGAAATAGATCTCCACAAGGCGAATATTGCTTTCGATGGTGTGTAACATCTTCAGATAATTATGTTGGATCACGAACAATTTTTGTCGACAAAACTCCATGCTTCCATAAGATATTTAAGTGTGGCCTTTTTTACGCTCCAAAATTGATTTTAAGGGCTTTGAACAACCGTGCTTTCAATGATACACCATAACTGGCAATTCTCTCCGTAAGACCACGCGAGTTAGCAAATATTTTTATACAAAATGTCAAAGCAAATTTGTTGGAGGTTATTATCAAATCGTCGAAGTCGAATTTGTAGATGAATTGTTGCTTAAGTATCAGAAAGTAAGTAAATCTTCTAAAGTCTTAATTGAATGTTTTGATCCTTATATCGATGTGCAAGTAGTTGACAGTCAAATTTGTTGATGTAAAGGGTCAACTTTGTTGTAAATATCCAAATTACAATGAAAAATATCTTTCGGAATTATTAAATGTAATACACCCTTGGGTGAAGAAGCAGCACAGATTGTTTCAAGACAATCAACCTACTGTGCGACATGAGTTTCAAGAAAACAAAAGATTTTGTAAAAATTATTCGCATAAGATAAACATGCGTTATTTATCATTCTAGCTTGAAAAAATTATTGACTAAAATTAATATATTTAATTTAATTGTTTCGTCTGGGAAACAACTCAAACTCTTATCAAATGTTGTGGTGTATACGGCACCGTATATGCAAAATCTAAAATTTAGAATGAGATGTGGGGAAACCAACATGTTTTTGAAATGTCAAGAGTTAAAATAATTTTGTAAATAAGTCCAATACTAGCAAGTATACAACATTTGAATTCTTACCCCTGAAAACAAATAATAAAGCTAAGACTAGTGTAGGGGCACTCTGTAGAAATGGGTGTTTAGAGCATAGGAGATTTGTCCCGTTATGGGGCCTCATTGGGAGTCAAAAGGTATCTGGTCAAAGCTCTTTGTGTCTGTTCATCGGTAAGATGACTTCATGGGATTGGAGCACTCGTACTGCGCGAAAGACGTAACGGCACTCCAATAATGTAAACTGTCATCTTACACCGAACGTGTGATATCTCCAAAGAAACGTATACTAGAGGGGAAACGTCAGAGGTGGATTTTATGACAGAAGCTGATGGTTAAGTCGGAAGCACAGCTGTCAGTCAAAATTTTAGCGCAAACTGCAGTAGTAGGTTTTCACCTGCAATTTATATATAGAACTAAAGTTACAGTTTATCTCAATAAATTGCGTCCTTATTTTATATCTTAATATTTTAGGAAATGAGTTCTTTTGATGGCGTTTGTGTTTCGTATAAGGATTTACTACGTACTAAGATATTACATAAGTTTTTTTTAAATATTTAATAAAGAATACACGTAGTGAATACGTTTCTGGGACAGTGTTCTCGGGGCAACGTAGTGAGCATATATCTAATGGAGGAAATGCCTAATTCAGGGACTTTGACGACAAATTGTCAGAATTGCCCACTTCTGAAACGATGCATTATTCAGCATGACCTGCGATTTTTAAATTGATGGATATTTGAAATGTTTCGGGTGCAGTAGAACAAGCATTTCATTATTTTTTCAAGAAGATATATCTAAGTAATTAATAAAATTTAATTTATTACTAAATACGTACTTAAAAATATTTACTTAACTATTCATGTTTCAGATATTCTTAAATTAATTACAAATTAACTAATTTATCAGCATAAGAAAAGCCTCAAAAACACTCAAAATACAATTATTTTTTAATGAAGGGTGGTGCATTAAGAAGTTATTTTTAAAAACTACTTTCTTTTAAAAATTATTTAGTCACCAATACATACTTATTACAGTGTCAAAAGTATTAAATAAGCAAGATTTTTTTGAAAAATTAGATAAGAGTTCTTTTTATGGAGCTGTTTTCAGCTCTTTTTAAGAAAGTTCTTAAAAAGCGATTGTTGAATACTATTTCTTCTGTCCTGAGTGTTTAAATATAGTTTTCACCGTCACACCAAACAAAACAAATTATCTTACATTATACATTCTTTTATCTCAGTAATAATGAATTTGTATTTAAACTAACAACAGAGATATTATCTTTGAACACGTGTGTACGTATTACATGTAATAAATTTTATTGGGAGGTTTGTCCTTGTAAAAATGTATCAATATTTGCTACAATGTCTTTTCCCTTTAGGTTTATTTTGAGGGTTACCAACTCAATATGCTATTTATGAATAAATATGTTAATAAAATCAACACCAATCTGTAAATATATCTCTACTTAATGATAATGGTATTCCTTTCTACAATTTTTAACAATAAAATATATGATCCGCTTAAAATGACTTCATTCTACTGGTAGTACTTCCCAAATTTCGGAATCAATTCTGATAGATAAATGACTTGATTAAACCTCACGCAAATGACACTAGATACCGAGAAATAAGCCCAAATGAGACATGAGATACCCATTTGAAGATTCAAAGCCAGAATCTCTGCGTTTCAGATTTTCTTATTGCCGCAAGAGGAAATGAGATAATCTGAACAAGGCTTCCTAAATCATACCATTTGTACTTCCAAATCACCTTCAAAAACTATTCCAACTTAAAACACTTGTCTTTGAAAGAAAAATCACATGAAAAAATATTTGAATGCTACTATAAACTTTTTTTGAATTAAAATACTTATATTACTATAAAACTAATTGTTGACATGACAGTTCAATGCATTGTTGAAATAGCACTTCTAGCTTGTCTTTCCACACTGTGTATTTTGGATAAATTTTTATATTTGTGGCACACTACAAAAATGTACAGCGCTTAATACCAATTCCATCAAATAAAAATTACTGATTTTAAGCATATTATAATAATTACACGATTATCGTAATGCGTTATTTATAACTTCTTTTTACACAAATAACATTCACATGTCTAAAATTCTTCTGCTTGCTAATATGAGACAATTGTGCAATAACTGTAATTGGGGGGAAAATTGAAGAATTTAACATGTCAGTTACGTATGTTGCTCGGACAACAGATATTGTTATTTCTGAAAAATTGAAAACATCGACTATTGAAATAAAATTTGCGTGTAATATTTTAGAAATATATTGATGTGAAATAGAACTGTAAAGTAATGTAAGTAACATAAGACATCTTTGCAACTGGACAAATAATCGAAAAAGGTTTCTGGTTTACCACATATTATATTTCTGTTACGCCTAGCAGTGACATCAGTTTAGGCAACCCGTTAAACGAGTATGTATTGAGGGTTATCGAAAAAGTTTTCATAAGTTTTGGCATTATTGTCGTAAGCATGACAATAGTGTTACATGATATTTCCTTAAAATAAGATACCTATCAAAGAAACTATTTTTCTCCTTAGATTCCTTCTTTTATGAAGCGTATACCGTTTAAATCTCTAGAAAATGTTCGTAGCAAAAAATCATCAGAAAATCGTCTCTCCTTTCTCGTGAACAAATAGGAGGCTAGATGAGAACGGAAATATTAAAAAGAGAACATCACACGACAAGTGCAGGTTTGATCGGCTGCTTAACTGTCATTTCTTCTTCCACCACAACGTTGTGGAGAGTCACATTGATCCACATTTGGCTAAGCTGACACCAAAAGATTTTGTTTATTATTTTATAATGTTATTGCTGTACCGTTTCAATTCGCAAACTATCACACAAAATGGAACTAGGCTGTCCACTTGAATTGACGAGCTTGCCAGCGTCGGACCCCTATGTGTCTCCCCAGAAAAGATGGGCATGAATATAAAAAAATATTCGTTTCAATATTAAAAATAAAGATTTCTCCTTAGCTTAATTTTCACATTAACTGTGTTAAATTAAAATTATAGCAATATTTTTCTTTTACACACTTTATTATCATTTTTATCATTATTATTCTCATTATCATTATTGTTGTTATTATTATTATTATTAATTATGTACATTACGAAAACAGTCCTCTCATTTCATATTATATTTATGAAGTTTCATGAACATTGGTACTCTTTCTTTTACAAAACTATTGTTATTTTACACTCTTTTCATTAGATGCGAAATAATTTCAATAAAAATTGAATCATGTTTATCGTTTCCAATTAATCCCCGTAGTACACTCATCACTCACTCTGTTCTTCATTCGTGAAAACTCACACATTTCGAGGTACCGCGTTTCCTTCCTTCTTCCTTTCACGGTCGCTTTTCGTCCTGCCGGAGGCCACGCGCGGCGCCACCGTCGCCTCGCCGCGCCCTCGCGCTCATTCTCTCGCAGCCCGTCAGGCCGCGCCGCGCCGCTACTTCTTTCGCTCTGATTGGATCCTTTTGAACTTAGCACAAAATCAGGAAGACGACGACGTCGGGGTTCATCTGGGGAGATCAAACTTCCCGCGAGGCGAACAAGCAGGCGGGCGGGCGCGGTGGGGGACGGGGGAAGGGGTGGGGTGGGGGAGAGAGCGTACGCTTCGCACCCGGAAACGAGGGTGCGGCGAATGTAAAAATTATTCGCCGCTGGCGGAAGGCCGCCGCGGCGGAAGGATAAAGGGAGGGCTGGGAGGGAGTAGGAGAGGAAGGGAAAGATAAAATGTGAGTAGCGGTGAGCCGACTGGGAGATCGGCTAAGGTAGCGGGAGCTGTAGTATTGATGTCCGTGTCAACTTTGAAAGTTCGCACTTTCAATAAGACATTCCATTTAATTTGTAAATATTGAAAAAATAAATATGTAATAATAAATATTTACACATTAACCTTCCAGCGGGCGCGCGTAAAATGTTCACACCAGCAGGCGCGTTTTTTCGTAAGTTTTACGACATTTAATGACTCTTGAAAAAATCAAAGAAATTGTAGAACAATGGAATTTTATGTCGCATTATAATATCTAAGAATGATTTTTACTACCAAAAAACATATCCGTTGATAAACGTCCGTATTTAGTATCAAAACGATCTTGTTCCGATCCAGTATCGTTCTGATGCTCCTTTTTATTTTCAACATTCGTTTACTATCCCTGTCACTATCCAATTCATGATCTTCCTCCGATCAGACAGCTCTTGAAGAAAATTCTGATTTTCGCTCACATGAATTATTTATCTGGAGATTTTGCAGAAAATTTCGATTAGGCCAAATAATTATACAATATTTTAGTACAACAGCTGGCGCGCAGCGTAAAGTTTAAGTCACTATGCACTTATCCCGAATAGAGCGTTACAAAAACTGAATATAGTGTGCAAACTTAACAGTGGCTGCAGGAATGCATCACTAAAGATACCTGCAAGAAACACCAAGAACGCAGAAGTCTTTGACAACAATGAGTTGACAGCAAAAGAAAAAAATCTGCTATTGTCGTAAAATTTACGACAGCGCGCTTGCTGAAAGGTTAAGAAATGAAAATTCAAAATTCCCCTATTAATATGCAAATAATATTATAATAATTCACAATCATTTGTAGAGAAGTGTTCTTAATCTATTCCTAGAAATGATGAAGACTTTTCGTTATTTGAGGATGTTTGTTGTAATTGGTTTCCCATCTAAGATAGTCATTTCCGAGAAAACTAAGTTTATTAGCTGCTTTTAGTTGGGCAATTCAAATGCTCTGCCCTGCATCGAGACACACTCCTCTCTCTGCAGCTAAGATGCTTTGAGAAGAGGCAGAACGCAACTTGAAGCTGGAAAATTAGCAGCCGCTGCATCTAGCTTTATAATGTCGATCTCGCATTCCTTAGTATCTAACACAGCATATCTGCTATTTATGTGTTCCTGCAGCGTATAGTTCTTAAACTACCCGCTCGGAAATAGCAAAGTATCCGATTTTTCTGAAAGATCGAAATTTTCCAAAGAACCAAATTTCCTTAAAAACGACGTGTCTGCATGATTTCTGTGAGAATAATTAAGGGAATGATATTTACGTGTTTTATGCACTCTAGGATTGTGTTTTCAATATGCTACTAGAGAAATAAGTACTAAACAATAAAGGCAGTTTATTTCTGAACTTCAATTAATTTACTGATAATTAAATATTTACAAATTCGACTTGGTATTGCCAATACGTCATGAAATATTATTAAGTGCTTCTGGTTAGTTGAACTAAGTTTGATTATTAACGAATTACAGTTCTTCATCGACCCAACATGAATACAAAATACAGAAGAATATTCTACAACTTAGATGACCCATACACATGCTTTGTATATCACTGTACGTTGCAATTGTTAATTCAGTAATCAAGTAAATGTAACCTCATTTATTAGTTAACCTGAATAGACGGGCTCTTAACAACAAATAATACCATGTTTCTCCGAACAAATAATACTTATTAGAACTCTAAATACGTTATGCATAAGCTTATCATGTGACTACTATATCAATACATTGCAGACTACGTATTGTTGTTCTAAAATTGAATACAGAAAATGAAAGATAAACGTGATACGGGTTATTAAAGTAAATTCTTAAACAAAATTAAATTTAATAATAATTAATATAAAATAATTTAAAAACTATATAAAATATAAACTAAACAATATTTAAAGCATTGCTTAAACAATATACAAAAATCAAAACCTTTTTCTTTAGAAATTTGTGAAAATTCAAAAGATATTTTTTAATCAGCTTTCACAAGTATGAAACTGGTACCTATCGCAAAAACGCGTAATTCGGGTTCATCTAGGGAATCTGGGTCTTTATTTACACGTAGAAATTCAAACACCATTGATTTCTTTTGATCAATGTTATTTTTATGAATGACATGTACTACTTTCCTAGTAAACTTAAATCTAAAAATATAACATTACTTACGACCAAATATTATTAATTAATGAATTTTGGGGAATGTTTTATGGGTCTGAAAACCTAATATTTAGTTGGCACAAATGTCTTGTTGATCTTCCATTAGTCTTGTTTCTTTTTATAAACGGGAGAGGTGGCTGAGGGCATCAACTGATGTCACTGATTCACTACCTACATTGCTAGATTGAATTTAGTCGCTGTGTGGAGGAGAATTACAGCGGCCAGATTCTCTGATCGGTAGATTTCCGTGATATCTCGGTTTCGTGGTTTCTCGGTTTCATACTGTAATATACAGAATATTACAAGAAAAACAAACACCGCGCTTTAATATGGACGATCGCGGTTACTAGGTAACGAATGTTTGTTGACGTACAGGAGGGGGCTCTGGACTAGAGAGTTTTTGGTTGTTGACTGGCATCGTGGTGGTAGCGACGCGAAGGTAGTCTGAGTTATTTAAGTAGGACATCGACGTGAAAAGGGAGAACAGATTGTGGAACAGTAGTGCAAGAAGTAAAGTAAGTCATGAAGAGAGAAGCAGACGACTTCGGCGACGACCGGCGCGAAGAGGGATTTTCGGCGCGGAAGCCAAGGGTGCTACGAATTGCGGAGCCTCGTTTCACAACGCCAGACAATTCGGTACCGTGTTAACCAAATGCATACTAAAAATCAATAGAATTTATATTGTTACTCTAAAAATTCAAATCAATTTTCAATAAATAAAATTATTGTTGTGACAAGTTATATGCAATTCCCTGGGAATATAAATAATTTCAGACTTCAGGCTTCTCAGTATAGAGGGCAACCCGGTGACAACCAGCCTGCAGGTAAGCGTGGTGTCATCGTAGAGAACCAAAGAACTGAGCTAGCAAATTAAATTAAATTAAGTAAAATAATTCATCATTATTTTATCACAATACGAAGTGTCTTGATACCAGACAAATGCCGGAGCAGTACGCCTAACATACGAGTCGCGAGATTTTTCCTTCCCCTTCCTTGTCATATATTCGCCCCACACTTACACACATTTATACTTATATCCACTACACTATCACACATTCTAGGAGACCTTAGAGCTCCTCCCGGCTGGGGCGGTGCATTGCTGGTAGGAGATACCTGGTTCAGGAAAACCCCACTAGCCGAAGGTTGATCGGCGCAGAGTCTCACTATCGGGGGAAGATCATCGCCGTCTCACGAGTAAACCATGCACTACACTTACGGGAGACCTTATCCGTTGATCTCTAAACAATCAAGAAATTTTTATAACCAAGTCATTTTTGTTTTAACACACAAAAGACTGACATTCATTTAAACAAATGGATTTATGAATGTAATCCATTGTTTAGTAACCCATGACTACTTCGGATCGAGTGCAAGGCATCGTTGCGTACTCACCGGCTGACAATTCCCGAAAAGAATAATAGAAATCTAAGGAAAGTATCTAATAATTACTAATTAAAATCATTATAATCATTAAATGATTAACATTAAAATCATTCAATAGATGACAATAGTCTTCATCTTCTAAGTCACGAAATATTGTTAAAGTATCAAAGAGAAATGTAACTGAGTATCGCGTTATGAAGTTGGAAGTAAAAATTAAAGAAATTCCATCCTGATTGAAGGTTTCTGGTTTACTCAATCGCTTAAGGCGTATATCGGGATGATCCCTAGTTTTCTCTCCCAGAAGTAAAAGTATCCCGCCCCCCCTAGATTTTCTTCATAGTTTATGAAATAATGTATATATTTAACGTGGTTAGACGGAAGAGTAGAAAAATTATTATTATTATTATTATTATTGTTATTATTATTGTGAGCACTCAAATTATTGTGACCCAACGTATCTTTACTTGGCTGCAGTTGCCTGAGTTTGCAGGTCAGAAGCTTTACATTTCACATACTTTTCACCACATTCTTTAGCTTTTGTCTGAAAGATTTTCAAAATTTTATATGTAATAAGTCATTTATTAATATTTGTGAAACCAATACAAACATCGTAAATTTCGTACCTTTTCTAAGTTGGGTTGATTGGCTTTGAAGCATTTTCAATAAATTGTTTGTTTTTATTTGAGACAATTTAAAAAAATGAAACTAACTGAACTTTCTGATACCTTTGTCGTTGAAATATACAGGAAAATGAAAATGGAGTCACTACAAACGAAAGATAAATGATAATTTTGCACTTTTAATTATTTTAATTCCTCGTTTGCATGTTTGTTTATGATAGTGGATTAAGTTAATATGACTTTATAAATGATTGATTATTATTAAAATAACTAATTTCGCACTTATATATTGCTAAATATAATTTTATATAGACATAACTTGAATGGGGTCAGAAAGACCCCGCGCCACCTCTAACGTGACTCCGGCAATCGCCACCTCTCCAGGGTTAAAATTAAACAAGATGTGTAAATTGTAAATGAATTACGTCACCCTGGCGCGAATGGTCCGCGACTCGGGGTCCTGTACAAAACTGACCATAGTAAGCTGACGGTATCATTTCGCACCCATCCTTCGACATCGTCTCTACCCCGATAGGTTGTCGATTACCTTCGTTTGAATCAATTTCACTTATTTCCTTTGGGCCTTGTTAGCTAAGAACGTTTTCTTTAGTACCTACTGTATATACAATATATGCTCGTTAGCGTCATATTGGATTTAGTTGCAAAATTGAAATTTTACAAAAAAAAAGACGAAGAAGAAGAAGAAGAAAAAGAAAAAAAAAGAAAAACGCAGCTACATTAAGGGAATGCTTTAATACGCCACAGATTCTTTTTTCTTCGTGAATCAATAAAAATAGTTTCTGTCTCCTAGCATGAGTTTTTTAGATGGTAAGCACACTGTGGTTCAGAAACAAAAAAATCAGAGTCCCTTGAGAGTTCGACTCGTACGTTTAAATAAATGTGGCCTCTGTAATTAAAGCGGAGACCGCGTCACGCGAGTCTGAAAGAAAAATGCCGAAGCCGAGATCGTTACGCGAACCGCGCGGGAGAAAAGAGACGCCGAGTCGGCGGCGGGGGCGAGGGGGGCGGCGGTGGGGGCGGGGCAGTGTTGACACACCGACAGGGGGCGTTTACTTGGGCGGAAGGCGATAAAGACAGCTCGGCGAGGCGCGGGAGGTGAGAGAGCGGGGGCGGCGGCGGGGGCGGGGGCGGCGGGGGTGGCGGGGGTGGCGGGGGCGGCGGGGGCGGCGGGGGCGGCGGGGGCGGCGGGAGCGGCGGGGGCGGCGGGGGCGGCGGGGGCGGCGGGGGCGGCGGGGGCGGCGGGGGCGGGAGTCGGCGCCGGCGCCGGAAAAAACCGATGACGGAGTGGCACAGCCGCCGAGTGATACAAACAGAAAGGAGGCAGCCTGCCGAAGGCAGTGGCAGTGACAAGGAAGGCGATGGAGACGGTGATAATGATGGAGAAGGTGACTGAAGACGGTGAGACAGTGAATACTTAGAAAGAGGAAGCGTGACATTTGAAATACTGATTGCTGTGGTGGTCGATGTATGGTACGTTTCACGGGATTGGGAGAGGAATATGTTTTGTATTGTACAGAATCAACGTGACGTGATAGAGACAGTGAAGCAGAGATAGTGAAAACGGAAATAATCTCTCACAGTTCTAGTTATCATGAGAATGAAACGAAGAAATCGGTCAGAAGTGTCAGATATGTTGAATTCGAATGTGGTTGTTTTTATTGCGTGACATCGCAATTTTGTCCTGGGAAATGGAATCAGTCTTAAAGTACCGAAAAAAACGCCTTAACAACAATTGTAATAAAATAAAATTATTATTATTATTATTATTACTGTATTATTATTATTATTGCTACTACTACTACTACTACTAGTAATACTACCACTACTACCACTACTAGTTTTACATTGGTTTTCATGCCACGCTCCAATTTATTCAAAGGGGCGAAATCGTATATCTTTCGATTAATGTGATTGAATTAACATGTAAAATATAATTTTGGTGAAAGTAATTACCAGTGATTCTCCAGCAAGACAACTCATGTCCTCACACTGCTCAACAAACCCGTGAAATCATCGACAAAATGGGTTGGGATGTACTGCCTCAACCTCCTTATAGCCCCAATTGAGCACCATCTGATTTCCATTTGATCCACTGAAGGTGGCATTACATGGGAAGAACTTCCACGAGAACGAGGATGTCAAAAAATGTGTGGTAAATTAGTTCAAACACCAAGATAAAGAGTTATTTGCAACGGGTATAAAAAAGCTGGTAACCCGCTGGGACAAGTGCATTAATGTTGAAGGAGATTATATTGAAAAGGAAGAAAAGTCCTGTTTTTCTAAAATAAACATTTACTTCTCCAGATTAATTTGTCTCTTTAATTATTGAATGCCCATCTAATGTTATTAGCATCATCTTTGTTATAAAGCAAAGCAGTGCACTTCTACGGCCACTCCGCCTTCTTCACGAAATGTCAAATTCCCCCCCCCCCGATTACTGCATCTTAAAAGCTATGTACTCGGGATCAAGGATGAGAGTGTATGTGAAGCAGAAGAAATTTTTACCATGAGCTTGCTCGTGTTTCATAGACTCCATGTGTAACTCGATAAAAATCCTAAGATATATTTTTAGTTCCTTGTTCCTCCACGTTCCTTCCTTTTTAGTTCCTCCACATTGTTGGAGTAGGCCGGGGGAATATGTGCCCGCCCAACTCCAGAATCCATTATTGACACCGTGGCACTACTATTCACTCAAGCACCACCTTTTCATAAAAATTGTAAATAGAGCGAATGTATTTTATATATCGAAAGAAACGAGTGTTCTCTTACTTTTGCAGAGGTAGAAATTTCTTTCAGTCTTTCCAAATCCATGTTGAAATCCGATAGGCGATGTTCTGTGCCCGTAAAATGCCTATATACAGGAATATTAGACTCTATAATAATTTTCATTTTACATATTTTCAATTTTTCCGTACATATTTTCGAAAAAATAATTACCTACGTAAGTACATATTTTACCTTTCTTCATTACAATAAATTCCGTTCCCTACTAATAATACTGAACTTCATCTATTCTTAATATGGTTTTCCAGTCATATTTTTGTTACGCAATTTTGCGGCCGTTTCTGTTTACTTAGATAATAATCGTCTCTTATATTCAAACTAATGATTCATCTAAACAATGTGAAAAGGTAATTCTAAGAACTGGAGGAACGTGTTTCTACAATATTTGCATAAAAAATCAAAATTAAAAGATATTGCAGAAGAAATTCTATTTAACTCCATATATTTCACAACTTTTTGAACATTTTTTTGGAAAATCAATGAATTTAACAAAATATATTTTTAAAATAATTATGTTCTTTAAATATTTAGAAATGAAATGGGGGGCCGCCTATAAATTACGTACCGCAAATTTTGAGTATTTTCAATACCCCCTCCCCCCTTGTAACGCACTTCCGCATCTCTATGTAACGCTACCTCAAATCCCCTTCCTCCTCCTTTAGCGTTACGTAATTTATCGATGACCCCTTGCCTACAGCAAAGCTGTTTGCAATATCGCTGAAAAAAAAAAGAGACGTAGTAGACAACGATGGCGACAGTTTTCACGCGATCTTCCTGGTAATAGCTATAAACAACGAAGTCAACGGCAATGTGATTGGGAGTGCAGGAATGACAGTGGAAAGCGTCAAGAGTGGGCGCATTGACGGCTGCCACAATTCAGTGGGAGTCGACGCAGCCAGCCAGCACAGGCGCGGAGCGGCGCGGCGCGTCGGCTGTGTTGGCAGCGACGCTCTGGGGAGCTGGCGGGTGGGGGGAGGCGCCGAAGAAAAGGCAGCTGCGCTCCACGGAGGGGGCGGGGAGGGGCGGGGCGGGCGGAGAGGGGCGGGGAGGGGCGGCGTGCACTGAGTTACAAGGTCGCCGCCGACAAGCGCGGAAAGGGGAGATTAAAATGTAAAATGAGAGGTGGCGACGCGGCCGACATCGACGTACCTCCTCGACCCCTGCCCCGCCCCCCTCCTCACCCCCTCCAACCTCCGCCCTCGCGAACGACGACGACGGCGACGAAGACGACGCGAGCGCGCACTCGGACCCGGGGAAGAACTGACGGAACAAGGTTAGTAAGATATAAGACGGGCACTGCGAGGAGATTGCAGCCACACTTCACAGTTGGCAGCCGTGGAAAAGTGCGTCATAAAACGAGATGGAAAGCGTGCGCGCGCGCGGGGACCCGCCTGAAGGGCGGGGCGGGGGGGTATGGAGGGGCGAGACGAGGTGGTAGAGTGAGGAGAGGCGGGTTAAGACGAGGCGTGGAGTGACGAGAGGCGGCAACACGGGGACGATGGAACGGAATAAGGCAAAAACTGCGGGGAGGGAGGGAGGGAAGTGTGAGTCGCCAGTATACAGCGTAGCGGAGGGGGGAGAGGAGTGATGAGGTGGGTTGGGACGGGAATGTTTCGTCAAGGTGTGATGGTATGAAGATTAGTCGTGGTTTCCACGGTTGACCTGGCTGGACAGATGAATGGGTTGGGGAGCATTGCGGGACGAGGTATTAGACTCCAAGCAAAAAGGTGAGGAGACGAGATTTAAGGAGAACATAGGGATAGGCGTGGCAGAGACATATAGGCCATAGGTCTGGGTGGAATGACAAAGCTTCATTCGTTAGGACGAAAAGCACAGAGACAGGGCTAAAGAAGAGACGAGAAGAACGACAAACGAGGAGCAGGGAGGGAAATATGATACGCTTGAGGAGGAATTGTGGGTAAGAGGTAGGATGCGGGGGCGGTGTAGACACCCCTTATAGGTGAGCGTGGTGGGATAAAGCAAACACAGGGTAACGGAGTGACGCACGGAGCGTGGGAGTGGCGCCAGGAGTTGTGGGTCGCAACGAGGCTGCGCGGAACGAGGGCTTTAGGATGAGGCGGAGACGGGGGAGGGGCGGGAAGACGGGTGGAGGCGGGGCGGAGACGGAGGCGGGTCGGAAACGGAGGCGGAGACGGGGGCGGGGCGGGGAGACGGATGGGGGCGGGGCGTGGACGGGCGCGGACGGGCGGGGACGGGGTGGTGAGGGGCGGGATGGGGCGGGGATGGGGTGGGGACAGGGCGGGGACGGGGCAGGGACGGAGAGGGGACGGGGCGGGGACGGGGCCTGAGGCGGGGGCGGGGGTGGGGCGGGGGCCGGAGCAGAGGGAGGCCGGGCCACTCGGGAAGCAGCGAGGCAGAGCGGATTGGGGCAGGGCGAGGTGTTGCGGGAGGAGCGTAGGCACAGCGAAAAGGAGCACAGCGGGATGAAGTGAGTCGAGGCGTGGCTTGGAAGTGTGGCGGATTGGGGTAGGGAGGGATGAGGCTAGTTGAAGCGTGGCGGAGCGGGGAGGACAGCGGGAAGAAGCACACCAGGACGAAGTGAGGAGAGGTGTGGCGGAGTGGGGCTGGTACCGCAGGGGCACTGTCCTGCAAAAATGGGACTGAGAAGGGAGGGATTGGGAGGGAGAAAGGGAGAAAGAGTGTGGAGGGAGAAAAAGAGGTGTGTAGTAGGGCGGGGTGTGAAAGGAGCGAGTCCCAGTAGGGCTAGGCTAGGCACTGAGGAGGGTGTTGTGGTGGCGAAGAGCGAGCATGTTAGGTCGTAGTAGAGAAGGTCGGAGCGCAGCGTTGTGAGGCATGGCAAAGCGAGGCGGAGAGAAACGATGCTTGGCGGGGATGAGTAGGGCGGGATTGAGCAGGGGAATTGAATAGGGCGGGATTGAGTAAGGCGAGATTGAGTTGGGATTGAGCACGGCGAGATTGAGTGAGGAGGGATTAAGTAGGGCGGGTTTGAGTGGGGATGGATTGAGTAGGGATGGATTGAATAGGGCGAGATTGAGTAGGGATGGATTGAGTAGGGATGGATTGAGTAGGGAGGGATTGAATAGGGTGAGATTGAATAGGGCGAGATTGAATAGGGCGAAATTGAATAGGGCGAGATTGAATAGGACGAGATTGAATATGGCGAGATTGAATAGGGCGAGATTGAGTAGGACGGAATTGAGTAGGGCGGAATTGAGTAGCGCGATATTGAATAGGACGAGATTGAATAGGACGGGATTGAATAGGGCGGAATTGAGTAGGGCGGAATTGAGTAGGGCGGAATTGAGTAGGGCGGAGTTGAGTAGCGCGATATTGAAAAGGACGAGATTGAATAGGACGGGATTGAATAGGGCGGAATTGAGTAGGGCGAGAATGAGTAGGGCGGAATTGAGTAGGGCGGGATTAAGTAAGGCGGGGCTGAGTCGGGCGGCGTGAAGTGCGGCGGAGTGAGTGGAGCACGGGGCGTGGCGAGGGGCGTGGCGAGGTGCTGAGGCGCAGCCGGCCGAGGTGCGAAGGCGCTGCGGGGGCGCCGGGGCGTGTACGCACGAGCGACGGCCTGCGCCGCGCTGGAGGAGACGCTGATGCCCCGCGCGCAGGCGCTCGCGTTTTATGAGCGAATTAGGCTAATGCTGACGCGGCGAAGAAAAGCTCAAGACGAGGTAATGGCGGCGGCGAGGAGCCTTATTTAAATGGTGGAAGATGGTGGTAGTATTACGTTCTTGTGATGATAATCATTGAGGCCGCGGAGGTATTTAAGATGGATTGCTTTAGAGTTTTTCCATCCATAACAGTGTCCTCTTTTAGTGGTCTGTATGTTGCCAGGTGGGACTTGGCGTGTGCAATGAGACGTAACCCCAAAAATACAAGATAAGTTTCGGCACTAGCTTGTCAGCTAAATTAAGACGCTGTTTGGAGGAGACTTATAGCGACCGGCTGCTCTGATCGGTTGTTTTCCGTGTTTTTTCAGATCAACACCAGGCGAATGCCGGAGCAGTACCCTAACAAACGGGCCACGGACAGCGCGTGATCTTTCCTTCCTCTTCCTTGTCCTATCCTCTCCCCTTACACAAACACTTACACTAACATGCACTACACTACCACACATGCCGGGAGACCGGTCGGGAGCTTACAACTTGTACCGGTTGGGGCGGTGTCCCGCTGGTGGGAGATATCTGGTTAAGGGGAAATCCTTGCTTGCCGACGATAGGTCGGCGCCAGATCTTGCCATCCAGCGGGGAAAAGATCACCGCCACCTCCCGAGAAAAACATGCACAACACTTACGGGACTAATGACATAAGTAGTTGATGCGTCCGGAAGCACGAACCAATCAATCAATAGATAAGGGAAGTTACTAAAATTCCACGTTAGTTTAAAACAGTACCAGTATTATTCTATCGTGACACCAGTCACTGCATTAAAAATTCATTTTCGCGTCAGAAGCAAATTTCAAGAATATGACCATTTTTAGAGTAAGTCTAACCTTTCAGCTCCTCGGTTAGTTCAATCAAAGCATTCCTTTTTGTAAAATATGCCTATTAATTCGAATGCATATGTATAGAAACTGGTAAAACACATGCACATAAAACCACATATTAAATTTTCTACAGGTAATTTGACTTTTTTATTGTAAATATGATCGATTGATTAAAAAGAATATTAATTGGATTTAATGGAACGTACTTTCAGTTCAACAAATCAGAGATATTCTATTCGCAAATACCAGTTCTATCAAATTGGATTTGGAAATGAGTTTGAATTCTTGGAAATTACCAGAAAGCAATAAGCTGTGATGTAAACAAGGAATTCGGCGAATTCGAAGTTAATGGCAGAATCTCGTTTCCAATTCTATTCCTGATGTTTCTGTAAAGAAGTTTAAAATTTGATTTCGTGCGTTTGCAGACATAAATATTAAATAATCATGTCATTGATTACCAATCCTTTGAAACACTGAGTAACTTTATGACTCTTTTAGAAGACATAAAAAGAAAACAGTAATACTGATATAAGTCATTTGTAAGAAATATTTTGGCATATTATTTATTTCTCATCCCCTTCTTCCACTGCTAGCTAATGCAACTCTGGCCTTGAGGATATCCCCGAAATCTGTTCTTAGATGCTGTAACTTTACGGGTTCTTGGGAAAAATTCTTTTGCAATCCATTCTTTCAACGTATTTTAATTTCTATTTTAATAGCTTGAAAGAGGATGTATAATACAAATAACAGAGACTCATATTGCTTGAGAAAAGTTTAAAAAATAAAGTATGCACTTCATAAAAAGCTCAGCCAATATTTTGAAGAAAAATTCCAAATATGTAGGATCTCAAATAGAAGCAGATCAGAGGATATCAATTTTTAACAAAACTTTTTAAGCGGTTATTACTAGAGTTATTGGCGTAGTTTAAATGTTGCTTCTCTTCATTATTTGAACTATTGAAAGGAAGATAGGACAAGTAATTCTTTCATTATCACTCAATACAATTGCAATAACGATTAATTCGTCTGAATAATTAATCTGCGTAATAAGATGAAATAGTTCAAATTCTCATTAAAACCTCTGGAATCTAGAAAATTGCAGAACGTTTTTGAAAAATTTTTGCATCTTTAGTATAGAAGAACGTCAATATTCTCAGGCTTCTCATCCTAGAAATTTCTTTCTTACCGCAATATATTTCTCAATATTAGGTCATCAAGTCATTTCCTGGAGTATTTTTTAAATTATTATTTTTGTTTTCTAATTATATGCAACAAAGATCAAATGACCCACATTTTCAGTATTCAAGCTACGAATTTGTTTCTTAATTCACCCATTTCTCAATATTAGATCTTAAATGAATTTTAAATACACGTTTTTTTTAAATATTAGTTTCATGTAATTTTGATTTATATCGTTTGAGTTTTCTAAGTGAGGTTAAAGTGTTAGTAGGATAGAAGCTGCATATTACGTTATCGTTAACAGTAATTCAAGAAAGTATGCGCAAATTAATTTCTTAAGACTCTGCCATTTTTTTAAAACATTAATCTGAATAAATTCTCAATCAGAACACTCAAATTACTCTTAATGAATTCTTGTAATGTAAGGTAGAGGAAGGAAAAGTTTCATGGTAAAGTCATAACCCTTGCTTGAATTAATGCCGTATTTCAAGCAGTGTACAATCTGGAAAGGACGTGTGCTACGAATGCCTCGGAACGTTTGTACTCAAATGCTAGTCAGTGGCAGCTGTGCCGGAATAGAGCTTATTACGCTCTCCGCTACTGGAGGCGAGCGCCTAGACGAGCGAGCTCTGCCCCGGGGAGGGGAGGGAAGGGCTACGGGACGAGCAGGAAGAGGAGATGCTCGAAGGGGAAATGGGTGAAGCAAAAGATGAAAGAAAGAGACAAGGAAAGGTGGAGGCAGTCTAAAGGAATACGGTGGCTTGAAGTAGACTAAAATGACGCTGTTGGGTTTGGTGAGATGTTGAAAGGTAGGGTAGTGTAGTATAGAGAGGGAAGGATGACGTCGAGCTAGAATAGAGCAGAAGTGGAGTCAACCTAGACCTGGACGCTGATTGGGTAGAGAATAATGTGACAGGTTGTTATGATGACTATTTTTTCACTCATGTCTGCCCGTGTCGTAAGTAGCCAATGCTAAGCAAGGATATATTCAAATTAAACTAATCCCAGATGTTTATCGCCATCAGCTTGTTTACCTTCTTTTATCGCTGTAAAAACTTTGTTTACTTTTTTATGATAACGATAGCAATTGTTTCAGCACAAAGTAGCTTGTGCGCATCAACGTAATATTGAAATGTGTCGTTTTGGTATTGTTCAAAACTTTGAAATATAATCTACTATTAAAGATTCAGTGCCGAAAAACAGCGAAAGGAACAGAAAAAGCGTGTGGAAGCAATTTCAAGAATTTTGTGAAGAAATAAATTACAAATGGGTACCACAAACTACAAATGAAGAAATTACACATCTTTAGGCAATTAATTTACGAAGATTTGATGGTGAAGTGTACAAAGTATATGCTACCAAAACTATGTGGAACCTTACAACCAAAATTATTCAGGAAAGTACTTTAATGAGCACATACGTGTATTTAATCCATTCGAAATTGACGAATTGCTAAATTCATTTTGTACATCTTCCATTTCAAATATTTCCACGGATGACGAAGACTTAGAAAAGAACTTCCTACGACTTTAATGATTGTGCTTTTAATTAATGTTCTTGCAAGTAGCCTTGTTATAATTGTTTTTCGAAAGGTTTATTACCATAAAACTGACACCTATTTTCTGCATTAAACTGTTATTCAAATGTTACTTGATTACAAGCTATTCCAGGAGGCAGGGATAATTCGGAGCGGAATGAAAGTTTTTCATTTTTCGGTTGTAATTTTGGGTAATATTTCTCTCCTTCGTAATTCCTGTGATTTAAATTACCCTTTCAAATCATGTTTCTTCGTGAAATAGTCACACTAAATATCACGAGAAGCACTTCTCGAGACTTATGATAAAAAATTATATTATATTACTTATGATAAAAAATTAAGTATGTCATGAAGGGAATGATTTAAACTGGAATAGTGAGAATGTATAGTAGGATCGTATGGGAAGGGTGGGAATGAAATGTGTGAGATAGAATGAAATGGGCAACATGAAAACAAAGGGGTGAAGTGGAAGGAAACAGTAAAATAGAAAAGTCACCCTTTTCACCCATGAAAGGAAAAGGATGAGGTATAGTGAAATGGGAAGATGAGATGAAATAATCTAAGAATGAAACGTGTGTGATGGAAAAAAAAAGAGTTTGAAAATATGGATGAGTCGAAACAAACTAGCACATGATAGGAGGAAATGAAAACGAGTTGAAATGAGATGATGAGGGGCGTGAGCGGAGGATTTGGCGTGTCCAGGGAGCAATGCATTGTGCTGAGGTGGGGTTAGTAGAATAGGGAGCGACAGAGAGTGCGGAGTGGGGCGGAGTGGGCGGGGGAGCGGGAGGGAGAGAGGGTGGGGAGGAGCATGGGTCGGGCGAGGACCAAGGCAAGGCCCACGACGTGCTTGAGCAGCGGCGGCGGGGGCGGTGGCGTGGGCGGCGGCGTGGGCGGTGGCGTGAGCGGCGGCGGTGGGCGTTTGTGTGGCCGAAGCCGCTCATTGAAGATGCGCCGAGCGCCTCCGGCGCAGCCTCTGAACGGACGGACAGGCGGGCGGGGAGGCGGGAGCGGGCGAGGATGGACGAGGGCGGGCGGGCGAGGGCGGGCGGGCGAGGGCGGGCGGGCGAGGGCGGGCGGGCGAGGGCGGGCGGGCGAGGGCGGGCGAGGGCCGAGAAAATGTCCAAAGGACTTCATGAAAAGTACCCCTCAAAATGAAAATATCAGTTTCAAATTGAAGGACCCACGACGTCAGCCAGATCGATAGTGGAGTATCAGTTTTGAAGAAAATCGTCTGAACGGGTAAGACGCTAGCGTTGTTCACAGGCGGAAAGACGGGACGGACAGACAGACGTTTCGCCGTCACTCAATTTTTCGGTATCAAATCCTTACATAACATGGATTCTGGCTTCATCACGTGTTAGAGAATTTGTTTTATATATTTAGCAACTAGATGTATCCACTTTTTCGTCATCAGAGTCCAGTAATAAGAGTTTTTCTACCAAAAATTCGCCGTTTTTTCGCGTAGCTTTATATAAATTTCTCTCTACTGCGTAAGCGGTATCGGGGAAGTACGAAAAACGTGTTAATCTAAACAAACAACTCCATTCTATACTAATTTATTTTAAACATTAATCCTCAAGCAAATGTTAATAAATATGTTGACCTGAGATGAGATACCGAGAATCAAATATCAGTAAGAGTACTTCAATTTTTGTACTTTTCAAATGGAGGTGCAAATGCTATTTCGTAGGAAATTATTGAAAAGTATTGTAAATCAGTCTAATATCTAAAATCATTGTTAATAATCGCAAAATGTTAACACATATACGTACACAAGGGGTAGGGCTTGTGTAATTTCGACCCTCCCTTACCCACAGAAGCCGAAGAAGTGCACTATTCGCAAATATACTTTCTATAGCCACGAAAGTCAGTCAATATCTCAATTAAATACGTGAAACATAAGAAAAATTCAACATTAAAATATGTTAAGTTTAGCAAAAATTAAAAGAATATAAGAACATTATACATCCGCTGGAGTCTATGGTCATGGACACGCTTAGTCCCCCAGAAAAAAATGCTGGTCGCACAACTGCGAATTTGTAATATTAGGAAGTACAATATTTTTATTATATTATAATATTCATGTTACTCTGTTCGAATGAAGAGAAAATCTCGAAGGACCACAGAATGATGAGACGGTTCAGAGAAAACACACTAAACTCTAATTGCGTTTCTCAGAAAGCAGCGTTCTACATTTCATGTATACCGGAAAATTGGGTCAGTTATCCTTCCACGAACTATGGTGATTCCCAAGGCAGTCTTCGGCAAGTCATAACAAGATCTGCATGTTCGCCGTCGTTTACATTTCCTGGTACTAAAATCTTGAATATTCCAAGCTCGTAATATGTATTTGGTATTTGCTCGCTGACTTGGATGTAATTCGCGGCTTCAAATTTCCTTTACAACAGTGAATGCACAGACAAAATCCTCTTAATATTTGACGTTTAATTAGCTCTACTTGGTCCATTATTCTTAGATCCTTGTTGTTGTCTTTTGTCCTCATTGCGGTGGAAACGAAAACCAAGACTAGTATTTTAACGATCTTAATTCTTAACCAATTCTCTTAACCAGTTCAATAAATCATGAGATATTACGACAAACACTTTATTGCAATTCATATTTTACAGTTTTGGGGTTAAAAATTTATCTCAATTGTTCTCTAACTGCCCTTGGAACTTCTTGCGACAAGAATAGGTGTTAAGTAAATTTATTTTAATTATCGTTATTTTTTTATGTACGTTTTTCTTCACACTTCCTAAGCATTAAAATTCAGTAAAAAATTAAATCTGAATTCAAAAATTCAATTTTTAAACAACTATTCGCTTAATTAGATGCTAGCAACTATTCGCTTAAGATGTGTATATATATATATATATATATATATATATATATATATATATATATATTGTAGCGGTACGCTATTTTTAATATTTTTTAAATTTCACAAATAACTGTCGATGCGAGGCGTCCACCTCCCGCCGCCGCCAGCCGGGTCGGCGCGCCCCCTCCGCTAATGGAAGGGATGACAGCACGCGCCCCTCTAAAGTTTATGGCCATCGTCCGCGAGTCGACCCTCATCCCGTCACGCACCCGGGCGCCGAAGAAGAGATTAGAGACGTGTGCCGATCCCGCCGTTCCGGGTATCATGTGCACTGAGTACCCAGGCCGTCCTTCGCAGCTTTCTCCGGGGGTCCCAACGGACATTCCGCGTACCCTTTACTGACCTACTTCCGAAGTCAGACGGAGAGCGTTTTCCAGACAGAGATAGGGCTACGGAAAATTCCTAGAATCACCAGACCTGATTGGCCGAGGACAAAATTACGGCGTAGTAGCACTTAGCCAATCAGGGGCAAAATTCCGTGGGGTGGGAGCGATTTTGGGGCACTTTTGAATTTTCGGGGTGGCGGAACGAGGGCACCTCCACGCTAGAGGCGTAGGGGAGAAAATCACTTCTTCTTGTTCGATTGAGCTGGGGGGGGGCGAGCGCCGCGGAGCGAGTAACAGCTCCGGCGCCGCGTTCGAACACTACGTTTACTCGACTTGTCTTGGGTGGCGAGCGCCGCGGAGTAAGTGATAGCTCCGGCGCCGCGTTCGAGGGAGAGTTATTATTTTGGGACTTAGTTCGTGGACTCTGAGCTCTGCCGTGGGCAGTGACCGGTGACTAGTTTTCTCCGAGATTCGTGATCGTGAAAACTCCAGAGAACTTTCCGTAAGAACTGCTGATTTGTGTGAACGGAATTCGCGATCATTCACGATCCGGGCCAGCTGACCGTCGCCGCCGCCGCCGTCACCGCCGCAGCCGCTGTCGCCGCCGCCGCCGAGGGCCGCCTACACGCCGCCCCATTCAGGCATAAACTTCGGTCAACGACCGCCAAAGAACTATTGTGCATTACGGTGCCGCGCTTAGGCACTTGTTTCCTCATTATTGTCAGCCAGAAGGCGAATGGCCTAGAGTTTGTTGGGGCCTGTAAAGGAATTTGATTGTAATTCTCGTTCTTTACTTTTTTTTAGATTTAATTTTTATCTCATTTTTTCTTTCGTTTCTAACTGAGCTCATCAGGTAGGGCCTTTCTTAACTCTTTGAATCACTGTAACTTCCCCGGCCTATTATTAGGCGGGAATAAACCTTTTTATTTGCTTTACCAACCACTGAATTGTTTCTGTAGTTAGCAAACGCCTTACGACTCCTTCCATCCGAGTTAGATTCTAAGCAGGTGACAAAGTTGGCCGACTGAGCTAGGCCCGGGCCGCCCTCGTTGACTTCGGCGCACACCCACGCCGCCGGAGCTCGACGCTGTGGTTGACAATCGACGCCACCGTGTGGCTCGATAACGAACGTTGGGTGTGACAATAAATATATATATATATATATATATATATATATATACAGGGTTTTTAGTTTATCTTGCAACTCATGTCTGAGAGCACTTGTTCATGGTTTGGTAATTTGGCAACCGCGTCTCTTTTACACCTTTCAAGACAGCCATGCCTGGCACGTCGGGATAGCAGAGGAGGCAACCATCAGGTCATAAGCTGCAGCAAGCTTCCTGTTTCTTTGTTGATCCCATTCAAGAGTGTCGGCGGGCAGGTACACGGCTCTCATGCCAAAATCTTTTCACGCTGCACAGAGTGGGTGGGGTGGGGTGGGGTGTGCTGAGGCATGAGCGTGGAAACAAAACGTCTCTTTAAGCAATTCTGCCCAGTATGCTGAAGAAACAAAACTGTAATATTAATGTGGAGGGGAGTTATCGATTTATTTACAGCAACGTAACAATAATTATTTAAGTAAAGCCAGCTCAGAGAGAAATCGAAAAGATATATCGTGAAATATTACCGCCTAGCTCTTCATTTTATAACAATAATAATAATAATAATAATAATAATAATAATAATGTATTATTATTATGGAATCTGCATATTAAGCAAATAAGAAAACTTTAGTAACAGACAATAAACATACCTAGAAATGTTATGAGAGTAATTACCGCAGAGGGCGGAAGTTAAAAATCGAGGTGGAGCGTAGCGGAGCCGAGATATTGTGGGGTATTGTTTGCGATATATCTATTTAAACAATATTCGTATACCGTGGTTTGAGAAAAGATGGATACAAATAATTCTCCTGAAGTTAAAGATAACTAAAGAAATGACGTTCGGTGAGGAAGTTGGCGCGTCGATTTCCAGTGGCGACACCTCAGATCATCAGTAAATATGATTACCGAAGAAGAGTTTCATTTGATGGAATGCGAGGAAAATGAAATTAATTTACCTAAAACACATTTTAACTGCACTATTAAAACCTATTACAATGAACAATAATTATCTCAAAAACTAATATGAGTTACTTTTATTTTGAATTATTTGAATCTGATTTGTTTTCTACACCGACTTGTTTCTTTCTTAATAAACATTTGACTTGCGATGAATCAATGGTTGTTTATTTACGTTGCCAAAGATGTTAAATTGCTTAACATACAGATAGGTACACGCCTGTAGGGTTGCATGTTAAAATGGGCTAAAGACGCATGTGACCGATAAAATTATTAAAAATACTAATAAAATGTTACTCAGTAGTACATTAATAATTATTGAAAATAATTAATAAAATATAATTATCTTAAAATGACAAAAAAACTGACAGTCGAGTAAATGCTCAAAGTGACCACCGTTTATGAAGAGACAGGCGTTTACTCTTTTCAGTGTAGTGGCTGCAGTACGTTGAAGAGAAACAAGGACAGAATACTTACTTTCTCTTTCTTCCAACTAAAATTAGACACATTCTCTCAGCCCGAAATCTGAGGGCACGCGACCGGGCTTCGCTAAAAGTGAAAGGGTGTCGAAGGTATTTCACGCGTTGCCAAATTGGCAAAACAAGGGTTGGTGTTTCCAGACCTGGGTTGCAAGATACGATAAAGACCCGGTATATATATGAACCCGTCTTTTTAAGCTCTTTACGATACGCTAAAATTCAGCATATGGTTCCATTTTAAAAAACAAAGTTGGCATTATATCTCCGTAGTAAAAAATAGTGTAAAGACGAAATATGCTGTAATTAAGTTTATGCAGTCGGCTATCCAAACGGCTTCTTCGTGTCTTGCACTGTTGAGGAGATACAAGGGGTGTTAACACTTCCTTGTTCCCCTGCGTAAGAGTTCGCGGGCACTGCGCCCAGTGCAACTAGCGCGACATTTCAAAGTAAGAGTTGTGCAAAATGCCTGCTTTCATGGTATGGTGCAGGGATTTTCAAACTGAGCGTTGCTACTCCCAGTGGCGTCGCGGCCATAAGGTAAGGGCGTCGCGGTGATTTATTAAAAATGATCTTTAGATTTCATTTACTTTAATCCTTGAGTCATTTATGTATATAAAATACTTATGTACTATCCTCCTGTATGTTATTTGCTATATATAAGATTTATTTTTCTAATAAATTGTGGGTTAATTGAAGCTAGAACGATCATTGCCAACAAGCTTCTGTGGCTCCTTTACCATCGACGTACATCCCTAGCGCATACCAGCCGGGTATATTTAATATCAATTCATTTTGGATCACAATATTTCAATCTTTACTCGGGCACTTCAACAATATCTGAACTGTCTCGGCGGTGGCGGCGCCGGCTTATAACGTCCTCGGCGCCGCAGACTCGCTCCTGGAGTGAAGGCTCGCCGAGCGTTCGCTTGCTGCCTATTTGCCGGCGTCTTCCATGGTTCCCTGCCATTTCTAGTTGTCTCGCTCGCTGTCGAGCGCTGCCTGGTTGGCGCGCTTTCGAACCGGGTGTTTACATTATCTTTCATAGAAAATTAAACATGTACCCGACGCGATCTATACTTTCGTACTGTAACCTTTCTTAATTCTGTCGGTTGTGGGGGATTCTCATGGAATCGTGGTTCTTTTGAAGATTTCGTGAAAAAAAACAAAAGAAAGTCGTGACCACAGAACACCTATAATTGGATATGTGTAGAAAACAAAGCAAAAATTTATAGAATGCCAATAATATTAACGCTAAAAAGGAAATAAACAAACAAAAACGTTTAACAATATTCAAAAAAGAACCTCAAGTGGAAAATCAACAGCAAAATTATCATGAATTAATTTTTAAAATGATACAAATTAGAATCACAGATATATCTTATTTATATGACTTAATTGACATTCAACGAATTTAATAAACGAGAACTTTGATGAGATGAGATGAGTGCATATAATGTTACGTCAGAGGGAGGAACGCATGTCTTTCACACGACAGAGTGTCCTAGTACTTCCCGTTTATGAAAATTGCAGTTAACTGTTCTTCAACACATGCTGCATCAACTATCATATACAATTTCTTGAAAGAAATTCTCTTAAATTACAAAAAAAAATCTTGTATTCAATATATATATATATATATATATATATATATATATATATATATATTGAAAACAGAATATTAAAAAGAATTTTCTTGAAAACCGATAGAAAATTACCCTTTATCTATTGTGTAATATTCACGTTTACTTAATTTCTTCAACAGTTCGTAGCAAATATTATTTTTATAACGCTTAATTATTCATGAATAGCTCTAGTTGATTTCTAACTTGACTTGGATTTAGCACTATTATCCAAAATGTTCTTTAAAAATTCATAACAAATACAATTTTATATCACTTTTAGTAATTTATGAGTAGTTTTTAATTACTTTCTAACTTGACTTGGATGCAACATAATCATCCAAAACGCTCCTTAACGTTTATTGCAAATATAATTTTATAACACTTTTCTTTATATACAAGTAGCTCTAATCGATTTATGACTTGATTAGGATGTAATACTAACATCCAAAATGTTCCTTATAAAGACAGAAACTGGGCTAGCATTTCATTAACATAACAAAATTCTTTCCAAAATCATTGAGGTTCTCCCCCAAGAAAGATACAAAACTTCAAATATCTTCTGCAAATAGTACTAAATTATTATGAAAATACCAATGGAAGAATACATCAGTCATTCACCGAGAAGGTTAATGACCCGGAAAACAAACTCTGACTGTTAACTGCATGAACATTATCTTAATCTATATTTTATAGCCAATTGCTTCCAAATTCTCAGTTCCTTTACGGAATACAGGTGACCACAGCAGCTATTACGAAATCATTTCTCTCATGCCACTGTGAAAACCAAATAGGCGTTTTTACATCACACATTTACTGTACTTCATTACTCGCCTCTTGCGGAAGCAGCCAACTCGAAGTTTCGTGTAATCATGGCAGACCAGGGCAAAAGCAACTATGAGGAACTATACAAAGACATCAGTACCGACCTCAGTTTACGGCTCACAGACATGTTTCTCCCAAAGGCTCACTTCTCTCTCGTTGCTGACTCACAATCTCTCCCTGGCATTCTAAAAAATTCCAATATATTTCTATTGATAGAGGTAGTTAATACCACTCACTGCACCGGCGCTTGCAAAACCATCCGGCACGAGAGTTCCGCCACGTGTGCTCCAAATACACCAGTTCTCTCTCGTCGCACGTACCTCCATGTCTTTTTTCGCCTCCACCACCCCTTCCCCTACCTCACTAACCACGCCGAACCAAGCTCGTGTTTATGCTTCGGCCTCTGTCGGCTGCGTCAGTGCGGCACTCTTCCAATAGGAGGCGCCCGTGTTTCGGCGGCCGTCGCGCGGGCATTTTAATTACCTCGCGTGAACGTCAGAATGTGATTGGTCACGGTACTTAAATTGCGTGTGCTATTCGCAAGTGTAAATATTGTACTAAATTACCTGATCGTGAAACTTACATCAGTGATGTGCATACTGTTTATAAAGTATGATCGATTGTGAAATTCCTCTGCTCACGATGTGTGAGTTTGTGCAACTGTCGCTGTGTCACTCATGTGAGTAATTCATAGACTATGCATTTAATTGGTCCTCTGTCATGACTGTCGCATACCCTTGTGACTGCAATTGTACGTAACAACAGTAGCAGGACTTTTAACATTCCGGCATCAGCCACTCATGCCGTTTCAATAATGCATTGCATAATTCTTAACATGCGTTAATGCCTGAACACTACGACAACACTGGTGGCATTTGCTGTAATCTCGTATTGCTGCAACGTTGAGTCTGGAAGCCTTGTGTCTGCAACTTTCGATGGCCTATTGCTCAGCGCCCGCCGCGGGCACGGGGTTCGATGCCCGCTCTTTAACTAAATCCTCAATGAAAGAAGCTAAATGTATTTCAATCTTGCAATATTAATTCAACTTTACATTTATATGTATTAAGTTGAAAAGTTTTAACAATTTATTAATGTGATGGTAACAATACCTAACCTACCCCATTTCAGGGGACCCTATTGCCCACGTTTCATCAGACAACTGATCCTCCAGGTTATAGGTAAGTCAGGAAAGGTGAGTTATCATGGGATGTCGGAGGAATGGTGTGCGATTAAAACAAAACTCTCTTTTACGGGCCACTGATTACATCCCCTCACTCGATATAAATTATATAATAAAACATAAATACAAAGTTTATAGAAGGAAAAATTTAAAAAGAAAATAAACATGAAATAGTAATAAACAATAAAGAATATAAACGTAATTCAAATCTCGTTTTGATGGAACAAATCGGGTGAACATATTTTTAATGAAGCCACTATTCTGTATCTCGCTTCGCTTCTAATTGGGCGTGTACGCTCATTCTGGATTTGCAGGAGAAAATAAGAGCGAAGGTCAGGGGAAAGTTGACCTTGCTCGAAGCAGCGGCCAGACTTTCCTAGCGGGCAAATAGCCCTTGCGGGTACACGTCTGAGGCGCTTTGGTGTACTTCAGTCTGTCGAAAAATCATTGTGAGAAACACTCTTCGGTGTCTGCAGAAGCCACTTTTCTACTTCCCGCTAATGCCTCAAACGACTGTTCTTGAGTTCGACAGAGCTCACACGCCGTTTGATAAATTGTGCGATGGAAGGCACTATTTGACAAATTATAAAGTGTGCTATATTTTGTTGCTTGTTGGTCAAGCATGGTGCTACTAGTGAAGCGGCTAGGAACTCTGAGGAACGGAAGGAGACAGCTGAAAGGAAACGAAGCAACTGACGGTGAGTGAGGGCGATTGAGTGTGACTGAAGATGTCTAAGAGTGACTGAAGGCACCTTAAGGTGACAGAGGGCGCTTGAGGAGGACTGGGGGTGACTGAGGTCAACTCACGACGACTGACGGCAACTGGGGAGACTCTGGGTTAACAGAGGACGACTGAGGACAACAAAGGCCTACCAAAGGTGAGGGCAAATGAGGGTGGCTGAGGGCAACGAAGGGTAACTGAGGGGAACTTCGAGGGGCTGAGGGTAAAAACGTGTGACTGAGGGCAATTGAGGGTGGCTAAGGGCGACTGAGGGCAACTGAGGGTGACTGAGAGCAACGAAGGATGCCCGAGGGGAACAGGGTGGCCGAGGGCAATAAAGTGTGACCGAGGTCAACTGAGGGTGGCTAAGGGCGGCTGGCTGTGACTGAGGGTGACGGAGGGAAAGTGGCAGCGAAAGGGCAGGGCGGGAGTGGCGGCGGGGCGACTACGGGAGGCGAGGCGATAGGGCGCGGCTGGAGCGTTGTGCCTGGATGGAGCGCCGCTGCTCCGGAGCCGTGAGTGCGTCGCCGCAGGGCTGCGGGGGTGGCAGTGCAGACGGCTGCGCTGGCATTTGCATTAAATTCGGGGTCAGGGCACCCGGCGCTCCTCGGCTGCATCGCTTCGCTGGATGCGCCTCCGCATGCGTCGCCGCCGGGCGCGGCAGGGCGTGGGCGCGCGGGGGTGGGCGGGCGGGGGCGGCCTGGAGCAGGCGGGGGCGGGCTGAGCGAGGGCGGGGGAGGGCGTGGGCGGGTGGGGGCAGGCGGGAGCGGGGGAGGGTGGGGGCGGACGAGGGTTGGCGGTGGCGGGCGACTGCGGGCGTGGGCGGGGTGGCTGGGGTGGGCGGGGGAGGACGGGGCGGGTGGGCGAGGGCGGGCGGGGGGGCGAGGGTGGGCGAGGGCGGGCAGGATCGGGCGGGCGAGGGCGAGCGATGGTGGGCGAGGGCGGGCAAGGGCGGGCGGGGGGCGGGCTGGGGCGGGCGGGGGCGAGCTGGGGCGGGCGGGGGCGGGCTGGGCGGGGCGGGGGAGGGCGGTGGGCGGGTGGGGCAAGGCGGGAGCGGGGAAGGGGTGGCGGGCGGGGCGAGCGGTGCGGCGGTGGCGGGCGTGGCGGACGTGGCGGCGGGGGCGGGACGGAGCGGGCGGTTGCGGAGCGGGGGCGGGGCGGTTATTCATGGCGGCGAGAGCGCGCTGGCTTAGCAGTTGGCGAGCATCGAGCTGTCAGCGGCGCGACTTCGAGGTTTTACTCCAGAGAAATCGGCAGTCGAATATTCTGTCGGGGGAAAGTGGCTTCGATTGTAAGTGAACAAATGTACTGCACCGGCGGCGCAATGCCACAGCATGGAGTTGAAATGTAGGAAGTTATGTTTCCTTTGTTTTCGAGAGGATTAGTCAATACCATCTCTGAATGATGTCTTGCTTGGTGATATTAATGTTTTCTTAAAAGTTATTTTACAATAATTTAATAAAACTATTAACATTTTATAACGGTATATTCATTCAATATGTAAACCTCAATGTATGAGAAGCTTGGTACATAAAATAGCTCATTACATTAGTAAAAGTGCACTTGAAATCTGTTGTCGTGTTAATAGACGGATATGGTCAGCATATGTTCTCGCCAGATTTGAGATGGGAATAAGCTGGATTTTAGACTACATTAAATCACGAGATCATTTATGACCTCAAGTTTACACACAAAGATAGTTAAATATTTAAATTATTTTTTTTTACATCTCTCAAACATCATTTTTCGTGTTTATATAAAAATCTATATTAAATTTTAGGGGAATTAGGGTAATGATTTATTTAAATTTAATAATTAAGAACAAATAAGTATAAAAGATAATAGTGGAAACTCGGGCAAATCAGCATGGGCGGCACAAGGGACAAGTGATAGTGCTGCCCCTAGCGGCCTGAGGTGTACACTACAAGACAGGCGTAAATGTTGCCAATAGAATACAACAGTGTGTACCATTATCTATCATCATTATCATTGGTTTTAATTTATACATTAAAGTACTTGCGGCAGAGCATCAAATAACAATATTTACACAGATATTCTTCTACCAAATTATCTCTCAGAAAATTACGAACAAACTTGACTTACACATCTTGTAAGTTGGCACACACGAATTCTTGTGCTGTAGTTTACACCTCGAACCGCTGCTTTACTGTCACCAAAATATTCGATGAGTTTCCACTATTATCTTTTATACTATTTGCTAAGAATGCAATAAAATATATGACAGGAAAGCTTTGAAGCTGATTATTCCGCAATACTGCATTTTCATTTAATAAAAATAAAAACAATAATAATAATAATAAAGTTGCATATAGTAATAATAAAGTTGCTAAACATATTCCTACATATTCCTACATATTCATGCTTATCGCCGTATATTTGTGACTCCTAAGTTAAGTATTTTATAGATCACCTATTAGCATAAACTATCTCAGACATGACGCTTGCGAAACCAACTCAGAAGCATCACTAACATTACTACCACCGCCGTCGCCTTCGGGAAGATATATCACCGCTGCCACCTCCACCACTGTCCCAAATGCTCGTTCTTTTGCACCGAGAGAGGTGGCCCCGGGATCAACTGTAATGTCCGAATGTTACTGCAGTCTGCAGTCTCTGGTCGAGTCCTAGGATTCCGCCTTCCGTCGATGGCAGGATTTTCGACACTAGCTTGTCTGCTGGGTCGAATTCAGTCGCTGTCAGAAGAGGCTGGCTGTTCTGATTGCAAGTTTTCTGTTATTTCTCCAATTAACACCAGGCGAATGCCGGAGCAGTACCTAACAAACGGGCATACGAACCGCGCGCAATCTTTACATTCTCTTCCTTCTTCTATCCTCACTCCTTATTTACATACAATTACACTAACATGCATTACTCTACCACACATGCCGGGAGACCCGTCGGGGGCTGAGAGCTTGTTCCGACTGGGGACGGTTCCCCGCTGATAGGAGATACCTGGTTGAGGAAACTTCCGCTAGACGACGGTAGGTCGGCGCCATATGTCGCCATCCAGCAGGGAAGTCCACCGCCTCCTCCAAAGGAAAACATGCACTAAACTTATGGGACTAGTTGACCTTAAGTGCTACCTCAGACCGCCTCCCCCTTTAGCGCTACGTAATTAATGGATGACCCCTTAGCAGTTAACGCGTCCGCAATCACTAAGAACCAATAAATCCTCATTCTTTTGCGTCTAGTTGAAAACCAAGCACCGCCAAACCCCCGCCCCGCCGTCCGCCCCCAGCGCTGCCCTCCCGTTCCCCGCCTCGCCGTCCACCCCCAGCGGTGCCCTCCCGCCCCCCTGCCCCCAAGCGCTGCCCTCCCGCCTCCAGCACCGCCCTCTCGGCCACCGCATCACCCACCCACCCGCCCCCCGCTCCGCTCTCCCACTCCTTCGCCCCACCCTCCCGCCCCACCTACCCGCCCCGCGCACCGCCCTCCCGCCCACCGCACCGCTCACCCACCCCTTCGCACCAGCCCTCCCGCCCCACCTGCCCGCCACCCGCACCGCCCTCCCACCCCCCGCACCCCCTCCCGCCCACCGCACCGCTCACCCACCCCTTCGCACCGCCCTCCCGCCCCCGCACCCCTGACCCTCTCCCAGCCCTTCGCACAGCCCTCCGCCCCACCACCCGCCCTCCACACCGCCCTCCCGCCCCCCGCACCTCTTCCCGCCACCGCACCTCCCAACCGTCCCCCCGCACCCTCTCCCGCCCCCCGCACCGCTCTCCCACCCCTTACACCACCCTCCCGCCCCCCGCACCGCCCTCCCGCCCCATGCACCCCCTCTCTGTCCCCCGCACCCCACTTCTGCCGCCACACGCCGCGCCGAGGAGCCGCCCGCGAACGGAGTCGCACCCGCCCCCGCCCCCGCCCCGCGCTGGCCGCCCGCCATTGTTCCGCGGTCGGATGCGCCCGCGGCGGCGGCGGCGCGCGCGCGTACACCGCGTGTATTTTAGTCGCATTTATTGTTCCGGTGGATTTACGGGGCGCGGCAAGGCCCCGTATATATCTCGGCCTTCTAAATATATTCGCCGCGCCACCGCCGCCGGGCCCGCTCGTAAATGACAAAAGCGAACGCGCCACCGCCGCCGCCGCCCCGCCGCCGGGTGAAGAGCAATCAGATTTTTATCTGCGGCGGCGTGCGACCGACGCCGCGCCAGGCTTTTCTCATCAGCTTTCCGGACGCCTCTCGGGACTTCCATCCGAAATTTCCCGACTGCTCCCTGCCGACTTCCGACAGCTGCCCTCGTCCACACCCCTCCGCCTAGCGCTGAGAGTTTTAAAAATATGAGCTGAATAATAGTCCGCACCCCGCCGTGCTTTGTAGCTGTCGGGTTGGGTTTTTCCTCTCTCGATACTTTTAAGCGCGCGAGGGGGGGGGGAATGGGGCGGTAGGGAGCGACCCCGGAACGACGGCTGTGTCAAGTGGCACGGATTGGACACAGCTGCTGGGATTAAGATTTCCTGATTAGCTCGGTTATAAAAAAAAGGAGGGGATAATACGCTTTCGACGCGTTAGTTTGTTTAATCCGCGATAGGGTTCGCTGCGAAGGGGGGGGGCGAGGAAAAAAGTGCGAATCGCTGGCGTTTTGCGTGCGGTACATTCGGCTCCGATAACGATGCGCAACAATGCCGAAATGTGATTTAAAGCGATGAAGATAAAGTTGCTTGTCGACGGCGGCCATAACGCGGCATCGGGCGTTGATTTATTTTGCGGTGTTCGCGCCGCCATTATGTGACGTGACAAAGCTGCAGCTTTTATGGCGGCATTTCCTCTGTGCCGGAATCCGCTCAGACAAAAGCTCAGCGTGCAGGAGCTGAGTTTGATATCTTCCCCGGAAAATTCTTTGTTGGAGGTACCTGCTAGCTTGACGTATGAACTCAAGAAATATGCGCGAGTGATTTCAAATTCCGCAGCCATGAATCAAAGAATGTAACGTAAAATTTCCTCCTCTATGGTTATTATAGGGAAATTGATGTTGAATTTAGTATCTTTTCAAAGAATACGTGTCAACGGACAATATTCATTACTATAATTCTTAATCATACTTCAATTTGGGAATGCGAGACAACTTGCAATTTTCTGAGGAGCACACTAATGTTTGATATTGGCGGCTTTGCTTCGGTAGCACAGGTGCACTATTCCCAGGTACTCGTGACGTACCTTTCATAAGTCGAGTATACTAGAATATCTTTTAGAATTAATGCCATTATTAATCGCGATATTGCTGCAATATAAGTATATAAAATAATATTGAAATCAAAGAGCACTATCCATCTCTCTCTCTCTCTTTCTCTCTCTCTCTTTTGCATCTAGTTAAAACGTCCTACGTTAAGTCACACTTAGGGCTCCCGCCACAAGCGTTACGTTCACGCACGACAATTGACGCGCGTCGAAGAATAACGCTGTGTCTTACGCAAAACGGCACACGAGCGCTTTGGCCTTTCCGCATAAGACACAGTGTTAATCTACGACGCGCGTTACTTATCGCACGTGAAAAGTACATCAACGTAAGGCTCTTGTGAAGCAGGCTTTGCAAACGTTCGAAGTGCACGAGTTTGATGAGTTCCATGGTTACTTTCTAAATATTAAGTTAGTTATGAATTAAGTTTGTTTCTTACGCGCAATTATATTGTAAGTAGTTGAATTTGAATTGACAATCAGATCATGAAATTTATGAAATAATTCCCTATAGAGAGCGGGTGGCATATGACCAATGGCAGGTGACACTAATGCATGACGACGAGGAAAAAGAGTCGCAGAGAATACATAAATATAGTACAATAAATCTAAAAGTCTTGAAATTATTGTCAGATTTCTTCATAAACTGAAATACACATATGATTAAGTGGGCTTTATGATGTAAAATGAATCTACCAAATGTGTATCGAAGGTGAATGTTCGTTTAGTTCTTTTTTTCAAAAAAGATTAATAGAATTACTGTCAAAGGCAGTAGCAGTTTATTTATTTCAACTGCAGAGGAAATGCATTGTTGTATGATCTAAGAAAATAAAGACAGCCCATAATGGCAGGATTCAATTCACAGAAAAACATAACAATTTAATGTGGATAATTATTTAGAATTCGCCTTAATACTATACTTGTTTTCAATTAACATATGATCTTAGAATTTTTCTATAACCAACGATTTCGTTTTACACTGTTACAAAGAAATGGTTTTAGCGGTTTGAAAATGCACCCAAAGAAAAATTAGAAATTGCTACATTTCATATCTGCGTTATATGACTTTTAAATACAACTTTTTTTAGAAAAGGGTGCTTAACATTAGGAAGAAAAGAATAATGATTCAGAAGAATTTACAGAAATTAAAAAGAATTCACAGAACAATTTACAGTAACCAAAGAGGTTTGTCCTTTGAAAAAATATTACTAAAAACAAATTGAGCTTTCCAAAGAAAAATGGAACTCACGAAAAGTACATTCTTTTCAAATACCTGTGGGTGGAAAACGAATGAGATTCAAGCACGTAGAGAATTCGCCAAAAACTACAGTGAGGGTATCCAGATCATCTTTACCTCCCCAACCACGGAACAAAGGCATCCATCTGAACGATTCACTCCGTCCGTCTCGTCCGACAAGCCACGTCTGGCCGGGCGGAGGTATTGAATTGAATTGAATTGATTTGATTGACGTGGCGAGACTTCCGTCTGACTACGCAAATTTCACTACACTCCTTCCCCAACTAGCGGAGGAAGAAGGCATTACCCCGTGCGACGAACAGGCGATTTGTATTTAGCTCAGAGGCTTCATTTAGGCTCGAGGATCTTTACATGCAAGTAAATCTACTAACATGGGACAGCCGGCTTACTTCCCCTCTGAACGAAGGCGTACGAAGGATTTTTTCGCCCCTAAAAACCATGGCTTCGATCGGGTTTGAACCCGCGAACTTGGGCACAGCAGTCCGTTACGCTAACTGCTACACCATCGCAAAACCGTCAGGGTAGGTAAAAACCTCAGGGCGTTTTTCGGAGCGGACTGTACGGCCGGCTAATGAGACACGCGACGCGCGGCGGCGGCGGCGGCGGCGGCGGCGGCGGCGGCGGCCGCGCAGTGCCACGCGACCCGCGTGAGGAGCCCAGAATAAACCCCTCATTAGCGGCGGCGGCAGGCACAAGCCAACGCGCCGCCGCCGCCGCCCCTCGGAGGAGAAAGGCAGCTGCTGGCCGAATTCGCCCGGGCGCTGCAAGGTCGTCGCCTACAGCGGTGCGGCAAGTCCCAATGTTGGAATTGCGGTTTTTGTTGGCGTTTTGTGGTTGGTGTTATTCTCGTTGGATTTGTTAGCTATTGGTCTTCACGACATTGTTGGTCTCCTGGTTCCTGATGATCTGGTGGCCTCCACGTCATTGGTGACCTCCAGGTCACTGGTGTCCTCTATGTCACTAGTGGCCTCCAGGTCCCTGGTGGCTACCAGTTCTCTGGTGACCTCCAGGTCACTAGCCACACATATCCCTCAGACAGACATCGTAATGGTGTAATTAATAATGCTAAGATACCCTTACCTCACGAGACCTGATGGGTTTATGATGGAGGTAATGCAAAGATGCAATGGACGTAATGCATTTTTCTTACTTTAATAATTAAGAAATATTACTATAAATTAATAGTTCGTTTAAATAGCATATTATAAAAAATAATCAGCAAGCAACACCGATGGAAAATTGGCATATAATTTCTTTACGTAATTGTAAGACCTTGTCCAAGCAGAAGCACACGAGAACAATGTTAATAAATCTTTGAAGAGAGTTTGGGCAGCCAAGAGTTCCTGCAAACTCTGCTCTGGTTCCAGTTCAGATTGACACTCATTGTAACAATGATGCAGACGGGATGCTGATATATAATTTTCATCACATCGAGAAATAGCAAGTAGCTAAGTGAAGCGTGCCTGCTCTTCATATTGGAACAATTGCCATCAATTTCGTTGCGGCTGCTGTTAATTGATACTCACTTGATTGCTATGTAAGCTAATATCTAGCAGTGCTGTCTATAAATATCTTTAAGCACAGCATGGCGTGTGCACCGCTCGCACGTTGAGAGAGAGAGAGACAGAGAGACAGAGATGAGACAGAGAGACAGAGACAGAGAGACAGAGAGAGACAGAGAGAGGAGGAGGAGGAGGAGAGACTGTTAGCGTTTCTTCTTGCCAGGGAGAAGTGGAAGCAAAGAATTCTGGGTAGAATGGTCAAATCATATAAATGATGTTAGAGATTTTAAATGTTGCTGTAAAATTGTTAAGAATACGGTCGAGTTATAATTCGATATGAATTGGTTGTGATGCAATTTGTGTGTTTTTAAATCAGTTTTAAGATAACGAAACTTGAGACAGGAGGTTGCAGCCAATCACCAGCCTTTTTCCGAGGAGAGTTAGTTGATAGTATTCGCAGGACCCTTAATGAGAGCTGAGGATAACTTGTTACCTCAGAAGTCGCGTAGTCTAGTTTTCAAACTAGCGTTCTTAACAACAATATACTGTTACTTTACCGCGTCACTCAACATAATACAAATAAAGATGCTATATGTATAGTCACTAATTATGCTGTTAGGTGTGTCAGACGAACATGAAATATATTGCTGTGGGAACACTGGTCTTTGGGTTCCTAGTGGCCTTTGGATCACTTTGTGTTTTGGTCGGTTTGGCTGTTTTGATCAGTGGTGGTCTTGAAATTGTTGATAACATGGTTCATCACAGTTAAACTTTTGGTTCATTGTCGGCTCATTGAGCAAATGATAGTGTGAACATAGCACGTTGCAATAAAAAATGACAGTCTAGAAAACAAACTCCATGAACTTGATACAGATTTAGAGAAGGCACTTTGTAGCAAAACTCTTTCCTATTGTATTCGCCACGAAACAGACACGTTTATCTCCACGGATAATATTCATCTAGCAACGAGTCCCGTAGAAAGACGGACTGGCTCAAGTGAGCAATTCATAAGAATGTGACTGATGAGTGAAAAAAGAGTTGAAGACTGAAGAATTTTAAACTCATTTAATTAAGATGCATGATATAACTGTTTTAACTAGTAATATCTTTCTGATGATTTTTCGATACGTTATATATACGATATACGATATATACGATATATTATACGATAAAAAACCTGACCAGCGAAATTAATTTAAAAAGTATTTATTACAAAGTAGATAATATGAAACAAATATTTATGAGCAATACTATCTTTCATTTTTTCCAGCAATTTCTTTGCTTTTTGTTATATTCATTTCTAAGAATTAGGTCGGAATAATCTACCATTACACGTCCTTTGTTCCTCTGTGAAATATTGTAAAAGTTTTCATCGGCCTCATGAACTCAATTGTTTGTTGAGTAATCAGACGTCATTGGGGCACTAGTGTACTCAACGGAACACGGAAATGTTCGACGAGGAGATCTAGCATGATCCAGGAATTCTCCTCTTCAGTGGATGCGTGGTTTCCGGATTGCCGTTTCTGGGAACGGATCTCCAGATTCGATGTTGACGCGTCACCGCGACGACTGCGCTGCTGCCGGAATTTGACCCGGAGAGCCAATTACGCGGCGAAGAGATCTACTCTGTTGATCGTTACCTCCTATTACAAACAGCCGCAGGTAGAAGGCGGTTTTCCCCGGAATATCATGCCAATTGTTTCTGAGAGCATGTACTTCTAACGCACGTGATTGCATTTCCACGAAGATAGTACAAGAGAACGCGGCCATGAGGAGTGCATGATCTAATTCAAACAGCAGATATTCAGTTCCTCAGTATCAAAACAGTAGCCTGCATGTTGAAGTTTCCTCTTAAAGCGTCTCAAATCAATATAAAATATATTTAACGAAACGTAAAGTTGTTAAGTATTTTATGTGAATGAAGTAAAATTTAATTAACAAATGTATGTTATATTACTTTAAAATATAATCAATGTAAGATGTATTTTTATGAAATGAGTACTCGACTTATGACTTTTAAATGTTTGAGACTATGTGACGGGTTCCTGATAACTGGCAGCTGAAGCTCAAACAATTAATCTTCAACAAATATAAGTATTATCTCACTAATGAGTATGGTCATCGAACGTCCAAGCAAAAACCTTCATCAGAAGAAGAGAAAACGTGTCCTTGACCCAAGAACGCGCATTCGTCGTTTCCTGCTGACTGTCTCTTTTTTATTTGTTTGCATTCAGGTTTGCAATGGGTTTGGATATATTTGACACAGAGTCGCAGAGCTGAGATAAACTTAGTTTCCATATTTTTGACTTAGAATTATTATGGGGAGTTTTTAGTAATAGGGGTTTAATGTGGGTCAAAAAAGTGTCTGGGAAGTTTCCTGCGGATGCGTGATCTGTTTGGGGTTTGTTTCCCTAATTGGAAGTGTGGGGCATGTGGAATAGTAGGAATCTTGTGGTAAAACTTAATGGCGGATTGTTTGATGAAAGTGGTGATGAGGTGTATGCCGAGCTCTGGATGAAGAAGGTCATTGGGTATGAACCCGGGTGCTTTTTTATGATCCGTAGGAAACTGTTTTGAAATGTCTGGAGTGGATATGGGATTTGGCTGCTGAACCCCCAAATAGGACCTGCGTATGTTAACATTGGTCTGATCATAGCTTTGTAAAGGTGGGAACCAGTCTGAATGTGGAGGGGAGATCTGTCCGTCTCGTCACTCGCCCCCCTTCCTCCCCCATCCGCTTCGGTCGAGGGGGGGTTCCGAGGGGTGCTGGGGGCCCTCTCGCCCCCCTCGGCGTGCCCCCCGTCCATCATCCCTCGGCGCCGGCGGAAGTGCGACCTCTCCAACCCCCTCCCCTCCTACAACTTGCCAAGCGCTTGCCCCCCCTCCCCGCCCTTGGAAGCCGGCCAATCGGAGATTCATTTATTAACAACCCCCTCTCGACCGCCCCTGCCCATCGTGTTCCAACCCCCCTTTACACATTCAATCCCCGACGCCGCCGCCGCCGCCAATTTTTCATCTCTTATCAGCTCTAATCCGAACGCGGATCCCGGGCGACTTGGCGACTATCGCCGCCGCAGCCGACGCACATCCCGACACACACGCGCGCCACCGCCCGCGCGCGCAGCCGCTGCGGTCGGGGGCCGTATAACGGCGAGGCGAAAGCGCAACCTCGACCGTTAGTCCAAATATTATGAAGTGGCTGGTACCGGAGAGATATGCGCTGTAGCTGTCTCTTGTTTTCCGGATTTCGAATCGAAATCGACCATGCCGTGAAAGCTGTAATTTTCGTTTGCAAACGAAAATCATTAGGGAGTTTTTGCACCCTCGAACGTTAAGTACTATCGATCTTCTGCTCATGCGCAGTGCAAGTTTCGCATCACTTTAGTGCATCTGCGAATGCGCAGAAGATCGATAGTGCTTGACGTTCGAGGGTGCAAAACCTCTCTATTTATTAAAGTCACAAATGTAAATTATTCAAATAACACAAGTCAAATAAATGCACGTCATCTCAACAAACTTACGCATAACCCCGATGGTATTTTTAATATCATTCCACTGACAACATTAATCAATGTTGATAATTATTTCTAATGAAATCAACAGCGAGATATTTTAATTTTTTCCACTTACAAACTACTGAATATATGAAGAAATATTTTTGCTTTGCCATTACATCATTCGGTCATCTGATTAATATGTTGTGGGGCCGCTGCGGTCGGGGGACCGTTTAACGGCGAGGCAAGAGTGCAACCTCGATCGTTAGTCCGAATATTATGAAGTGGCTGGTACCGTAAAGATATGCGCTGTAGCTGTTTCTTGTATTCCAGATATCGAATCGAAATCGACCATGCCGTGAAAGCTGTAACTTTCGTTTGCAAACGAAAATCATTAATTAAAGTTACAAACGTAAATTATTCAAATAACACAAGTCAAATAAATGCAAGTCATCACAACGGACTTACGCATAACCCCGATGGTATTTTAAATATCATTCCACCAACAACATTGATTAGTATTGATAATTATTTCTAATGAAATCAATAGCGAGATGTTTTAATTTTCTCGACTTAAAAACTACTGAATATATGAAGAAATATTTTTGCTTTGCCATTATGTCATTCGGCCGTCAGATTAATATGTTCTTCATGATACTTTCCGTAGAAATTCATTGACCTTCAAAAATCACTTTTACAGGTGTCTTGTAGCTTTCATCGGATTTTGCGCGCTCCCTCCCACAGAAAGAGAGCACTATTGACCATTGGCTGCTTTCCAAGGAGTCACTTCGCGCAGGTCGGCGCTCAAGCGCGCAAATAAAGTTTTGGTCGTAAAACGGCTAGAGCGAGAATGTATGCTGGGGAGAAATAATGCAGTCGCTTCTCTGCAAAGTATAGGCGATTTTTTAGGTATATGGAGTACAGACTAGCCAATTTGGCGTAAAACGCTTTGAAGGTCCGTTCCATTGTAAATTGTGAGTGTTAATATATTTTAGAAAGGAATTTTTGTTCGTACGAATAGTAATGGAATAATTAGTTAATGATTGTTTCTCTGCAAATGTGTAAAATTTAACCGAAATTAAAAGAATCGAATATATGTCATTATCAAGTAATATTGATTCAGTTTTCAGCATGTGATTTGATAAATAATAAAAATATTTCTTTGGAAATTAATGCTGTGTGACTTGCATAGATCGTTTTTATGACTCACTTCCAAAAAACGTTTTTACTGCTAAAATACTCGCATAAAAGGCCAATAGATTTAACCTAAGCAATTGATACAAAAAATCAGAATATCGTAATAGTAATTTTCATGTTTCATGCTATTTCAGACAACAGGTAGTGAGAGTGATTTTCAGAGCAATAGTGTATAAAAGAGAGAACCCCAGGGATGCATGAACAGCGAAGCAAAAGGTCTCGTTTACGAATATACGTCGTTCCCGCGTTAAGACCCCGCGGCACGTTCTCGTTCAGACAAATGACTCGCAAATATATGGCGCCGACTGCGCCCCCGGCCATTTCCTTGAACAAAACAAACAATAAACTGGGAATATATAGTGCGCGTAACGCTTTTCAAATTGTTTAAATTGATTAAACATTTTCAGAGTCGTTGCAATAAATCCGAAGTCGATGGTCACTTTTGGCTCGGCAAGCAACGCCGCGAGTTTGATGGCCCTGGGAATGAGTTGGACTACATCCATGCGGCCGAGGGGGGCACTACACTGGATAAAATACGGCCGGGCCGGCGCATCTCGAGCTGTTTTCCTGCTTTTGCGTAAGAGGAAGGCATGTTTTCCTCGCGAGAACTTTCCATTCATGGGTATCAGTTCTCCATCTCGGCGAAAACAGGAATCAAAGCCGCGGTCGACGAAAATCTCGCTCACTGTATTGAGCACTCTGCGCGCAGCCAGGCCCACAGCGGCCGACTGCTGGTGACAGATATATCCAAGGAACCTCTCATATCTTGCATGGAGCTTATATAATCGGAGGAGCGTGGGCGGAGAGGAAAATAAAAAGGAACGTCTACGTCCCTAATGACAACAGGAAGAAGAAGAAAGAAATTCAATATTTTCTGAAACAGGAAATAAGGTTCGTGGCAGAGATACAAAAGGTTCGATTTGAAATGATATGCTAGTGTAAAACAACGCGTTACTCCGGAATTCATTGCTAAAAAACGTAAAGGGTGTGAAAGCTTGATAAATTGTTTAGGTTGCATTACCCTTTCGTTTTCAATACGGAAAGCAAAATACTATCCCCCAATCATTTAGGAAATGAAATGTTAGTACCCAGGAGTACCCAGTTTTTTTCAACATCAAATATGTATCAGACAAGCCCACAATTTTATACACAATGTAAAACTATTCAATTAAATTAATTGAAACTAAATTGAATTAAAAAGTTAATCGATATTCAAACTCAATATGCAAACAAATAAAACATGTCTGTATCAAAGAATTTTAATTTTAACGTAACATGGTTATAAAACTGTGGAAACACAAAAAAAATAATAGAAAAAGGAAACAAAAATGTAACTGCGTGTCTACTGCGCTTGAATCTGTGCAAAACCACTCGATGAAAATTCAACAACTCGGTGCCCGTCGAGAGAAAACGAACATTTTGTTATCACTAGTTTTCAAGTAAAAAGTCACAAGTTTAACAGATGATAATCTTTTAATATGATTGAAATTAGAAAAACACTGTATCTTGGTCGTTTACTTACAAACCCCAAATATGAACTATTACAACTAATAATGATGGGGAAAGTTCAGGGTAGAAGGGGGTCGGCAGGAAGAAGATGTCCTGGTTGGCAAACATCCGAAAATGGACAGGTATCTCGAGTGCTTCTGAATTGTTCCATGTGGCACAAGACAGAGAAAAGTTCGGCGAAGTGGTCGCCAACCTCCAGTAGTGTAAACGGCACTTCAAGAAGTAGAATCTTTTAATATTCTGTTCAACCTAATACATCGAACAACTCGTTACAAGTTTTAGTCTCTTTTAGAACACAACGAATACATAGTTCCGCGTTACATGGAAACGCCTATAACTCTTCTTTTTTCATGTCTCGCGTATCACTAACACCTTTCACCTCAAGTCCAACGACCCCGTTCCACGCAGTACGCCATCTTGCCGACGCAGAACCAACCCACGCACCCACGCGTGAATGATGGGGGGTCGACCTTGCTGAGCTGGCCTGCGCGGCCGCCGCAGCGTGATCGATGCGCTTCGAGAGGCTTCGACAAGGAGCAAGCACGCGTGATCGCGCGCGTGCGTAGACGCTCGGGCGGCGGCTGCTGGCGGCGCGCGGCCCGCTCACGCGTGCGCCAACACCACGCCGCCGCCGCCGCCGCCGCCGCTGCCGCCGTCAATGTTTGCTCCGCGTTGGCGCGCAACGAGAGACTGCGTTTGCCGATACGCGAGCGACTGCCAGCGCTCACCGCCCCGCCTGCGTCCGCGCACACTGGGCCCAAATCGCACAAAACTCACGCGGATACGTTGATTGTTATAGATTCCTATGGACCATCGCTAAAGCTCCCTAGTACATTCCAAATGCGCAGTTACATATCGAACTTGGCATTATACCCATCCCCGTCCACTTCTCTCTCTTAGCCGCTAAATTCTATTCCAAAATCTTAAAGATCCCTTCAGCCATTCACTTTGATATAGGTGAGCAGAATCGTCATCGGAAAAGATTAAAAAGAAAGCTACCAAGAGAATTTTTCGATGCCCCATAGACTAGAACTGATGAGTCTTTTTCTCATGATACATCATATAAGCACGAAATGTATTATATTTAAAACTACAATATTGTCTCTCATGCATCAGATTATTCATGTATATCTCTTACTAATGTATATACCTTATCCGGCTGCAGAGGGCCAATGGCCAAGCTAGACTAAATAAAAAAAAGAGATTGATTGTTAGTGATTCCGGGCGCGTCAGCCGCCAAGGTCATTAGCTCCGACACTGTAGTGCATGTTTTTTTTTTCATCCGGAGGTGGCGGGGATCTCCCGATGAATGGCGAATTCCGCCGCCGACTAGCGAGGTTTTCCCCAACCAGATATCTCCCACCAGCGGGCACCGCCCCAGCCGGGATTAGTTCAAAGCTACCGACTGGTCACTCGGCATGTGTGGTAGTGCAATGCATGTTAGTGTGTGTATGAAAACGGGTGAGAATAGGACAAGGAAGAGGAAGGAAAGATCGCGCGCGGTCCGTGGCCCGTTTGTTAGGGTACTGCTCCGGCATTCGCCTGGTGTTGATCGGAGAAACCACGGAAAACTACTGATGAGAGCAGCCGGCCGCATGAATTCTCCTCCAGACAGCAACTGAACTCGACGTAGCTGTCAAGCTAGTGTCAAAAATCCCGCCGCTATTGGGACTCGAACCAAGGACGTCCTGGTCAGAGGTACTGAAGTGAAAAACTCGCGCGGAATAAAATTAATACAAATCAGTACTCTTTTAAGTGAGTGTTTCCGGATGTATGAACAACTTAAGCCCTTAGTCCTGTAAGTTCAGTGCACGTTATATCCCTGAAGGTGGCGGTGTTCCCATCCTGCTGTAGTTGTGAGATCCGGCGCTGACCTACAGGTGGCTTGCAGGGCATTTCCCTTCCTGACACATCCACAGCGGGGACAAACTCTGAGCTCCGGATTGATTTCTACACACAGTGTGTGAGGGTACGTGCTAGGAGACAAGAATGGGAAAGGAAAGATCGCATGCGATTCGTGTTCCCATTTGTTAAGGTACTGCTCTTGCATTTGCTTGCTATTGATCGGAGAAACTAGGAGAAAATATCGATCCTAGCAGCCGGTCGCTAAATTCTCCAGATTGTTTTGATTGTGTCCCAGCTGCGTTGCTGGTATAGAAAATTCACTTCCGACGAGACAAAAACTGTACTACCTCCCGATGAACGATACTGTAGAGGCAATGGTGTCATTTCCGCTAGGCTATTCCAGCACATCCAATTTACTAAAAATGCAAGACCATTTTGTAATGCAGAAGGATATGATGTACGCTTTGTGAGATGGAGTTTGTACAAATCCTTTCGACCTGACCTTTTGGTGAAGAAGTAAATTTTGCGTCCCCATGCTGTATATTTATAATATGTAATGCAGCGATGCAATGTCTAAACGATGTTACTGTTTTAAATGTTGTTGCTTGATAAATACCTTACGTTGCCGATAAAATTTTCTGCATTTAGCGCATTTGTATTTTGTTTCACTTGATATTAGGACAACGAAATTAGTGTAACTAAATTAAAATAAGTTTTGATCTTTATTCCACAATCGATCAGTTCATCCAGTTTAGCCTGAACATATGACAATAATGATGGCAGTATGACTGTGTGTACAATTGGATTGGATAACACAATAAAAGTCTTGAAGTGAACAAACAAAAAAGGAGTTGTCACAAAGACATAGAAAATTCACAAATAATATAACTCTGCAAAATTCGATTCCGTATTAGATTTGGAAGAACAAAAAACAAATCCTATGAAAAATAAAATATAAAAATCTTGTTACACAATGGATAAAACCAATTTTGCTATTAAAATACTGATATTTTATTATAAACATCCCCACACGTCATATACAGTTTTTACTGTTTTTTGACAAATAAATAAATAAATAAATAAAAACAATTTAATTTTCTACCACACCAATTTCATTGCATGTTAAACTGATATTAATATTACGGATTTGATACGATACTATGGTTGTATAAAACGAATATTTGTATTATCATAAAATTACATTAAAAACATTACATTAAAAACTACCCTTAAAAATGTTATAATCGATTATCAATCAAAGAACTTTCTCGTGGGTACAGAAACAGAAAAATAGCTGTTAGTGATGTTCCCGTCACTCGCTGCAAAAAATTCAACGTTCAGGAGAAATCATGGGAAACATTAATGTAATACAAGTTCTAATCTTGAAATTTAGATTTATTTCCTCTTAAAATGTTTCCTAAACTAGTATTACATGTGTAGAAAATAAATGATCCAAACAATAAACAACAAATAAAACTAAATACAATAAATTTAAAAACTGTCTAATTTTGTTTGAAATTCTTCCTTAAAAAACTTTGAAAGATTATCGACGACCGGGAGAGGTAGTTCAGAGCATCAACTGATGTCACTGCAGTGCCTCTGACCGGGAGGTCTTATGTTCGAGTCGGGCGAAGGTGGCAGGATTGTCTACATTAGCTACAGCTCGTTCGAGTTCCGACGATATCTGGAGACTTCTAGTGTCCGGCGCTGCTCTGATCGCTAGTTTTCCGTGTTTTTTTCAGATCAAGACCAGGCGAATGCCGGAATACCCGACCTTAACAAACAGCCCCCGTGACCGCGCGCGATGTTTCCTTCCTATTCCTTTCCTATCCTCGTCCTCTGCTCTCCTACACAGACTTACATTTACATGCACTACTACAACTGTCACATAAGTCAGGAGTCCGGTCGAGAGATGAGAGCTTGTTCCGGCTGGGGTAGTGCCCTGCTGGTGGGAGTACCTGGTTGAGGAAAATCCCGCTAGCCGACGTGCAAGGTGGCCGGCGCTGGGATTTCACCGTCCGCCGGGGAAAGATCACCACCACTGAACAAAACGCATGCACTACAATTACGGGACTAATGTCCTTAGGGGGTCATCCATATATTACCTAACGCTAAAGGGGGAGGGAGGGTGTCTGGGGCAGCGTTACGCTGCGTTACATAGGGGTAGGGGAATGCGTTAAAGGGGGGAGGGGGAATTGAAAATACTCAAAATTTGCGTTACGTAATTTATCGACGGCCCCTTAGCACGGAATCATTGGCAATCAATCCATCAATCCAGCGCTGCCCGCCCGCAGGGAGAGTCAGGGCCCTTCTACTCCCATGTAACGTGGTGGAGACCACTACAGTGACGCACTCTCCTGTAGCATCTTCTTACACGAACTAAAATACCAACTGCCACCAATAAATACATTTATTTATTTATTTATTAACTGTTTCCAACGGTACTTCAAACGTGTGTGGCTGCTACGTAGGTTCGCATTACGCTCGATCAGGGGCGTAATGCTACAAAACATAGCATCGATATTAGCGCTTTCTTCAGTGGTTTCTTATATGTATATATTACGAATAATTGAACATTTAAAAGGCACTTTTCCTATTTCTCACAATTTATCCAATTTTGAGGTGCTGATCTTGGCGAGCCTGTCCCCGGCGACACTAGCGCCTCGTGTATTACCCGCGCAATTTTTCTTGACCGATGACCTTGCATCCCCTCCCTTGAGCAATAAACAGTTGAAGTGAGAAGCTCGCAGCGAGCACTGATGACAACATTCCAAACACATCTTCATTGGCGCGTTATAAAGCACATTTACTGTTAAACCGAAAACTCCTAGTCGTATTTTTCTAAACAAAATCTAAAGAAATGGCCAAATCGTATCCAGATCCATCACAGGAGGTACCTTGGACTGCTGAGAAAGTTAGAACTCAAATTATTGAGAGAGTTGCGAAGGCACGACTGATATTCTCGAGATTGGCATTGATTCATAGAATCTATTGGCCGATGTCGTAACCAATACCCCCACTCTACCGCATTTCTCCAGTCCATCGGTCAAGAAAGTTGCGCGAGTAATAGTAGCGCCTTGGAGCTTTGTCCCCGGTTTTGGTGGAGGGTTGCAGGGCCCTGACCGCTTGGGCCCACTGCGGCAGCGGTGATCGCTGCTAATACGCGCCCCGCGGCGCGGCGCTGCGTCCGCGCAAGATAATACGCGCGCGACGGCGAACGCGGGGCGCTGCGGAAACGGAGGCCCGCCTCCCCGGGCCTCCGGAGCTGCGCTCCCGGTAGATCGATGGGCTAACTTCGCCGATCGGGAGGGGGTGCCGTATTTGTGCTCAAGCAATGGTTCCGATTGTGGACATGATGCGGAGTCGCGGCGGAGGCAATGGAGGGGAATTCTGGCATTCTCGTGCAGGAGCTGAAGGATATAAAGCAACCCAGGGAGAGCGACACTAAGAGACGTAAATGACGTACAGATTCGTGCATCAGTAAGAGAGCGAGTGAGGTAGAGAGTTTCAGACAGTTATTTTCATTTTAATACCGCAAAACGAATATACTATAATGCATTATCTTCCTGGCCTCTTTTAGTTAAACAGACTAGTTCTTCACGTTTTGTGAAATTTACCTTACACAGAAAGAAACGTGTTAGGAAACAGATATCACGGAAATAGTCATTTTGAGTCAAATGAAGAAATGTATCTTAAAAATATATTTTTAGAGTAAAAACTTCATAAAGTAATTTGACAATAGAGCCGGTATATAAAATAGAAAAATGCATCTTAAGGCGCAAAATGAACAGCTTCGATCTACTTAAAACCATTCTACTTCGAAACATTTTTTTGGATGAGCCACTTTTTGCTTTTAGGGTTACAAACATCAGTCTATGAAGATTTTCAGACAAAATTCACAAACTTACCTTTTCTCTAGCATTATAATCTGTCAAATTTACGAAATAAAACTACCCAAACAAATTGTGAAATTCGTTCTACAGTTCGATTTTTAAATAGCTGCATGTCAAGGCCCATCTTCACGACGGAATATGTCATGGCATTTCGCGTCTTTCTCGGTCGTGCCGCTAGATTTTGCATAATCGTAAGCACTGCCAATATCTATGTATCTCGTACTGATTTTTATTATCACTAACATATAATGTTGCATATCATAGTAGAGTTGAAATCATTGTTATAACACTTAATATTAGCGATAGTATGATTCTTGTATGGTACTGTATTGTACTTTTTTATTACCTTATTATTATTGTTGTAATTATTGTTAATCAACTGTCCCCGGGTCATACCTAATGGCAGTTCAAATAAATGTAAAAAAATGTTCGCGATCATGCGACATTTACGATCGACACCGGCGCAAAATGCCCTGTAGTAAAATTCGCACTATAATGTATCACACACCGTTGCTGGGAAGCTCCTGGCCCAGCAGAAATGAATTTGGAAAGAGAAAAAAATATTCGTCGCCGGCTGGCGTCCGCCTGAAGCGAGACCGCCCAGGCGCCGTCGCGTCGACAGCAGACGCTTGTCCGCTCGGGGTGCGTGCAGGCGGACGGCCCTCCCCAGGGCCGCCAACTTTTAATCGAATTAGGGCGCAGCGCGCCGCGGGCCGACGTGGCAGCCTGGCAGCGCTCGCGCGGCGCGGCGCGGCTGTCACCTTGGCTGCCCTTAGCACCGCCCACCTTCCCCATTCGCCGCTTTCAGCTTACACCCCGCTGCTGACTCCTACTGCTCCTGTCACCGCCTCTTGATTATTCTCTGCTACTGTCTTGCTCGTATAACCAGTATCACCGTCTCCTGTTTACACCCCGCTGCTGACTCCTACTGCTTCTGTCACCGCCTCTTGATTATTCTCTGCTACTGTCTTGCTCGTATAACCAGTATCACCGTCTCCTGTTTACACCCCGCTGCTGACTCCTACTGCTTCTGTCACCGCCTCTTGATTATTCTCTGCTACTGTCTTGCTTGTATAACCAGTATCACCGTCTCCTGTTTACACCTCGCTGCTGACTCCTACTGCTTCTGTCACCGCTTCTGGATTATTCTCTGTTACTGTCTTGCTTGTATAACCAGTATCACCGTCTCCTGTTTACACCCTGCTGCTGACTCCTACTGCTTCTGTCACCGCCTCTTGATTATTCTCTGCTACTGTCTTGCTCGTATAACCAGTATCACCGTCTCCTGTTTACACCCTGCCGCTGACTCCTACTGCTTCTGTCACCGCCTCTTGATTATTCTCTGCTACTGTCTTGCTTGTATAACCAGTATCATCATTACAACCTACTACTGCCTCGTAATGCTTCTATCAGCGCCTCTAGGTTATTCTGTGCTACCGTCTTGCTCGTATAACCAGAATCACCGTGTTCTTTTAACCACCTGCTGCTGATTCCTTCTATTGCTTCTATCACCAACTCTTGATTGTTTTCTGCTACTGTCTTTCTCGTGTAACAGGCATCACCGTCTCCTGTTTATACCCTGCTGCTGACTCCTGCTATTGCTTCTATCACCAACTCTTGATTGTTTTCTGCTACTGTCTTTCTCGTGTAACAGGCATCACCGTCTCCTGTTTATACCCTGCTGCTGACTCCTGCTATTGCTTCTATCACCAACTCTTGATTGTTTTCTGCTACTGTGTTGCTCGTATAACCAGAATCACCGTGTCATTTTTACCTCCCGCTGCTGACTCCTTCTATTGCTTCGATCATCACCTTTTGATTATTCTCTGTTACTGTCTTTCTCGTATAACTAGTATCATGGTCTCCTGTTTACACTCGCTACTCTCTTTCCCGTATTGCTTTTCATCATCATGACGTTTTACTAAGGTCCGTTCGCTGTAACTTCACTCCGCATGTAAACAAACTTTGAGTGTATCCTTCCACTCTGTAGTTTGTGATTGGCTACGCCATTCGCGCCACGACCATACTCAATTACCGGCACGTGTCACAGCCAGAACTGTCATAGCACATTATTTTCACTAGTTCTTCTTTAATACGCCCAAAATACCAGCCAAAATATGCAGATATTTTGCTTAAATGTCACAGAACTTACATTTACGTGTGTTCTTGCAAGGTAGCAGTGAAATCTTGCACGAAGCACGAATTTCAATAAAACATACAAAGACGTTTTTTAAAATTTGGCAGTCCCGAAACTTCATTAACCACATCAAGAAATTTATTTTATGTTGGAAATTCATTTCTATGAAAAAATGTGCACATGAATACGAATGGCATATTAACAAATTCATCACACTCGCCCTTCAGCTGTTTTTCTCTACATCTCTTCTTACATGGAGAAGTTACCTTTCCAATGATTTAATTCATTACAAAGTTTTCAAACACTTCTGACACCGACATCTGCAATTCAGCAGTCATTTCTTCCACCTGCCACAAAGTCATTTACGGATTTTTAGCCGCTAATTATTCCAACACATCAATACCACCTTCTTCTCACCACTTCTGAGGGATTTTCTCTGCGAATGTTTGAAACCGGATTATGCCGGGAACTGCTTCACTTATGTTTGATGTGGAAACAAAAATCAATGCAATGAGTAAACACACCTTTCACTAACCAAACAAACATACAGCATTCGTTTAGAACTTTCTCATTCGAGAACGGAACTGCTACTGATAAAATTTGGCAGGAGCGGCGCCGACGGCCTGGCGAATGAACGTTATTTCAGAGGTCCGTTGGCAGCTGAAAGTTGGCAGTTAAGGTCACGCACGGTGTCTGATTTTATTTCTAGGCAAAGGAGAAAATTATTTCGACTGTTTGTGTAGAGAGTCAGGAAATAAATCAATTTTGAAAGGGACCTAACTCCTATAGCGCACGACGCCCTGAAGGGGAGTGTGGTGTCCGTCAGCCAATGAGAACAAGTGACGACCACGTGCCTTTGTTTACGTGCTGAGTAAAGTTAGAGCGAACGGACCTTAGTTTGTATTTCTACATTTTATGAAAGCTTTTCATATAACGTTCTTAGAATTATTATCATTTTACAATTTTTAACAACAGAAACAGGCCTCTTATTTTATTTCAAAATTAATGTAGTATTAAGTAAACATGAATTCCCTTTTCTTTGAATATAAAATATATTGTAATTCAATTTCCTTGTACTGCACATAGCAATTGAAAGTTTGTTTAAACATTTTGGTCAAATTATTTTGTTTCTTAGTATCAACAGAAAAGCCGATATGTAAGACGTTAAAATTTCGTTATGTTTAAAACTCGCTGCTGTCTTTCCTATATTGCATGTATCCGACACCTGTATCTTTGGAATCTTCGGTTGAATAGTTGTTTTATCATTATTTTCGAATTACTTATAATTAATATATGGAAATTGCCATAGCCTCAATTGAACTAATAGTCTCAATTGTGAGCTAAGACCATCGTAATTTCGGGCATTCTTCGCATTTCGCTCTTTTTGCGACCAAAACCGCCAAGAATTCGTAAGTATTGGTGTATAATAGTATCCCAATTAACAAGAGGCGAACACCGGCTCAGTGCCCAAACAAACGGGTCACGGACCACGCGCGATCTTTCCTTCCTCTTCTTTGTCCTTTCCTCACTCCTTACTTACACATTTACATGCACTACACTATCTCACATGTCGGGAGACGGGTAGGGAGCTAAGGGCTTCTGTTGGCTTGGGCGGGGCCACGCTGGTAGGTGTTATCTTTGTTGGGGAAAACCTTTTTAAGCCGACGTACATCAGAAGTCGAAAGATTTCCGCCACCTCCCAAAATAATATCGCGCACTACACTAACGAGACTCATGGCAGCTAACGAGCTGTTGACGCGCCCGAAATCACTGATCAATCTAAACCGAACGTTTATGGGTACGAACATTATTGATGCATTTCGGTGTAAGTGATGGCTATTGACATTATGCATTTTGTAAGAGAATAGAACGTGATATCACAGCTTTCACCAAAAGCAGAAGCCAAAATGTATGAGTTACTACCACCATATGTTGTGTTTACTTGGAATGAAGCGAGAACTTCTCCGTCTCTCCTGCATTAATGCCAAAAATCTCTGTTTCGTCAAAAATGCCAGGTACCCTTTTTTTATGGGAATATTCTTCGATTCTCTCACATTTGTAGACGTGCATATGCGCTCGAGTTTTACCCGATCCTGAGGGAGCATCTCGTGTTTCACTGTATCCGAAATGTACCACAGACGTTCAGAATGCCCGTTCAATTCTGGCGCATCTCGTGATCTCAGCTCTCGGCTCTCTGCCAGAGCCTGTCCCGATTCCCGCGATTATCCACTGTTCTTGCGAGGATCGCATTTGCTTGCGCGAGAGTGCGTCTACATTACTTGAAGGGAGCTCCCTCCGAACTGGGTTTCGCGCACAGACCCGAAGGACACGGGCAAACACACACGGTATTCGTAGCAGCTTCGGTGTTCGGGAGGCTCTAGTCTCACATTCCCGATTGATTGTTAACGATTCCGCGCGCATCAAATACTGCGGTCACTAGTCCCGTAAGTGTAGTGCATGCTTTTTCTTGGAAGGAGGCGGTGATCTTCCCCCGTTGGATGGCGAGATCCGGCGCCGAAGTACCGTCGACTAGCGGGGTTTTCCTCAACCAGGTATCTCCCACCAGCGGGGCACCGCCCTAGCCGGGACGAACTCTGAGCCCCCGACCGGTCTTCCGGCATGTGTGGTAATGTAGTGTATGTTAGTGTAAGTGGGTGTGCAAGGGATGAGGATAGGACAAGAAAGAGGAAGGAAAGATCGCGGTCCGTCGTCCGTTTGTTAGGGTACTTCTCCGGCATTTGTCTGGTGTTGATAGGAGAAACCACGGAAAACTACCGATCAGAGCAGCCGGCCGCTAGAATTCTCTTCCAGACAGCGACTGAACTCCACCTAGCTACAGTGTAGAAAACCCTGGCGCCGTCAGGGACTCAACCCAGGACTTCCCCGTCAGAGGCACTGCAGTGACATCAGTTGATGCACTGAGCCACCTCTCCCAGTACAGTTATCGAAATCAATTCTCACATACCCAGATAAAAATCAGTAGTCGACATGCATTGCTCGTGGGAGTATTACCCGGTTATGGCCACAGATTCTCGTATTGTCCGGACGAAAATACCGGAAGCAACAAAACTGTCACATGTCCTGAGCTTATGCGGACCCTTTTACCATCCACGCATTTTTTTTTCTTCAATATATTTCACATCCGCAAGAGCCACTCGCTTTCATACAGTCCGATCAGTACCTGAATTTCACCTTCATCTCCGCCCTTGCCACCGAAAGCGTAACTTTTCCATCAAGTCGTGGCGCGCCGGCTTCGGCCACCAGAGGCTTCGCCGAAGCGAGCGCGTGAAAGGATTCATTTATTCCGCGAATTACGTCTCTTGTGCACCCGACCGCCGCCGCCGCCGCCACCGAACACCGAGCGCGCACGTGGCGCCGCCAGCGGAGCGCGGCCGCGGGGCAAACTAGTTTGCAGACGGCCGCCGCCATGCAAATCAACTTCAGGTGATACTTGAAGGTCACCCTTGTTACGCCCGTGTGATGGGGGAAGAGGAAATGTTCTGTATGATAATGAGTTGATGTTGGAGGGTTTTTTTCGAGGTGGTTTGGGAACTGGGAGTTCAAGTTGAGGTGACGAAGTATTTGCTCTCTTGATAAATCTAACTAGAAGTACGTACGTCCCTGTACTTCATTCTGTTGGAAATATTTCTGAGAATAGTCAGAGGGATTGAGCTCAATACTGCAGATGATCAAAGTTGTTCTCGCGCTTCTCATAGGAATGGCACTTGATATCAGTGTGATGGAAATGATGTGGTGGGGGGTAGGTTGCTAAGCAAGGTGAGCGAATATTAACTCACACGGTTAATCAAAAATTACAAGAAATATTCGCGGACTCAGAAACTGCAAATTGCTTAGAACTTTAAATAATAAGGTTAGGAACATAAAAACAAAATTGTAAAAATTGTCTTATCCTTGATACTTCGAACGTTAAGGAATGAATTGACTCTCGAGGACTGAATCGTAAACGAATTGACTCTCGCCGTCCCAACGTTGCGTTCGTGAACGACAGCGAAGAGCGGAAAACGGTGGTACAAGGACTTTCTATCGAATAGTTTCAATGGGAGTTATTGTATTTGTTGGGGGGATCGTAGACTTTTGCTGGTTAACACACCAAGAAATTACTAAAGGGTTCTTTTCAAGCTATTTTAGAAGCAAATAATCAATATGTGCTCCTTAATCTTAAATCAATTGCTTAAATGATTGTTTAAACTTGTTTCCCATTTTTCGTACAAACTATTCGATAAAAAAGCATTTTGACATTATATGCATTAGACACTCTCAAAGGTGTTGTATGTTAATCATGGAGGTCGTGGCCTCGTCATTATCTTGGACACATGTCGACGAATACGTTTTTCCATCTTCGGAGTCAACAGTATTTCGCGTTATTCCGCTCGTTTCTTCGTGTTATCATTCGCCATGATTTCATGGAAATAAGTAGCTTTCTTCACGCGGAGTGAGATAATGTCTAGGAGCCTAAAATGTTTTATTCTTATTATCAATTACAGCCCCAAAAAGCAAATCATAGTCGACTGAAATGACGTTCTCGCGGTCAAGTTTAGGATATTGTAATATACAAAATATTACAGAACAAACGCCGCGCCTTAATCTGGACGGACGGAGCTGTAATATACAAAATATTACAAAACAAACGCCGCGCTTTAATCTGGACGGTCGCGGTTACTAGGTAACGAAGGTTGTTGACGGGCAGAAGGGGGCGCTGGACTAGAGAGTTGGTGGTTGACTGGCATCGTGGCGCGAATGTAATCTGAAGTATTGAAGTAGGACTTCGACGTGAATAGGGAGGATAGATTGTGGAACAATAGTGCAAGAAGTGAGTCAGCAAGAAAGAAGCAGACGACCTTCGGCGACGACCGGCGCGAAGACGGATTTTCGGCGCGGAAGCCAAGGGGCTACGAACTGCGGGGCCATCGTTTCACAACGCTAGACCAATCGGTACCGTGAACCTGATGCATGCAATCAATCAAGAGAATTTATATTGTTAATCCCAAATTCAATTTTTAATAAACAAAATTATTGTTGTGCCACGTTGTATGTAATTCCTTCGGAATATAAATAATTTCAGACTTCCAGGCTTCTCTGTATAGAGAGCATGAGAACCAAAGAACTGAGCTAGCAAATTAAATTAAATTAGATAAAATAAATCATTCATTATTTTATCACAATATACATAGACTGGCCAAAATGTTGAAAATAGACACAGTCTGAACCGTTAAAATCACATTGGAAGAAATCAAGAACCGACAGGGAAAAAAGCTCTCCCATGTAGAAAATAGAGAAAAACAAATTTTCAAAACTCTTATGTAAATGCAGAGCCACGGAAAAAGACAGAGGATGTCCACAGAAAATGCGGAAGGACAAAATTCTGAAGACTTGAAGACAAACCGCTTAAAGAAGACTTTCCTTTCTCAAGATGATGACGACAACATCGTTTTTCTTATGAGGAGATGAGAAATGCCTGATTTTGACTGTACTGGATGTTTCTCAAGTTGTTGCGAAATCCTTGTTATTTTTAATATACAGAGAAAAGTCCTCAAATTACATTCAAGGGTTTAAATTAAATTAAATTAAATTTTATAATAAAAAATAATTAAATTTAATTTTGGATGAAAAGTAGTCTTTTTCATTTTAAGACTACTTTAAGATGAAAAAAACTATGAGTACAAACGGTTCGGACAATGTAAATTCGAACATAATGGACATTAACAGGCCATTATGTGTAAACGTCTAATATTCATGCTTGTGTAAATGTTTGCGATCGACTGTACTGATTTAGCTTCAACTTAAAGGTGTCGGAAGCGTTATCAACAGGACAATAGTATGTATACATGTTGGTATGACATTTCATAATTACATGGCTTGTATAATTTGTGATGAAAAATATAATCATAAAAAAAGAAAAGTGACATTTGCAAACAGGAATAATTATCACTTCATTGTCATTATAAATGAAAAGTACTGAATCTGTTGTGTGACATACGTGATGCTACATGCAGAATTTACATGATGAGGAATGGTGATTCACGAGGTTGTAAATGAGATACATGTTTGCGTTTAATACATGCATTTGGCACTCATAAATATAAACAAGAAGATTATGCACCATTCGTTATGATTTGTTGTCAAGACAAATTATGGATGACGTAAAAACGCTGACCTGCAATTACTGTGTGTTTATGAGAATCTGTGGCCATTTTCACGAAATATTCTAATTCATGCAATTTCTCCCAATGGACATGTCCTATCCGTTTGATACCGTACACTCCCATCCCCATAACTTGGAGGTCAGAATATTCATCATTAACTTTTATAACCATTAAAGAAATATTAATACGCAAGTCGTTGATTTCAACACTTATTTAATACAATTAAGATTCCAACTTCTATATATTTTATCGTTAATGTCAATAAGCACTTAATGAATATTTTATCATCTGCAAAATCCAGAACACCTAAACATTGAATAACGTTTTCCAATACAAAATCGATACAAACCAATAGGGTTTCAACCTTCAATATTACCCATGCTCAAGAAAAGAAACATCTCAAAAATCGCCAGTATTTTTGGATAGTGAAAAATGTGTTTAGAAAGGAGCCTCTTTCTACTAGTAAAAATTGCATCAGAAATTTCACATGACAGCCGATATATAAACCAAAGCATAACCGCTAAATCAACAGTTCTGCACGAGGTAGAACGCTCCTCAATAAGGACATTTTTATGTATTGTATGTGAATTTTCTTGTGCTTCATATGGTCGGTATATATAATATAGATTTTTGTTATTTTTTAATTTCTTGCATTTAGATTGACGCAACGCATCTCCAAGCTTCTTGGAGGGCGTTGATCGCTTTGCGCTTGGGAATAATCCTCCATTAACATTATGTCATTATATCCGTCACATCTCGTCGTAGTCAGTTGTCAAGAGGGCCGCCAGGTAGCATCTCCGCGTATCCGCCTCCTACCACGCGCTCCTGCGTCACTACCCAGCGGCCACAATTGGGAAGGAATTAGGATAGGCGTAGGGTTTAGGATGCTTGGCAGGGGTTGGGCTAGCCACTGTGTGGTATGCAAACTCGTTTAGTTGGAACAAATTTCTCATGAGCTTGTCCTGGAATCGACGGGAATGGAACCCGGACCTCGATAATGAAAGGCGAGCCATGAGCGCTTCAATAAGTTCATGATGTTACAGATATTTTGACCTTTTTCGATTCAAATTTAGTTGTGGTTTTTATCAAAGAAATTCTGCAAAAATAAATCAAGAATATTGGGAGGGTCCTATCTCTTAATGCTCTTTTTGCGCTATGGTCTTCTACATGATGATTAAGAACTCGATAACGGTCAGAAGGGTGAAGCGGTTTCCTTCAATTAATTTTATAATAGTTGCCACTTTGCATTCAGCTTCATATCCATCATTATTATTTCTGAGTGAAGGAACTATTAATATTGAACTATTTCAATGAGCGTGGAACTCTCCTGGTACTAATGAAAATATGTTGCCGCGGAAATGAGGCTTTCAGGCAAGGCGTTACATTACTCATTGAAATTTTACTCGCGGTAAAAGTGAAAAAATCGTTCATTAACATCTGCAAATATTTGTTGACCTTACATTGTGGCGTAATTAGCTTTGGAACCAAAGAAAAGGTATTTTTACAATAAGAATCATAACCACTAATTTGTAATGAAGCCAGAACTGGTAGCAGAGAGAAAGGGAGAGTCAAAAAGAGAGAATCGAAGAAAGAGTGACAGGGTGAGAGACGAAGAGAGTAAGAGAGACGCAGAGGGAAGGAGAAAGTGGGAGATAGAGGGCCGAACAAAGTCTATCGCGCTCTGCTAGTTTTAGAATATTCGTGAATCATATAACTAACCATAAGAATGTTCTCTGAAGAATGTTGACAGAAATATTAAACCCTATCGTGTATTATCATAACGCAAAGGCATTTTGGGTGAAAACAGGAATACAACGTGCGATCAGAAAAACGGGATAAACGAATAAGTGCTGTGTTGAGAAACGCCACACAGTCGTTTGTGAACGAATTCTATTTCTCTGCATTCTTCAGAAGATTGTGCCTATGATCTCTTGATAGTACGTACTGCTGACAATCACCGAAAAAAATATGCATTTTCAAGATACAACGATGAAAACTTAAATGGACGGAATTGGTGAGCGATAAACGATAGTCCCCTACCAGAGAGATCACACTTGTCATGTGGCGTGAATGCAGAGAGCTATGCGATTGTCAGTGAGAAACCAGACGGCTACAGAATTCGAAAAATTCGATACAAAAGCGTATATATATATATTGAGACGAGTTGTTGATTAACTCTCACAAATTTATAAATAAAAAGGAGGGGCAGGAATTCTTTTTTCGGGAATGGGCTCCGGATCCAATCATCCACACAATGGAGACTAGGGGTAACGAAACTTTTCTTTATTACAAAAAAACAGAACAAAACCATTGCTATACAAAGTCAGTTGCTTTTGGCGCTCACAGGAGCATTTACTGTTTTTCCCGTGCTTTGTCTGATCCCTTTTTACAATTTTGCGATCGCCTTATGGCTTTACTCCTTTACACTAGTTTTATTACTTAGGGGGGGGGCTCAAATCAAGATCACTGTTTTCTCTTGGTCAATCACTACTCTCCCAACCTTCCGACCGCTTTTACTCACGAAAACCCCGTTTGACTTGCGCCGTTTTCAATACTCGTCAGTCCGCCGTCGGCCGGCACCTAGCGCTGCGGGAAGCCAGCGCGGGGAGGGGGAGCCCCGCAATGCCGCGCCGGCTACTTGTTCGATGCGTTCTTGCCTGACGAGCCTGGCCGCGCCACCTCGCCCTTCGGGTAATTCCGTCTCCTTCGGAGGTGCTCGGAAGGGCAGCAGAGGAACGCCGCCGCCGCCGCCGCGCCGCCGCCGCCGCCGGGGTCTGCTTGAAACGTAACCAACGTTTGATTGTATCAGAGCGTTGTCCTCCCCAGATGCTATTCTCCGTTCTTTTACGATACAATTCTCGACCTTTATGGTATGATCATTAACTGTTCACCTAAGTGGTGCTTGATAATGTTTAAACTGGCATACTATGCTCCCTCCCTCTACACGGCAGTGTCCGTCCCACGTGTTCATCATCCAACGCGTTTCACAGTCTGTAACACTTTACTGCTTTCTTGCACTCTCTCGGTCTCACTTCACTTTTCCGCTAATGTGTTCACTTGGTCCCACACTATCTCCGCCACAACTCCACTCTGGTTCCACTCTGTCCGCCACTATTCGTTTTTCCTTCCACACAATACCTTACGTCCACTCTCTTTCTCCGCCATTGCTCTACTGGTCTCCTGCTCGATTCGTGGCTCCTGGTTCTTCACGTTGAACCGGCTCTGGCCCCCCCCCCCGACTCCGCCGGCGGGCTAGCCTCTGCGCGCAGTTCAAACGTACAAAATTGGTTCGAACGCATGTTATCGTCTTGGTGATAACAATTCGTTTCATTACCCCCTCCTCCCCTTTTTCCGGATTTTTCACACAAAATCCACCTAAATTTTTGAGTGGGGTCTTCAAGGTCGCCCCCTTCTATAGGGCATGGTCGCAAGTTATAAAAATTATGCCATCCTACTATTTCTTGTCTATCTGAATCTTGACCAATACCACGTCATCCATAATTTTCCATCGATCCCGTTTTCTCTTTGATGCCGAGATGTCCGGTCGTCCTCCTGGATCCGGCCCCTTTAAAACATTTAACTTTGTAATCTTTAATTGGGGCTTGATTCTTACTAAACACTTGCCTGTTGCCCAATATCTCTATTTGTTTGACTTGTTCCCATCGTTTTTCTTCTGATTCTTCCACTACATTTCCCGAGCATACCTCGTAACCTTCTTCCAATCCTTGGTCCATTTCAGCTTCTGGCCTCCTAGTTCCGCCAGTTTCCGGTCGAGATCGATCGCAACCCTGCATTCCAACAAGAATTCTGTCCCAGGATTATTGGATGTAATAAGTTCTTCAGTACCAGCGCTACTACTTCATACTTTGGTGCCGATTTCCACATTTATCATGATCTGTTTTGTAATGGGGCTGGACCTCTTCTGGGTTGCTCCTATTACGTACGCCCCATTCATGGGCAAACACCTCATTTTCTTGCCTTCCGCCAACAACTCCTCATAAAATTTCTCCGACACCACCGTAATCGCGCAACCTGTATCCACTAACGCTCCAGTACTCATCCCTTCACACATCACTCTAATCGTGGGGCATTTTCTTATTCGAACGTCTGAGCTCTTTCGCCTCTGCCACGGCTGGTCGTCGTAGGTCACCGTTTGGATGGTGTTAATGGGGACCGCGTTTGACATTTCCCTTCTTTCGTCCGTGATGGGGTCTCCCTTCACCACGGACCCTCCTAGTTTAAATTGGTCCCCTCATCTCTGCTCGTGCTGGGCCGGGACATTTGTTCCGATGCGTTGCCGTTTCTCGGAGCTGGTCCCATACCGCCTTCTTCCTCGTCTGCCATCGTCATCTATCCTTACTGCGTTCACGTTCCCTTCATTTCTATCCTTTGGTGCGCTGGCGAACGTTAAATCATATCCTCCCAGCGTATTCTGGAATTTCTCTAAATCCGTGTGGTCGATACTGCGCAGTAGGTTTTGTATCGTTACCGGAAACTGTCTCGTCACAACACAAATAATTCTTGATCGCTCATGGGCGGGGTCAGTGACTGAAATCCATAATTCTTTCGTTGCATAATCACGCAGGCCACCTGCAGAACGATTGTAGAAGCTGTCATCAAGTTGAGTTGTAGTTGATTTGGATTTCCTCATTCCAATATCTTTCAAAGAACCGTTTTTTTAATTCATTCCATGACTCGGGGAACACAGTGAATGTGTCGGCCCACGTCCGGGCATTTCCTTCCAACATTAAATACAGCAGTTGTATTTTGCACCTGTCAGAGGTGTTGATAACATCCAATGTCTTTCCGCCGCTCGCATAAAGGCATACGGGTTTTCTCTCGCGTCCCCGAGAATTTTAATGACTTAGGGAGATTAGTTGGTAGCATTCCGCCTCCAATTGTCGGTAATGCTTGACCCTCTTTCATGTTGTCTACCCTCGACTTCAATGATGCTACTTTATCTTCCACCTTGTGAATTTTATCTGCTACCTTTATCTGGTATTCCCAAGCTTGTTTTCAACTGCTTTGACATCTTCTCGGCACCTGGCTCGCGTCTCTTCAATTTTGTTTTCTTGTGCCCCAAGCTGGTCGTTGAATTGTTCTTGCAAACGAGTTTCCATTTCTTCTCCCATCTTGTTCATTTGTGTTTCCAGTTTTCTTTCCTGTCTCTCGAGCTGTGCCGCTACTTGACTTATTTGATTAGCTAGTTCCCTCATCCGTTCCTCCGCTTTCTTATCCCGTTCTTCCGCTCTCTATTCTGTTCTTCCATCAGCTTCTTCTGTTCTTCCGCCTCTCTTATTCTGTTCTTCCATCAGCTTCTTCTGTTCTTCCGCTTTCCTGTTCTGTTCTTCCGCTATCATTTTCTGTTGTTCCATCAGCTTACTCATCATCTGGATTATGTCCGGTTGAGTACTTGCTTGCATCTCTCGATTCAATGTTCCTGCTTCAGTCTGGTTGATCGGTGTTGATGTAATTTTGAATTCATGGCTGAAGTCTTCTCCCGTTTCCTCCCTCCATCCACTACCGTTCCCTACATCTCACCTCTCAGTAAAGTGCTCCACCTATTCCTTCATCGCTATCCTCCATCCTCCCCTTCCTCTCTGGTTGCACCGATTCCCTCTGTTGGGCTGCCATCTTGCTATTTAATGACCTCGTTCCCTAACCTAATTCGTATGTTCCCACTACCTACCAATCAACCTAGTAATGTTTCTATTTCTAACCTTCTGCCTATTTCCTCCGTCCACCTACATTCACAGTGATCTGTTATTATTTCTATAGCTAATTATGTTTTGCCCCACAACAATGCTCTTTACCAATCGTGTATCAATTTTCACTATTAATTGACCGTACACATAATTATTCTCATTAACCTGTACAAACTCTCACATATATCATAGACCCTATTAATAACCTTCACTTCACCAATTAGATTTACACACTTGTATCACCCAATAACACAAAATCGAATGCAGTGGAGTACAAGATAACCTACCCCCTTTCACACTTTATGATTTACACTCTATTTGAACACCATTACTTTAAAAATAATCATTAACTTCACGGTAACACCTTCACAAATTCTTACAAATAATTTTTCATAATGCTCATAATACTGCAAACAACAATCTCCATACCATCTAAATCACAAATGAACAACTTATTAACACTACCGTTAATACAATTTCTGCGAGTAAATCCTCATAGTACCCATAATACCGTCAACACCACCTTCATACACTCTGAACCCCAATAAACAAGTTGTGAAACACTTATAATACATGTAACACTACAAACATCCTCATAGTACATATAGCACTCCCAGCAATATCCTTCATACAATCTAAATCACCACATAAGCAAATTATTGAACACTACTATTAGTATAAATTCCTGCCAATAAACTTTCATAATACATATAACACTATTAGCAACAACCTTCGTATGATCTCAATCACCACATAAATACTGTTATTAATATAAATTCCTGCAAATAGATTTTCATAATACCAGTAACACTGTAACACTGCCTTCATATAATCTGAATCCCCCAATAAAATTATTACCCACTGCTGTTAGTATGATTTTAATCTTACAATCTGAACCACAAAATAAACAAATTATTAAACACTATTGTCAATGCCCATTCCAAAATTACATGAATTCACCAATCTACAAACTTATTACCTATTACTAGCATTATTTGTTATTCTGCTGCAAAACTCCCTTTTTGTTTCCAAAATGACAATGTTAATACCTCACTTATTTTAATGCACCCATTATCTTGCACAAGAAAATAACATTTATGATGCACCCTTAGAACACTATTAATGATTACTTCATTGAACAAAATTCTTTCAATCACTTGAGAATGCTTTGTTTTTCAACTACCACCGAGTACTGTATTACTTAATGTGCCCTCTTATTCTCATTAAACATACAAACAATAATATACAAACTTATTCAGAAAACACTGGCATCAATTAAGAAAAATTTCACTTAAAAACACTTTTGCATTATTATGCCCATACTTGATCCTCTCCAGAAACCCACCACCTCAAACATAAACATGAATGACAAATCAAATTTAAGTTATTACTATTGCCTGGCAACTATTTTCCTGGCTAACAAATTACATCTATGCACTGGATCACTTCAAAACAACTTGTATTCATCACACACTTTTTGTTTTCCAAAGTAATTATAATAACTGCTTGTTAATGTCACCCTGATTCAATATATTTCAACTGCAATACTCCTGTTTATTTTATTAACTCAATAATACCCACACTATTAATTCCCATTGCTTGCATGATTTCACCGGAGCCACATTACTTAGTATACCGAGTCCAGCCGGTTCGGGCGCCAGTGAGACGAGTTGTTGATTAACTCTCACAAAATTTATAAATAAAAAGGAGGGGGCAGGAATTCTTTTCGGGAATGGGCTCCGGATCCAATCATCCACACAATGGAGACTAGGGGTAACGAAACTTTTCCTTATTACAAAAAAACAGAACAAAACCATTGCTATACAAAGTCAGTTGCTTTTGGCGCTCACAGGAGCATTTACTGTTTTTCCCGTGCTTTGTCTGATCCCTTTTTACAATTTTGCGATCGCCTTATGGCTTTACTCCTTTACACTAGTTTATTACTTAGGGGGGGGGCTCAAATCAAGATCACTGTTTTCTCTTGGTCAATCACTACTCTCCCAACCTTCCGACCGCTTTTACTCACGAAAACCCCGTTGACTTGCGCCGTTTCAATACTCGTCCGTCCGCCGTCGGCCGGCACCTAGCGCTGCGGGAAGCCAGCGCGGGGAGGGGGAGCCCCGCAATGCCGCGCCGGCTACTTGTTCGAATGCGTTCTTGCCTGACGAGCCCTGGCCGCGCCACCCTCGCCCTTCGGGTAATTCCGTCTCCTTCGGAGGTGCTCGGAAGGGCAGCAGATGGAACGCCGCCGCCGCCGCCGCCGCCGCCGCCGCCGCCGCCGCCGCCGCCGCCGCCGCCGCCGCCGGGGTCTGCTTTTGAAACGTAACCCAACGTTTTGATTGTATCAGAGCGTTGTCCTCCCCAGATGCTATTCTCCCGTTCCTTTTACGATACAATTCTCGACCTTTATGGTAATGATCATTAACTGTCACCTAAGTGGTGCTTGATAATGTTTAAACTGGCATACTATGCTCCCTCCCTCTACACGGCAGTGTCGTCCCACGTGTTCATCATCCAACGCGTTTCACCGTCTGTAACACTTTACTGCTTTCTTGCACTCTGTCTCGGTCTCACTTCACTTTTCGCTAATGTGTTCACTTTGGTCCCACACTATCTCCGCCACAACTCCACTCTGGTTCCACTCTGTCCGCCACTATTCGTTTTCCTTCCACACAATACCTTACGTCCACTCTCTTTCTCCGCCATGCTCTACTGGTCTCCTGCTCGATTCGTGGCTCCTGGTTCTTCACGTTGAACCGGCTCTGGCCCCCCCCCCCGACTCCGCCGGCGGGCTAGCCTCTGCCGCGCAGTTCAAACGTACAAAATTGGTTCGAAACGCATTGTTATCGTCTTGGTGATAACAATTCGTTTCAATATATATATATATATATATATATATATATATATGACAAAAGTAGATAAATTTATAGTAACATTCAAGCAGACGATTATTATTTTTTAACATGTGAAATGAGACGTGAAGCATTTGAAAATGTTTAGAGATGTATTTTAACACTTTTAATAAAATTCATTTTTTTTGTTTTATTTGTTTGTTGTAGTAAGTCGTGAAAATGAAAAATTTCGGTATACCACATTTATCATGTCCTAGAGGCAACTTGACATACGAAATTGTTGTGTATACATTACTGAGCAACACATATTTAAACCGAAATCCACCTTGTTAAGGGGCTTGCTTACACCATTTTCGAATATGCTTGAACCGTCCAGCCCTAAAGTACATCACAGTCTGAACCTGTTTCACCATTGTAGGGCCAGTTGATCAATCAAACACAGGGCACCCACTTCAGCCGAGGAAACTGCACCGTCCAAAACCTGGCCAAGCCGGGAAGCTCATTCCTTCATTCTGCGA
>JAHLJT010009436.1:6989157-7028656 GCA_031308135.1 Acheta domesticus | reverse complement strand
CATGGTTACTTTCTAAATATTAGTTAGTTATGAATTAATTTTGTTTCTTACGCGCGAATTTATTGTAGTAGTTGAATTTAATTGACAATCAGATCATGAAATTCATGCAATAATTTCCCTATAGAGAGTGGGTGGCATATGGCAGGTGACACTAATGCATGACGACGAGGAAAAAGAGGCGCAGAGAATACAATAAAATAGTACAATAAATCTAAAGTCTTGAAATTATTGTCAGATTCTTCATAAACTGAAATACACACATGAGTAAGTGGGCTTTATGATGTAAAACGAATCCACCAAATGTGTATCGAGGTGAATGTTCGTTTTTTTTTTCAAAAAAGATTAATAGAATTACTGTCAAAGGCAGTAGCAGTTTATTTATTTCAACTGCAGAGGAAATGCATTGTTGTATGATCTATGAAAATAAAGACAGCCCATAATGGCAGGATTCATTCACAGAAAAACATAACAATTTAATGTGGATCATTATTTTAGAATTCGCCTTAATACTATACTTGTTTTCAATTAACATATGATCTTAGAATTTTTCTATAACCAACGAGTTCGTTTTACACTGTTACAAAGAAATGGTTTTAGCGGTTCGGAAAAGCACCCAAAGAAAAATTAGAAATCGCTATATTTCATATCGCTTTATATGACTTTTAAATACTTTTTTTTAGAAAAGGTGCTTAACATTAGGAAGAAAAGAATAATGATTCAGAATAATTTACAGAAATTAAAAAGAATTCACAGAACAATTTACAGTAACCAAAGAGGTTTGTCCTTTGAAAAAATATTACTAAAAAACAAATGAGCTTTCCAAAGAAAAAATGGAACTCACGGAAAGTACATTCTTTCAAATACCTATGGGTGAAAACGAATGAGATTCAAGCACGTAGATAATTCGCCAAAAACTACAGTGAGGGTATCCAGATCATCTTTACCTCCCCAACCACGGAACAAAGGCATCCACCTGAACGATTCACTCAGTCCGTCTCGTCCGGCAAGCCACGTCTGGCCGGGCGGAGGTATTGAATTGAATTGATTTGATTGACGTGGCGAGACTTCCGTCTGACCACGCAAATTTCACTACACTCCTTTCCCAACTAGCGGAGGAAGAAGGCATTACCCCGGGCGACGAATAGGCGATTTGTATTTAGCTCAGAGGCTTCATTTAGGCTCGAGGATTTACATGCAAGTAAATCTACTAACATGGGACAGCCGGCTTTACTTCCCCTCTGAACGAAGGCGTACGAAGGATTTTTTAGCCCCTAAAAACCACGGCTTCGATCGGGTTTGAACCCGCGAACATGGGCACAGCAGTCCGTACGCTAACTGCTACACCATCGCAAACCGTCAGGGTACGCAAAAACCTCAGGGCGTTTTTCGGAGCGGACTGTACGGCCGGCTAAATGAGACACGCGACGCCGCGGCGGCGGCGGCGGCGGCCGCGCAGTGCCACGCGACCCGCGTGAGGAGCCCAGATAAACCCCTCATTAGCGGCGGCGGCAGGCACAAGCCACGCGCCGCCGCCGCCGCCCCTCGGAGGAGAAAGGCAGCTGCTGGCCGAATTCGCCCGGGCGCTGCAAGGTCGTTGCCTATAGCGGTGCGGCAAGTCCCAATGTTGGAATTTGCGGTTTTTGTTGGCGTTTTGTGGTTGGTGTTATTCTCGTTGGATTTGTTAGCTATTGTGTTTACGTTATTGTTGGTCTACTGGTTCCTGATGGTCTGGTGGCCTCCACGTCATTGGTGACCTCCAGGTCACTGGTGTCCTCTATGTCACTAGTGGCCTCCAGGTCCCTGGTGGCTACCAGATCTCTGGTGACCTCCAGGTCACTAGCCACACATATCCTCAGACAGACATCGTAATGGTGTAATTAATAATGCTTAAGATACCCTTACCTCATGAGACCTGATGGGTATATGATGGAGGTAATGCAAAGATGCAATGGACGTAATGCATTTTTCTTACTTTAATAATTAAGAAATATTACTATAAATTAATAGTTCGTTAAATAGCATTATTATAAAAGATAATCAGCAAGCAACACCGATGGAAAATTGGCATATAATTTCTTTACGTAATTGTAAGACCTTGTCCAAGCAGAAGCACACGAGAACAATGTTAATAAATCTTTGAAGAGAGTTTGGGCAGCCAAGAGTTCCTGCAAACTCTGCTCTGGTTCCAGTTCAGATTGACACTCATTGTAACAATGATGCAGACGGGATGCTGATATATAATTTTCATCACATCGAGAAATAGCAAGTAGCTAAGTGAAGCGTGCCTGCTCTTCATATTGGAACAATTGCCATCAATTTCGTTGCGGCTGCTGTTAATTGATACTCACTTGATTGCTATGTAAGCTAATATCTAGCAGTGCTGTCTATAAATATCTTAAGCACAGCATGGCGTGTCCACCGCTCGCACGTTGAGAGAGAGAGAGAGACAGAGACAGAGACAGAGAGACAGAGATAGAGACAGAGAAACATAGAGAGACAGAGAGAGGAGGAGGAGAGACTGTTAGCGTTCTTCTTGCCAGGGAGAAGTGGAAGCAAAGAATTCTGGGTAGAATGGTCAAATCATATAAATGATGTTAGAGATTTTAAATGTTGCTGTAAAATTGTTAAGAATACGGTCAAGTTATAATTCGATATGAATTGGTTGTGATGCAATTTGTGTGTTTTTAAATCAGTTTTAAGATAACGATCTTGAGACAGGAGGTTGCAGCCAATCACCAGCCTTTTCCGAGGAGAGTTAGTTGATAGTATTCGCAGGACCCTTAATGAGAGCTGAGGATAACTTGTTACCAGTTCCCAGAAGTCGCGTAGTCTAGTTTTCAAACCAAGCGTTCTTAACAACAATATACTGTTACTTTACCGCGTCACTCAACATAATACAAATAAAGATGCTATATGTATAATCACCAATTATGCTGTCAGGTGTGTCAGACGAACATGAAATATATTGCTGTGGGAACACTGGTCTTTGGGTTCCTAGTGGTCTTTGGATCACTTTGTGTTTTGGTCGGTTTGGCTGTTTTGATCAGTGGTGGTCTTGAAATTGTTGATAACATGGTTCATCACAGTTAAACTTTTGGTTCATTGTCGGCTCATTGAGCAAATGATACTGTGAACATAGCACGTTGCAATAAAAAATGACAGTCTAGAAAACAAACTCCATGAACTTGATACAGATTTAGAGAAGGCACTTTGTAGCAAAACTCTTTCCTGTTGTATTCGCCACGAAACAGCCACGTTTAACTCCACGGATAATATTCATCTAGCAACGAGTCCACGCAGAAAGACGGACTGGCTCAAGTGAGCAATTCATAAGAATGTGACTGATAAGTGAAAAAAGAGTTGAAGACTGAAGAATTTTAAAATCATTTAATTAAGATGCATGATATAAACTGTTTTAACTAGTAATATCTTTCTGATGATTTTTCGATACGTTTTAAAAACCTGACCAGCAGAAATTAATTTTAAAAAAGTATTTTATAACAAAGTAGATAATATGAAACAATATTTATGAGCAATACTATCTTTTATTTTTTCTAGCAATTTCTTTGCTTTTTGTTATATTCATTTCTAAGACTTAGGTCGGAATAATCTACCATTGAAGGCTAAAGGCCTTAGCTGCCAAGCCTTCAAACATAATAAAAAATAATCTACCATTACACGTCCTATGTTCCTCTGTGAAATATTGTAAAAGTTTTCATCGGCCTCATGAACTCAATTGTTTGTTGAGTAATCAGACGTCATTGGGGCACTAGTGTACTCAACCGAACACGGAAATGTTCGACGAGGAGATCTAGCATGAACCAGGAATTCTCCTCTTCAGTGGATGCGTGGTTTCCGGATTGCCGTTTCTGGGAAACGGATCTCCAGATTCGATGTTGACGCGTCACCGCGACGACTGCGCTGCTGCCGGAATTTGACCCGGAGAGCCAATTACGCGGCGAAGAGATCTTCTCTGTTGATCGTTACCTCCTATTACAAACAGCCGCAGGTAGAAGGCGGTTTTCGCCGGAATATCATGCCAATTGTTTCTGAGAGCATGTACTTCTAACGCACGTGATTGCATTTCCACGAAGATAGTACAAGAGAACGCGGCCATGAGGAGTGCACGACCTAATTCAAACAGCAGATATTCAGTTCCTCAGTATCAAAACAGTAGCCTGCATGTTGAAGTTTCCTCTTAAAGCGTCTCAAATCAATATAAAATATATTTAACGAAACGTAAAGTTGTTAAGTATTTTATGTGAATGAAGTAAAATTTAATTAACAAATGTATGTTATATTACTTTAAAATATAATCAATATAAGATGTTATTTTTATGAAATGAGTACTCGACTTATGATTTTTAAATGTTTGAGACTATGTGACGGGTTCCTGATAACTGGCAGCTGAAGCTCAAACAATTAATCTTCAACAAATATAAGTATTATCTCACTAATGAATATGGCCATCGAACGTACAAGCAAAAACCTTCATCAGGGGAAGAGAAAACGTGTCCTTGACCCAAGAACGCGCATTCGTCGTTTCCTGCTGTCTGTCTCTTTTTTTTAAATTTATTTGCATTCAGGTTTGCAATGGGTTTGACTATATTTGACACAGAGTTGCAGAGTTGAGATAAACTTAGTTTCCATATTTTTTGACTTAGAATTATTATGGGGAGTTTTATGTAATAGGGCTTTAAAGTAGGTCAAAAAAGTGTCTGGGAAGTTTCCTGCGGATGCGTGATCTGTTTGGGGTTGGTTTCCCTAATTGGAAATGTAGGGCATGTGGGATGGTAGGAATTTTGTGGTAAAACATAATGGCGGATTGTTTGATGAAAGTGGTGATGAGGTGTATGCCGAGCTCTATATAACGAAGATCATTGGGTATGAACCCGGGTGCTTTTTTTATGATCCTTAGGAAACGGTTTTGAAATGTCTGGAGTCAGTGGATATGGGATTTGGCTGCTGAACCCCCAAATAGGACCTGCGTATGTTAACATTGGTCTGATCATAGCTTTGTAAAGGTGGGAACCAGTCTGAATGTGGAGGGGAGATCTGTCCGTCTCGTCACTCGCCCCCCTTCCTCCCCCATCCGCTTCGGTCGGGGGGGGGGCTCCGAGGGGTGCTGGGGGCCCTCTCGCCCCCCTCGGCGTGCCCCCCGTCCATCATCCCTCGGCGCCGGCGGAAGTGCGACCTCTCCAACCCCCTCCCCTCCTACAACTTGCCAAGCGCTGCCCCCCCCTCCCCGCCCTTGGAAGCCGGCCAATCGGAGATTCATTTATTAACAACCCCCTCTCGACCGCCCCTGCCCATCGTGTTCCAACCCCCCTTTACACATTCAATCCCCGACGCCGCCGCCGCCGCCAATTTTTCATCTCTTATCAGCTCTAATCCGAACGCGGATCCCGGGCGACTTGGCGACTATCGCCGCCGCAGCCGACGCACATCCCGACACACACGCGCGCCACCGCCCGCGCGCGCAGCCGCTGCGGTCGGGGGCCGTTTAACGGCGAGGCGAAAGCGCAACCTCGACCGTTAGTCCAAATATTATGAAGTGGCTGGTACCGGAGAGATATGCGCTGTAGCTGTCTCTTGTTTTCCGGATTTCGAATCGAAATCGACCATGCCGTGAAAGCTGTAATTTTCGTTTTGCGAACGAAAATCATTAGGGAGTTTTTGCACCCTCGAACGTCAAGTACTATCGATCTTCTGCTCATGCGCAGTGCAAGTTTCGCATCACTTTAGTGCATCTGCGCATGCGCAGAAGATCGATAGTGCTTGACGTTCGAGGGTGCAAAACCTCTCTATTTATTAAAGTCACAAATGTAAATTATTCAAATAACACAAGTCAAATAAATGCATGTCATCTCAACAAACTTACGCATAACCCCGATGGTATTTTAAATATCATTCCACTGACAACATTAATCAATGTTGATAATTATTTCTAATGAAATCAATAGCGAGATATTTTAATTTTTTTCCACTTACAAACTACTGAATATATGAAGAAATAATTTTGCTTTGCCATTACATCATTCGGTCATCTGATTAATATGTTGTGTGGCCGCTGCGGTCGGGGGACCGTTTAACGGCGAGGCAAGAGTGCAACCTCGATCGTTAGTCCGAATATTATGAAGTGGCTGGTACCGGAAAGATATGCGCTGTAGCTGTTTCTTGTATTCCAGATATCGAATCGAAATCGACCATGCCGTGAAAGCTGTAACTTTCGTTTGCAAACGAAAATCATTAATTAAAGTTACAAACGTAAATTATTCAAATAACACAAGTCAAATAAATGCAAGTCATCACAACGGACTTACGCATAACCCCGATGGTATTTTAAATATCATTCCACGACAACATTGATTAGTATTGATAATTATTTCTAATGAAATCAATAGCGAGATGTTTTAATTTTCTCGACTTAAAAACTACTGAATATATGAAGAAATATTTTTGCTTTGCCATTACGTCATTCGGTCGTCAGATTAATATGTTCTTCATGATACTTTCCGTAGAAATTGATTGACCTTCAAAAATCACTTTTACAGGTGTCTTGTAGCTTTCATCGGATTTTGCGCGCTCCGTCCCGCAGAAAGAGAGCACTATTGACCATTGGCTGCTTTCCAAGGAGTCACTTCGCGCAGGTCGGCGCTCAAGCGCGCAAATAAAGTTTTGGTCGTAAAACGGCTAGAGCGAGAATGTACGCTGGGGAGAAATAATGCAGTCGCTTCTCTGCAAAGTATAGGCGATTTTTTAGGTATATGGGGTACAGACTAGCCAATTTGGCGTAAAACGCTTCGAAGGTCCGTTCCATTGTAAATTGTGAGTGTTAATATATTTTAGAAAGGAATTTTTGTTCGTACGAATAGTAAATGGAATAATTAGTTAATGATTGTTTCTCTGCAAATGTGTAAAATTTAACCGAAATTAAAAGAATCGAATATATGTCATTATCAAGTAATATTGAATCAGTTTTCAGCATGTGATTTGATAAATAATAAAAATATTTCTTTGGAAATTAATGCTGTGTGACTTGCATAGATCGTTTTTACTGACTCACTTCCAAAAACGTTTTTACTGCTAAAATACTCGCAGAAAAGGCCAATAGATTTAACCTAAGCAATTGATACAAAAAATCAGAATATCGTAATAGTAATTTTCATCTTTCAGGCTATTTCAGACAACAGGTAGTGAGAGTGATTTTCAGAGCAATAGTGTATAAAAGGGAGGACCCCAGGGATGCATGAACAGCGAAGCAAAAGGTCTCGTTTAAGAATATACGTCGTTCCCGCGTTAAGACCCCGCGGCACGTTCTCGTTCAGACAAATGACTCGCAAATATATGGCGCCGACTGCGCCCCCGGCCATTTCCTTGAACAAAACAAACAATAAACTGGGAATATATAGTGCGCGTAACGCTTTTCAAATTGTTTAAATTGATTAAACATTTTCAGAGTCGTTGCAATAAATCCGAAGTCGATGGTCACTTTTGGCTCGGCAAGCAACGCCGCGAGTTTGATGGCCCTGGGAATGAGTTGGACTACATCCATGCGGCCGAGGGGGGCACTACACTGGATAAAATACGGCCGGGCCGGCGCATCTCGAGCTGTTTTCCTGCTTTTGCGTAAGAGGAAGGCATGTTTTCCTCGCGAGAACTTTCCATTCATGGGTATCAGTTCTCCATCTCGGCGAAAACAGGAATCAAAGCTGCGGTCGACGAAAACCTCGCTCACTGTATTGAGCACTCTGCGCGCAGCCAGACCCACAGCGGCCGACTGCTGGTGACAGATATATCCAAGGAACCTCTCATATCTTGCATGGAGCTTATATAATCGGAGGAGCGTGGGCGGAGAGGAAAATAAAAAGGAACGTCTACGTCCCTAATGACAACAGGAAGAAGAAGAAAGAAATTCAATATTTTCTGAAACAGGAAATAAGGTTCGTGGCAGAGATACAAAAGGTTCGATTTGAAATGATATGCTAGTGTAAAACAACGCGTTTCTCCGGAATTCATTGCTAAAAAACGTAAAGGGTGTGAAAGCTTGATAAATTGTTTAGGTTGCATTGCCCTTTCGTTTTCAATACGGAAAGCAAAATACTATCCCCCAATCATTTAGGAAATGAAATGTTAGTACCCAGGAGTACCCAGTTTTTTTCAACATCAAATATGTATCAGACAAGCCCACAATTTTATACACAATGTAAAACTATTCAATTAAATTAATTGAAACTAAATTGAATTAAAAAGTTAATCGATATTCAAACTCAATATGCAAACAAATAAAACATGTCTGCATCAAAGAATTTTAATTTTAACGTAACATGGTTATAAAACTGTGGAAACACAAAAAAAATAATAGAAAAAGGAAACAAAAATGTAACTGCGTGTCTACTGCGCTTGAATCTGTGCAAAACCACTCGATGAAAATTCAACAACTCGGTGCCCGTCGAGAGAAAACGAACATTTTGTTATCACTAGTTTTCAAGTAAAAAGTCACAAGTTTAACAGATGATAATCTTTTAATATGATTGAAATTAGAAAAACACTGTATCTTGGTCGTTTACTTAGAAACCCCAAATATGAACTATTACAACTAATAATGATGGGGAAAGTTCAGGGTAGAAGGGGGTCCGCAGGAAGAAGATGTCCTGGTTGGCAAACATCCGAAAATGGACAGGTATCTCGAGTGCTTCTGAATTGTTCCATGTGGCACAAGACAGAGAAAAGTTCGGCGAAGTGGTCGCCAACCTCCAGTAGTGAAAACGGCACTTCAAGAAGAAGAATCTTTTAATATTCTGTTCAACCTAATACATCGAACAACTCGTTACAAGTTTTAGTCTCTTTTAGAACACAACGAATACATAGTTTCCGCGTTACATGAAAACGCCTATAACTCTTCTTTTTCACGTCTCGCGTATCACCAACACCTTTCACCTCAAGTCCAACGACCCCGTTCCACGCAGTACGCCATCTTGCCGACGCAGAACCAACCCACGCACCCACGCGTGAATGATGGGGGGTCGACCTTGCTGAGCTGGCCTGCGCGACCGCCGCAGCGTGATCGATGCGCTTCGAGAGGCTTCGACAAGGAGCAAGCACGCGTGATCGCGCGCGTGCGTAGACGCTCGGGCGGCGGCTGCTGGCGGCGCGCGGCCCGCTCACGCGTGCGCCAACACCACGCCGCCGCCGCCGCCGCCGCCGCTGCCGCCGTCAATGTTTGCTCCGCGTTGGCGCGCAACGAGAGACTGCGTTTGCCGATACGCGAGCGACTGCCAGCGCCCACCGCCCCGCCTGCGTCCGCGCACACTGGGCCCAAATCGCACAAAACTCACGCGGATACGTTGATTGTTATAGATTCCTATGGACCATCACTAAAGCTCCCTAGTACATTCCAAATGCGCAGTTACATATCGAACTTGGCATTACACCCATCCCCGTCCACTTCTCTCTCTTAGCCGCTAAATTCTATTCCAAAATATTAAAGATCCCTTCAGCCATTCACTTTGATATAGGTGAGCAGAATCGTCATCGCAAAAGATTAAAAGAAAGCTACCAAGAGAATTTTTCGATCCCCCATAGACTAGAACTGATGAGTCTTTTCTCATGATAAATCATATAAGCACGAAATTGTATTATATTTAAAACTACAATATTGTCTCTCATGTATCAGATTATTCATGTATATCTCTTACTAATGTATATACCTTATCCGGCTGCAGAGGGCCAATGGCCAAGCTAGAATAAATAAAAAAAAGAGATTGATTGTTAGTGATTCCGGGCGCGTCACCCGCCAAGGTCATTAGTCCCGACAGTGTAGTGCATGTTTTTTTTTCATCCGGAGGTGGCAGTGATCTCCCGATGAATGGCGAAATCCGCCGCCGACTAGCGAGGTTTTCCCCAACCAGGGATCTCCCACCAGCGGGGCACCGCCCGAGCCGGGATTAGTTCAAAGCTACCGACTGGTCACTCGGCATGTGTGGTAGTGTAATGCATGTTAGTGTGTGTATGAAACGGGTGAGAATAGGACAAGGAAGAGGAAGGAAAGATCGCGCGCGGTCCTAGGCCCGTTTGTTAGGGTACTGCTCCGGCATTCGCCTGGTGTTCATCGGAGAAACCACGGAAAACTACTGATGAGAGCAGCCGGCCGCATGAATTCTCCTCCAGACAGCAACTGAATTCGACGTAGCTGTCAAGCTAGTGTCAAAAATCCCGCCGCTATTGGGACTCGAACCAAGGACGTCCTGGTCAGAGGTACTGAAGTGAAAAACTCCCGCGGAGTAAAATTAAATCAAATCAGTACTCTTTTAAGTGAGTGTTTCCCGATGTATGAACAACTTAAGCCTTTAGTCCTGTAAGTTCAGTGCACGTTATATCCCTGAAGGTGGCGGTGTTCCCATCCTGCTGTAGTCGTGAGATCCGGCGCTGACCTACAGGTTGGCTTGCAGGGCATTTCCCTTCCTGACACATCCACAGCGGGGACAAACTCTGAGCTTCGGATTGATTTCTACACAATGTGTGAGGGTACGTGTTAGGAGACAAGAACGGGAAAGGAAAGATCGCATGCGATTCGTTTTCCATTTGTTCACGTACTGCTCCTGCATTTGCTTGCTATAGATCGGAGAAACTACGCGAAAATATCGATCATAGCAGTCGGTCGCTAAATTCTCCAGATTGGTTTGGTTGTGTCCCAGCTGCGTTGCTAGTATAAAAAATTCACTTCCGACGGGACAACAACTGTACTACCTCCCGATGAACGATACTGTAGAGGCAATAGGGTCATTTCCGCTAGGCTATTCCAGCACATCCAATTTACTAAAAATGCAAGACCATTTTGTAATGCAGAAGGATATGATGTAAGCTTTGTGAGATGGAGTTTGTACAAATCCTTTCGACCTGACCTTTTGGTGAAGAAGTAAATTTTGCGTCCCCATGCTGTATATTTATAATATGTAATGCAGCAATGCAATGTCTAAACGATGTTACTGCTTTAAATGTTGTTGCTTGATAAATACCTTACGTTACCGATAAAATTTCCTGCATTTAGCGCATTTGTATTTTGTTTCACTTGATATTAGGACAACGAAATTAGTGTAACTAAATTAAAATAAGTTTTGATCTTTATTCCACAATCGATCAGTTCATCCAGTTCAGCCTGAACATATGACAATGATGCAGTATTACTGAGTGTACAATTGCATTGGATAACACAATAAAAGTCTTGAAGTGAACAAACAAAAATGGAGTTGTCACAAGGACATAGAAAATTCACAAATAATATAACTCTGCAAAATTCGATTCCGTATTAGATTTGAAAGAACAAAAAACAAATCCTATGAAAAATAAAATATAAAAATCTTGTTATACAATGGATAAAACCAATTTTGCTATTAAAATACTGATATTTTATTATAAACAATTTCATTTTCTACCACACCAATTTTATTGTATGAAAAACTGATATTAATATTACGGATTTGATACGATACTATGGTTGTATAAAACTAATATTTATATTATCATAAAATTACATTAAAAACTACACTTAAAAAGGTTATAATCGATTATCAATCAACGAACTTCCTCATGGGTATAACAGAAAAATAGCTGTTAGTGATGTTCCCGTCTCTCGCTGCAAAAAATTCAACGTTCAGGAGAAATCTTGGGAAACATTAATGTAATACAAGTTCTAATCTTGAAATTTAGATTTTATTCCCTCTTAAAAAGTTTACTAAAATAGTATTACATGTGTAGAAAATAAATGATCCAAACAATAAACAACAAATAAAAACTAAATACAATAAATTTAAAAACTATTTGTTGAAATTCATCCTTAAAAAACTTTGAAAGCTATCGATGACCGGGAGAGGTAGTTCAGAGCATCAACTGATGTCACTGCAGTGCCTCTGACCGGGAGGTCTTAGGTTCGAGTCGGGCGAAGGTGGCAGGATTGTCTACATTAGCTACAGCTCGTTCGAGTTCCGACGATATCTGGAGAATTCTAGTGTCCGGCTGCTCTGATCGCTAGTTTTCCGTGTTTTTTCAGTTCAAGACTAGGCGAATGCCGGAATACCACCTTAACAAACAGCCCCCGAACCGCGCGCGATGTTTCCTTCCTATTCCTTTCCCTATCCTCTCCTCTGCTCTCCTACACAGACTTACATTTACATGCACTACTACACTATCACATAAGTCAGGAGTCCGGTCGAGAGATGAGAGCTTGTTCCGGCTGGGGTAGTGCCCTGCTGGTGGGAGATAGCTGGTTGGAGAAAATCCCGCTAGCCGACGTGCAAGGCGGCCGGCGCTGGATTTCACCGTCCGCCGGGGAAAGATCACCACCACCTCCACCACCACCACCACCACCACTGAACAAAACGCATGCACTACAGTTACGGGACTAATGTCCTTAGGGGGTCATCCATAAATTACCTAACGCTAAAGGGGGAGGGAGGGAGTCGGAGGCAGCGTTACGCTGCGTTACATAGGGGTATGGGAATGCGTTAAAGGGGGGAGGGGGGAATTGAAAATACTCAAAATTTGCGTTACGTAATTTATCGCCGGCTCCTTAGCACATGACGCGCCCCGAATCCTTAGCAATCAATCCATCAATCCAGCGCTGGCTCCGTGCCCGCCCGCAGGGAGAGTCAGGGCCCTTCTACTCCCATGTAACGTGGTGGAGACCACTACAGTAACGCACTCTTCTGTAGCATCTTCTTACAGGAACTAAAATACCAACTGCCACCAATAAAGACATTTATTTATTTATTTATTAACTGTTTCCAACGGTACTTCAAACGTGTGTGGCTGCTACGTAGGTTCGCATTACGCTCAATCAGGGGCGTAATGCTACAAAACATAGCATCGATGTTAGCGCTTTCTTCAGCGGTTTCTTATATGTATATATTACGAATAATTGAACATTTAGAAGGCACTTTTCGTATTTCTCACAATTTACTCAATTCTGAGGTGCTGATCTTGGCGAGCCTGTCCCCGGCGACACCAGCGCCTCGTGTATTACCCGCGCAACTTTTCTTGACCGATGACCTTGCAACCCCTCCCTTGAGCAATAAACAGTTGAAGTCAGAAGCTCGCAGCGAGCACTGATGACAACATTCCAAACACATCTTCATTGGCGCGTTATAAAGCACATTTACCGTTAAACCGAAAACTCCTGGTCGTATTTTTCTAAACAAAATCTAAAGAAATGGCCAAATCCTATCCAGATCCATCACAGGAGGTACCTTGGACTGCTGAGAAAGTTAGAACTCAAATTATTGAGAGAGTTGCCAAGACACGACTGATATTCTCGAGATTGGCATTGATTCATAAAATCTATTGGCCGATGTCGTAACCAATACCCGCACTCTACCGCATTTCTCCAGTCCATCGGTCAAGAAAAGTTGCGCGAGTAATAGTAGCACCTTGGAGCTTTGTCCCCGGTTTTGGTGGAGGGTTGCAGGGCCCTGGCCGCTTGGGCCCACTGCGGCAGCGGTGATCGCTGCTAATACGCGCCTCGCGGCGCGGCGCTGCGTCCGCGCAAGATAATACGCGCGCGACGGCGAACGCGGGCGCTGCGGAAACGGAGGCCCGCCTCCCCGGGCCTCCGGAGCTTCGCCGGTAGATCGATGGGCTAACTTCGCCGATCGGGCAGGGGTGCCGTATTTGTGCTCAAGCAATGGTTCCGATTGTGGACATGATGCAGAGTCGCGACTGGGGGGGGGATGGAGAGGAATTTTGGCTTTCTCGGGCAGGAGCTGAAGGATATAAAGCAACCCAGGGAGAGCGACACTAAGAGACGTAAATGACGTACAGACTCGTGCATCAGTAAGAGAGCGAGTGAGGTAGAGAGTTTCAGACAGTTATTTTCATATTAATACCGCAAAACGAATATACTATAATGCATTATCTTCCTGGCCTCTTTTAGTTAAACAGACTAGTTCTTAACGTTTTGTGAAATTTACCTTTCACAGGAAGAATCGTGTTAGGAAACAGACATCACACAAATAGTCATTTTGAGTCAAATGAGGAAATGTATGTTAAAAATATATTTTTAGAGTAAAAACTTCATATAGTAATTTGACAATACAGCCGGTATATAAAATAGAAAAATGCATCTTAAGGCACAAAATGAACAGCTTCGATCTACTTAAAACCATTCTACTTCGAAACATTTTTTGGATGAGCCACTTTTTGCTTTTAGGGTTACAAACATCAGTCTATGAAGATTTTCAGACAAAATTCACAAACTTACCTTTTCTCTAGAATTATAATCTGTCAAATTTACGAAATAAAACTACCCAAACAAATTGTGAATTGCGTTCTACAGTTCGATTTTTATATAGCTGCCTGTCAAGGTCCATCTTCACGACGGAATATGCCATGATATTTCGCGTCTTTCTCGGTCGTGCCGCTAGATTTCGCATAATCGTAAGCACTGACAATACGTATGTATCTCGTACTGATTTTTTATATCACTAACATATCATTGTTGCATATCATAGTAGAGTTGAAATCATTGTTGTAACACTTAATATTAGCGATAGTATGATTCTTGTATGGTATGGTATTGTATTGTACTTTTTTATTACCTTATTATTATTGTTGCAATTATTGTTAATCAACTGCCCCCGGGTCATACCCAATGGCAGTTCAAATAAATGTAAAAAAAATGTTCGCGATCATGCGACATTTACGACCGACACCGGCGCAAAATGCCCTGTAGTAAAATTCGCACTATAAGTATCACACACCGTTGCTGGAAAGCTCCTGGCCCAGCAGAAATGAATTTGGAAAGAGAAAAAAAATATTCGTTGCCGGCTGGCGTCCGCCTGAAGCGAGGACCGCCCAGGCGCCGTCGCGTCGACAGCAGACGCTTGTCCGCTCGGGGTGCGTGCAGGCGGACGGCCCTCCCCAGGGCCGCCAACTTTTAATCGAATTAGGGCGCAGCGCGCCGCGGGCCGACGTGGCAGCCTGGCAGCGCTCGCGCGGCGCGGCGCGGCGCGGCGCGGCCGTCACCTTACCTGTCCTTAGCACCGCCCACCTCCCCATTCGCCGCTTTCAGCTTACACCCCTCTGCTGACTCCTACTGCTTCTGTCACCGTCTCTTGATTATTCTCTGCTACTGTCTTTCTCGTGTAACAGGCATCACCGTCTCCTGTTTATACCCTGCTGCTGACTCCTGCTATTGCTTCTATCACCAACTCTTGATTATTTTCTGCTACTGTGTTGCTCGTATAACCAGAATCACTGTGTCATTTTTACCTCCCGCTGCTGACTCCTTCTATTGCTTCGATCATCGCCTTTTGATTATTCTCTGTTACTGTCTTGCTCGTATAACTAGTATCATGGTCTCCTGTTTACACTCTACTATCTTTCCCGTATTGCTTTTCATCATCATGATGTTTTACTAGTTTGTATTTCTACATTTTATGAAAGCTTTTCATATAACGTTCTTAGAATTATTATCATTTTACAATTTTTAACAACAGAAACAGACCTCTTACTTTATTTCAAAATTAATGTAGTATTAAGTAAACATGGATTCCATTTTCTTTGAATATAAAATACATAAAATATATTGTAATTCAATTTCCTTGTACTGCACATAGCAATTAAAGGTTAGTTTGAACATTTTGGTCAAATTATTTGTTTCTTAGTATCAACAGAAAAGCCGATATCTAAGACTAAGTTAAAATTTCGTCCTGTTTAAAACTCGCTGCTGTCTTTCCTACATTGCGTGTATCCGACACCTGTATCATTGGAATCTTCGGTTGAATAGTTGTTTTATCATTATTTTCGAATTATTTATGATTAATATATGGAAATTGTCATAGCCTCAATTGAACTAATAGTCTCAATTGTGAGCTAAGACCATCGTAATTTCGGGCATTCTTCGCATTTCGCTCTTTTTGCGTCCAAAACCGCCAAGAATTAGTAAGTATTGGTGTATAAAAGTATCCCAATTAGCAAGAGGCGAACACCGGCTCAGTGCCGAAACAAACGGGTCACGGACCACGCGCGATCTTTCCTTCCTCTTCTTTGTCCTTTCCTCACTCCTCACTTACACATTTACATGCACTACACTATCTCACATGTCGGGAGACGGGTAGGGAGCTGAGGGCTTCTACTGGCTTGGGCGGTGCCACGCTGGTAAGTGTTATCTTTGTTGGGGAAAACCTTTTTAAGCCGACGTACATCAGAAGTCGAAAAGATTTCCGCCACCTCCCAAAATAATATCACGCACTACACTAACGAGACTCATGGCAGCTAACGAGCTGTTGACGCCCCCGAAATCACTAATTAATCTAAACCGAACGTGTATGGGTACGAACATTATTGATGCATTTCGGTGTAAGTGATGTCTATTGACATTATGCATTTTGTAAGAGAATACTACGTGATACCACAGCTTTCACCAAAAGCAGAAGCCAAAATATATGAGTTACTACCACCATATGTTGGGTTTCCTTGGAATGAAGCGAGAACTTCTCTGTCTCTCCTCCATTAATACCAATAATCTCTGTTTCGTCAAAAATGCCAGGTACCCTTTTTTTTATAGGAATACTCTTCGATTCTCTCACATTTGTAGACGTGCATATGCGCTCGAGTTTTACCCGATCCTGAGGGAGCATCTCGTGTTTCACTGTATCCGAAATGTACCACAGACGTTCAGAATGCCCGTCCAATTTTGGCGCTTCTCGGGATCTCAGCTCATCGGCTCTCTGCCAGAGCCTGTCCCGATTCCCGCGATTATCCACTGTTCTTGCGAGGATCGCATTTGCTTGCACGAGGGTGCGTCTCTACGTTACTTGAAGGGAGCGTCCCTCCGAATTGGGTTTCGCGCACAGACCCGAAGGACACGGGCAATCACACACGGTAGTCGTAGCAGCTTCGGTGTTCGGGAGGCTCTAGTCTCACAGTCCCCATTGATTGTTAACGGTTCCGGGCGCATCAAATACTGCGGTCACTAGTCCCGTAAGTGTAGTGCATGCTTTTGCTTGGAAGGTGGCGGTGATCTTCCCCGTTGGATGGCGAGATCCGGCGCCGAAATACCGTCGACTAGCGGGGTTTTCCCCAAACAGGTATCTCCCACCAGCGGGGCACCGCCCTAGCCGGGACGAACTCTGAGCCCCCGACCGGTCTCCCGGCATGTGTGGTAGTGTAGTGTATGTTAGTGTAAGTGGGTGTGCAAGGGGGGAGGATAGGACAAGGAAGAGGAAGGAAAGATCGCGGTCCGTCGTCCGTTTGTTAGGGTACTTCTCCAGCATTTGTCTGGTGTTGATCGGAGAAACCACGGAAAACTACCGATCAGAGCAGCCGGCCGCTAGAATTCTCTTCCAGACAGCGACTGAACTCCACCTAGCTACAGTGTAGAAAATCCTGGCGCCGTCAGGACTCAAACCCAGGACTTCCCCGTCAGAGGCACTGCAGTGATATCAGTTGATGCACTGAGCCACCTCTCCCAGTACAGTTATCGAAATCAATTCTCACATACCCAGATAAAAATCAGTAGCCGACATGCTTTGCTCGTGGGAGTTTTACCCGGTTATGGCCACAGATTCTCGTATTGTCCGGACGGAAATACCGAAAGCACAAAACTGTCACATGTCCTGAGCTTGTGCGGACCCTTTTACCATCCACGCATTTTTTTTCTTCAATATATTTCACATCCGCAAGAGCCACTCGCTTTCATACCGTCCGATCAGTACCTGAATTTCACCTTCATCTCCGCCCTTGCCACCGAAAGCGTAACTTTTCCATCAAGTCGTGGCGCGCCGGCTTCGGCCACCAGAGGCTTCGCCGAAGCGAGCGCGTGAAAGGATTCATTTATTCCGCGAATTACGTCTCTTGTGCACCCGACCGCCGCCGCCGCCACCGAACACCGAGCGCGCACGTGGCGCCGCCAGCGGAGCGCGGCCGCGGGGCAAACTAGTTTGCAGACGGCCGCCGCCATGCAAATCAACTTCAGGTGATACTTGAAGGTCACCCTTGTTACGCCCGTGTGATGGGGGAAGAGGAAATGTTCTGTATGATAATGAGTTGATGTTGGATGTTTTTTTTCGTGGTGGTTTGGGAACTGGGAGTTCAAGTTGAGGTGACGAAGTATTTGCTCTCTTGATAAATCTAACTAGAAGTACGTACGTCCCTGTACTTCATTCTGTTGGAAATATTTCTGAGAATAGTCAGAGGGATTGAGCTCAATACTGCAGATGATCAAAGTTGTTCTCGCGCTTCTCACAGGAATGGCACTTGATATCAGTGTGATGGAAATGATGTGGTGGGGGGTAGGTTGCTAAGCAAGGTGAGCGAATATTAACTCACACGGTTAATCAAAAATGACAAGTAATATTCGCGGACTCAGAAACTGCAAATTGCTTAGAACTTTAAATAATAAGGTTAGGAACATAAAAACAAAATTGTAAAAATTGGTCTTATCCTTGATACTTCGAACGTTAAGGAATGAATTGACTCTTGAGGACTGAATCGTAAACGAATTGACTCTCGCCGTCCCAACGTTGCGTTCGTGAACGAAATCGAAGAGCAGTAGACGGAAATTCGGTGGTACAAGGACTTTCTATCGAATAGTTTCAATGGGAGTTATTGTATTTGTTGGGGGGGATCGTAGACTTTTACTGGTTAACACACCAAGAAATTACTAAAGGGTTCTTTTCAAGCTATTTTAGAAGCAAATAATCAATATGTGCTCCTTAATCTTAAATCAATTGCTTAAATGATTGTTTTGAACTTGTTTCCCATTTTTCGTACAAACTATTCGATAAAAAAGTATTTTGACATTATATGCATTAGACACTCTCAAAGGTGTTGTATGTTAATCATGGAGGTCGTGGCCTCGTCATTGTCTTGGACACATGTCGACGAATACGTTTTTCCGTCTTCGGAGTCAACAGTATTTCGCGTTATTCCGCTCGTTTCTTCGTGTTATCATTCGCCATGATTTCATGGAAATAAGTAGTTTTCTTCACGCGGAGTGAGATAATGTCTAGGAGCCTAAAATGTTTTATTCTTATTATCAATTACAGCCCCAAAAAGCAAATCATAGTCGACTGAAATGACGTTCTCGCGGTCAAGTTTAGGATATTGTAATATACAAAATATTACAGAACAAACTCCGCGCCTTAATCTGGACGGACGGAGCTGTAATATACAAAATATTACAAAACAAACGCCGCGCTTTAATCTGAACGGTCGCAGTTACTAGGTAACGAAGGTTGTTGACGGGCAGAAGGGGGCGCTGGACTAGAGAGTTGATGGTTGACTGGCATCGTGACGCGAATGTAATCTGAAGTATTGAAGTAGGACTTCGACGTGAACAGGGAGGATAGATTGTGGAACAATAGTGCAAGAAGTGAGTCAGCAAGAAAGAAGCAGACTACTTCGGCGACGACCGGCGCGAAGACGGATTTTCGGCGCGGAAGCCAAGGGGCTACGAACTGCGGGGCCATCGTTTCACAACGCTAGACCAATCGGTACCGTGAACCTGATGCATGCAATCAATCAAGAGAATTTATATTGTTAATCCCAAATTCAATTTTTAATAAACAAAATTATTGTTGTGCCACGTTGTATGTAATTCCTTCGGAATATAAATAATTTCAGGCTTCCAGGCTTCTCTGTATAGAGAGCATGAGAACCAAAGAACTGAGCTAGCAAATTAAATTAAATTAGATAAAATAAATCATTCATTATTTTATCACAATATACATAGACTGGCCAAAATGTTGAAAATAGACACAGTCTGAACCGTTAAAATCACATTGGAAGAAATCAAGGACCGACAGGGAAAAAAAGCTCTCCCATGTAGAAAAATGGAGAAAAACAAATTTTCAAAACTCTTATGTAAATGCAGGGCCACGGAAAAAGAGAGAGGATGTCCACAGAAAATGCGTAAGGACAAAATTCTGAAGACTTGAAGACAAACCGCTTAAAGAAGACTTTCCTTTCTCAAGATGATGACGACAACATCGTTTTTCTTATGAGGAGATGAGAAATGCCTGATTTTGACTGTACTGGATGTTTCTCAAGTTGTTGAGAAATCCTTGTTATTTTTAATATACAGAGAAAAGTCCTCAAATTACATTCAAGGGTTTAAATTTAAATTAAATTAAATTTTATAATAAAAAATAATTAAATTTAATTTTGGATGAAAAGTAGTCTTTTTCATCTTAAGACTACTTTAAGATGAAAAAAACTATGAGTACAAACGGTTCGGACAATGTAAATTCGAACATAATGGACATTAACAGGCCATAATGTGTAAACGTCTAATATGCATGCTTGTGTAAATGTTTGCGATCAACTATACTGATTTAGCTTCAACTTAAAGGTGTCGGAAGCGTTATCAACAGGACAATAGTATGTATACATGTTGGTATGACATTTCATAATTACATGGCTTGTATAATTTGTGATGAAAAATATATTCATAAAAAAAGAAAAGTGACATTTGGAAACAGGGATAATTATCACTTCATTGTCATTATAAATGAAAAGTACTGAATCTGTTGTGTGACATACGTGATGCTACATGCAGAATTTACATGATGAGGAATGGTGATTCACGAGGTTGTAAATGAGATACATGTTTGCGTTTAATACATGCATTTGGCACTCATAAATATAAACAAGAAGATTATGCACCATTCGTTATGATTTGTTGTCAAGACAAATTATGGATGACGTAAAAACGCTGACCTGCAATTACTGTGTGTTTATGAGAATCTGTGGCCATTTTCACGAAATATTCTAATTCATGCAATTTCTCCCAATGGACATGTCCTATCCGTTTGATACCGTACACTCCCATCCCCATAACTTGGAGGACAGAATATTCATCATTAACTTTTATAACCATTAAAAGAAATATTTAATACGCAAGTCGTTGATTTCAACACTTATTTAATACAATTAAGATGCCAACTTCTATATATTTTATCGTTAATGTCAATAAGCACTTAATGAATATTTTATCATCTGCAAAATCCAGAACACCTAAACATTGAATAACGTTTTCCAATACAAAATCGATACAAACCAATAGGGTTTCAATCTTCAATATTACCCATGCTCAAGAAAAGAAACATCTCAAAAATCGCCAGTATTTTTGGATAGTGAAAAAATGTGTTTAGAAAGGAGCCTCTTTCTACTAGTAAAATTGCATCAGATAGTTCACATGACAGCCGATATATAAATCAAAGCATAACCGCTAAATCAACAGTTCTGCACGAGGTAGAACGTTCCTCAATAAGGACATTTTTATGTATTATATGTGAATTTTCTTGTGCTTCATATGGTCGGTATATATAATATAGATTTTTGTTATTTTTTAATTTCTTGCATTTAGATTGACGCAACGCATCTCCAAACTTCTTGGAGGGCGTTGATCGCTTTGCGCTTGGGAATAATCCTCCATTAACATTATGTCATTATATCCGTCATGTCTCGTCGTAGTCAGTTGTCAAGAGGGCCGCCAGGTAGCATCTCCGCGTACCCGCCTCCTACCACGCGCTCCTGCGTCACTACCCAGCGGCCACAATTGGGAAGGAAATAGGACAGGCGTAGGGTTCAGGATGCTTCGCAGGGATTGGGCTAGCCACTGTGTGGTATGCAAACTCGTTTAGTTGGAACAAATTTGTCATGAGCTTGTCCTGGAATCGACGGGAATGGAACCCGGACCTCGATAATGAAAGGCGAGCCACGAGCGCTTCAATAAGTTCATGTTGATACAGAGATTTTGACCTTTTTCGATTCAAATTTAGTTGTGGTTTTTACCAAAGAAATTCTGCAAAAATAAATCAAGAATATTGGGAGGGTCCTATCTCTTAATGCTCTTTTTGCGCTATGGTCTTCTACAGGATGATTAAGAACTCGATAACGGTCAGAAGTGTGAAGCGGTTTCCTTCAATTAATTTTATAATAGTTGCCACTTTGCATTCAGCTTCATATCCATCATTATTATTTCTGAGTGAAGGAACTATTAATATTGAACTATTTCAATGAGCGTGGAACTCTCCTGGTACTAATGAAAATATGTTGCCGCGGAAATGAGGCTTTCAGGCAAGGCGTTACATTAGTCATTGAATTTTTACTCGCGGTAAAAGTGAAAAAAATCGTTCATTAACATCTGCAAATATTTGTTGACCTTACATTGTGGCGTAATTAGCTTTGGAACCAAAGAAAAGGTATTTTTACAATAAGAATCATAACCACTAATTTGTAATGAAGCCAAAACTAGTAGCAGAGAGAGAGAGGGAGAGTCAAAAAGAGAGAATCGGAGAGTGACAGGGTGAGAGACGGTGAGAGTAAGAGAGACGCAGAGGGAAGGAGAAAGTGGGAGATAGAGGGCAGAACAAAGTCTATCGCGCTCTGCTAGTTTTAGAATATTCGTGAATCATATAACTAACCATAAGAATGTTCTCTGAAGAATGTTGACAGAAATATTAAACCCTATCGTGTATTATCATAACGCGAAGGCATTTTGGGTGAAAACAGAATACAACAGTGCGATCAGAAAAACGGGATAAACGAATAAGTGCTGTGTTGAGAAACTCCACACAGTCGTTTGTGAACGAATTCTATTTCTCTGCATTCTTCAGAAGATTGTGCCTATGATCTCTTGATCGTACGTACTGCTGACAATCACCGAAAAAAATATGCATTTTCAGATACAAACGATGAAAACTTAAATGGACGGAATTGGTGAGCGATAAACGATAGTCCCCTACCAGAGAGATCACACTTGTCATGTGGCGTGAATGCAGAGAGCTATGCGATTGTCAGTGAGAAACCAGACGGCTACAGAATTCGAAAATTCGATACAAAAGCGTATCTATATCTATGACAAACAGTAGATACATTTATTAGTAACATTAAAGAAGATTATTTATTATTTTTTAACAAGTGAAATGAGACGTGAAGCATTTGAAAATATTTTAGAGAATGTATTTTAACACTTTTTAAAATTCATTTTAATTTGTTTGTTGTTAGTAAGATCTGTGAAAATGAAAAATTTTCGGTATACCACATTTATCATTGTCCTAGAGGCAACATTGACATACGAAATTTGTTGTGTATTACATTACTAGCAACAAATATTTAACGAACATTTTTAAGAGGCTTGCTTACACCATTTTCGAATTATGCTTGAAACGTCCAGCCCTAAAGTACCTCACAGTCTGAAACTGTTTCACCATTGTAGGGCAGGTGATCAATCAACCACATGCACCCACTTCAGCCGAAAACTGCACCGTCCAAAACCTGGCCAAGCCGGGAAGCTTCATTCCTTCATTCTGCGAGGTCACAATAGCCCTCACGACCGAGACGCGGCCTTCTAGAATCCCGCAGGCCCGCGGTCAACGGTCAACAGCAGCCGCCGGCGGCAGGGATCAAGAGGGCTCTGCACGCGGCGGGGGTGGGGGCGGCGGGCGCCCGAGGCGAGCTCTGGGGGCAGGGAGGGGAGACGTCCCCTCGCTGCGGTTGCCCGGCGGGTGCGCCGCCCGCCGCGACCGCCCCCGACGCCCAGCACCGCCCATTAACATTGCAAACGCGGCGGTTCCTCGCGTCGTGCGGGAGAAGCGGGGCATGGGCGGGGGCGCGGGCGGGGGCGCGGGCGGGGGCGCGGGCGGGGGCGCGGGCGGGGGCGCGGGCGGGGGCGCGGGCGGGGGCGCGGGCGGTGGCGCGGGCGGGGGCGCGGGCGGGGGCGCGGGCGGGGGCGCGGGCGGGGGCGCGGGCGGGGGCGCGGGCGGGGGCGCGGGCGGGGGCGCGGGCGGGGGCGCGGGCGCGGGCGCGGGCGCGGGCGGGGGCGGGGGCGCGGGCGGGGGCGCGGGCGGGGGCGCGGGCGGGGGCGGGGGCGCGGGCGCGGGCGGGGGCGGGGGCGCGGGCGGGGGCGCGGGCGGGGGCGCGGGCGGGGGCGCGGGCGGGGGCGGGGGCGGGGGCGCGGGCGGGGGCGCGGGCGCGGGCGCGGGCGCGGGCGCGGGCGCGGGCGGGGGCCGGGCCGCGGGAGCGGGAGCGGGCGGGGTGGCCGGCGCTGGCGGTGGTAGGTATAGGAGGAAGGCGCGGAGGTGGGCGGTGTGGGGTGAACAGCGCCGGCGGCAGCCCCCTAGCCGAGTGGGCTTCTGAAGAGATAATGGCTTCTCTGACCGCGCGAGGATCTCCGCCTTCCGTTTATCCGTTTGTTTTTTAGTTCGAGCGCGAGGGAAACATGGAATATTGAACCTGAGAGCAGTCGTTGTCTCCGAGATCGGATATCTTGATCTAATATTGAGTAACTGTTTTTCGGGAACGAATACATCGTTGCTTACCTCCAAGCTACAAAAATACTTTCGCGAACGAATCACACACTCTGTGTAACAATGCAATTTTCTATGCAGTCAATATCGTAGTGTAAATACATTGAAAAAAGGAATTTTTCACCTTAAACATTATATTTACACTTTATATATTACATTTCACCGTAACATTTAAATTGGAAAGTTTGAGTAATTGTTATGACTTTAACGTACTGCTTCCTTAATCTACTTTTACGGTTACAGACACAAGATAATACGAATATCCGCATGGAAGAATTTCGTAAATGCCATGAAATATTTGTTGAAAACTCAGCGCAGTTGGGAACATTAAATAGTAATAATAATTAAATTTTTTCAAAGAATTGGTCGGCCCGACCGGGATTCGAACCCGGGCCTTCTGGTTTACGCCCAGCTGCTCTGACCACTAAGCTACCGAGTCAACCAACCCTTTGAACAGTTTTCACGAGAATGGTGACAATTATATATTTAATTAAATAGTATTGTTAAAAAAGTTATATTGAACTTATTTTTTAAACCAAAAAATTAGCGACCACTTAAAGGCATCAAAGGCCTGTGTCAAGAAAGAGACTTTCATTCGTAATCTTTCTTCTTTCATCTCAGGCAGCTAATTTCTTATATTTATTTTCGAACACATTCTTTGATAAGAAATCAATAAGTATTTCTAATCAATAAGAATGAGTACTTCTGCTTCTGCTTTCTCAATAACGTCGGAATTACGAAGTTTTTTGCTTTCGAAAAAAACAATAGTCACAAGACCTCTGCGTTGGGATTAGGTGGACATTGCATACATAAACAGCTTCAAAACAGAAGCACGAATTACTTACCAGATATTTACAATCACTTAATCTTTTTATTTCATTGGAAGAATTTATATTGCACAAAATACCTCCAGATCATGTGCAATTTTAGGTGTTTGATAATTCTGGAAAATGAAAAGACTAATTTCTTGCTCTTACACTATATATTTCACTGGAGTAGTTATTATCATGGTTACAATTCGTCGGATAAATAAATAGACACAATATGAACCAAATTTAATTGAATTTGATTATCTAATTTAATAATTTAATTGTGCTGTAACTGCATCAAAAGTTTAATTAAAACAGATTTTATTCATGAAAAAGTTGTTTCTTCAATATTGTGGGTGTAAGAAACTGCGGAAAAAATTAACATTTGCAAGTTTTGAAAATGTGAAAAATAAAAAATATCGGACCTGCATCATTTATACGATGGCACTTTGATCTACCAGGAAAAAATATCCAAAACTTCGAAGTCATTTGTGAGAAAAATTAAAATGTTGAGTCTGCGTGTTAAGTATCCTCGACAATTTGAAAAATGTCGTTTAAAAACTAAGGGTCACATCGAATGAAAAATACCGATTTTGGTGCAAATCCGCCTACGGTGCTAGCCGCTGGCGAACAGACAGACAGACATTATGCTTTAAATAAATATTTCGGTCTTAAGTGCTCACAAAACAAGCATTCTGACTGCACAAAGCATTAGTGAATGTTATTTGCTACATTAGGTAGCAAGAATTGTCAACTTTTATTGTATCAAGGATCAACAATATGAGTTTTTCTGACGAAAAATCAATATTTTTCGCTTCAGCATTACAATAGTTTCTCTTTTATTATCTAAGCAGTATGCAAAAAAGTGAATAATGAACTATATTCAATATTGCATTTGCATTATTAATTTTAAAAACATAAAAGTAGTACACAAAATCACAAGACGTGTTGCATTGGGAATTTTAAAAAAAGCACATCAAATAATGATATTGAAACTTTTTTGCTAAAACTGTACTTTTGTTTGTCTTATTAGTACACTTAAAGTATTTAACGAGAACTACATAAACAATGTTTAATTATTATCCTAGTTTTTATATTTAACTTATCATGAAACGTTAGCAACATTCAAGGAAGAAAAAGATACAAAACGCAGTTGCTTCTGCAAATTGGCAAATTGAGAGAATGAAAGACAATGAAAACAACTTATAATACAATTTAAACAATTATCGCATGAAAAAAACTATCACCATGATTAAATTTATTAAATATTAACTTTTAATTAATATTAATAATTTTTAAATTTAATAAATTTAATTTTTTAATGATAATATTTAACCCTCCGGCGGGCGGTCCCATCATTTCCCACTAGCAGGCGCGTGTGGCACACCGTGCCGCATTTATCAACTTCGATTTTCGCGTCAGTAGTTATCGAATTGAATTGTTGATTGTGAAGAATTTTTTTATTTGTATTTTTATACATTTTATTTCAAAATAACTAACTAAATAGCATTCGAAATAACAATATTAATAAGAACTGTTGCAGAGTTCGAATTACTAACGAATAACGGTCGATTAGCGGTGTCTAAAATCGCGATTTGAGTGTCATCCGGTTGAAAATATAATGAATGAAGAATATCTATGAGCTCAATATTGCGACAACAATTATTTACACGAAATCAACGAAAATGTAAGAATGCGGCGCTGAGTGCCGCTACGCGCCCGCCGGAGGGTTAATATGAAATATTAAATACAGGGTGTCAGGGGAGGAAACGTCGAAACTTGGAAAATAAGCTCTTAAGACAATTCTAAGCGTATTTTCTCTAATAAACTATGTGGATATTCCGAATGGTTGAGCCACTATTAGCACTCCAAAGTTGGTTTGAAAAAATGATTTTTAGGCAAAAATATGCATTATAGAAGCATAGAAACACTCCAGAAACATGTAAATAGTATATTATTTACAAAAGAAATGAATATATTTGCTCAGACAGAAAAATTAAGCGAGAAATAAAAAAGCAGTCGAATTGTGTAAATTGGGCGCTTTTTTATTTCTCGCTTAATTTTTCTTTCTGAAGAAATATATTAATTTCTTTTTGTAAATAATAAACTATTTTATAGTAATAAGGAAATTATACTATGATAAACTATTTACATGTTTCTGGAGTGTTTCTATGCTTCTATAATGCAAATTTTTGCCTAGAAATCGATTTTTCAAACCAACTTTTGAGTGCTTATTGCGGCTCAATCATTCGGAATATCCACGTAGTTTATTAGACAAAATATGCTTAGATTTGTCTTAAGAGCTTATTTTCTAAGTTTCGACTTTTCCTCTCCAGACACTCTGTATTAATTTATTATTATGCTTCCTCTGAGATGTATCCAAAAAATATACCAGCAGAATTACAATACACCGTCCTCAGAAAGACAAGCATTCTACATGTCCCCTGACCAACACGCCACGTTGCTGCTGCGGACGCTAACGCACTGCCATCGCAGCGAAGCGCGGCAGATGTTGCGTTGTTTCAAATTTACTGGCATTATTGACGTTGCAGCCGCAACAGCTTGTCTGCAGCGCTCCCAGGAAAGAAGCGCGTCGGCATTCGGAATTAATGCAGGCAACAGCAACGCCGCTATTTATTCGAGCGAAATTCACCAACCAATCAATTGGTATTGGAGCCTTTCGAAGAATGTTATTACGGGCTTTTGATATCCCTGCTGGATAACAGTACTACAAAGCGCTCCGGCTTTTTTTTTACTCGTTTTCTCTTTGTCTCGCACGCTCTGCATTTCGCGCTGAGAGTGCATTTAGAAGGACGCTGCCGCGGCGTGTTGTCCGAGAGGGCTTAATTTTTGTGCGAGTGTCCAGTCTGTCGGCCTAAAGCTGGGAGAGGTGGCTCGTTTCGCCATGTTTCCATGAGATGAGCGTGCGTGTAGGGGTCGGGCTGCCCAGTGCGACCCAGCGAACGCAGCCTTGGGATGTTGAGTAGGACACGTGGGTTCGAGGGTTTGAGAGATGTGATTGTAGGTGGGAGTGAGAGTTACAGATGAGTGAGAGTGTGGTGATGTGGGTCGTTATCCTGTCAATGGGAGAGTTATGCAAGCATCCCAGCGAACGCAGCCTTGGGATGTTGAGTAGGACACGTGGGTTTGAGGGTTTGAGAGTGGCGATTGTAAGTGGGAGCGAGAGTGACAGTGTGGTGATGTGGGTCGTATCCTGCCAATGGGAGAGTTGCGGAAGCTGGAGAGACTGGTGGCGTGTAGAGACGGCAGAATGATGCGGTGGGCTGCAGGACATGCTATGCACAAGAGATAATTAGTAAGCAAAGACAAATAATGGATATTTCAAAGCACCAATAGTAGATAAAGAAAATAAATTCAAAAAATGAAAAGCATAACATAGTTCATTAGGTATTTCTACGGTTCAGAAAAAAGCTTAGGGTTCGCAAAAAGAATAGTTAAGTAAATGATAACTTACAACCCGTCGAGCATTCCAACAAAATATTGTAAATCAAATAATAGTAAGATGCAATATTGAGGGACAAGAAAAAGTAAGAAACTGGGAATCAATATCTTAATGAGAAGTGGAAAAAGATAAGAATTAAATGTAAAAACTATGAAGATGGAATGGAAGAGAAACAAGGTTAGGAAAAGAAGATCGTATACGAAATAATACTGATGTAAATCAATGAAAAATGTTAACTGAGAACTTTTCAATTCTGTGTAGTATAAGCAGTCAAAGGAAAAAGGTTGAATTTGAAAGATTTCCAGCTCGAAGGTTTGTACGGTCAGGTGGAAGAGGACAAGCGGTCGGGCGAGTGGGCAGGCGGGCGGGCGGGCGGACGAGTGGGTGGGTGGGCGGGCGAGTGAGTGGGCGGGCGGACGGACGGACGGACGGACGGACGGACGGACGGACGGGCGGGCGGGCGGACGGACGGACGGACGGACGGGCGGGCGGGCGGACGGACGGACGGACGGACGGACGGACGGACGGACGGACGGGCGGGCGGGCGGGCGGGCGGGCGGGCGGGCGGGCGGGCGGGCGGGCGGGCGGGCGGGTGGGCGGGCGGATGAGCGAATGGGCTAGTGGGCGAGCGGGCGAGCGGGCGAGCGGGCGAGCGGGCGAGCGGGCGAGCGGGCGAGCGGGCGAGCGGGCGAGCGGGCGAGCGGGCGAGCGGGCGAGCGGGCGAGCGGGCGAGCGGGCGAGCGGGCGAGCGGGCGAGCGGGCCGGCGAGCGGGCGAGCGGGCGAGCGGGCCGGCGAGCGGGCGAGCGGGCGAGCGGGCGAGCGGGCGAGCGGGCGAGCGGGCCGGCGAGCGGGCGAGCGGGCGAGCGGGCCGGCGAGCGGGCGAGCGGGCGAGCGGGCCGGCGAGCGGGCGAGCGGGCGAGCGGGCCGGCGAGCGGGCGGGCGAGCGGGCGGGCGAGCGGGCGAGCGGGCGAGCGGGCCGGCGAGCGGGCGAGCGGGCGAGCGGGCCGGCGAGCGGGCGGGCGAGCGGGCGGGCGAGCGGGCGGGCGAGCGGAGGGTCTGCGGTGTCGACGCAGGACAGCACTGTTCTTCGGGGCGGTTGAGCGCGCTGTGGGGGCGGGTGTCGGGGCCGACGGGGACAGAATGCGGCCGAAGGCGGGGCCCGCGGGCGAGCAGGAGGGGGCGGCAGACCAGGTCACTGGTCCAGGGCGGGCGCTGCGGCGGGCAGCGGTGGAAACAGACGGGCCAGGATGGAGCGGGCCCAGTAGAGGCGGAGTGAGTTTGGGTGGGCAGAGTGGCAAAAGCGGGTGGGAAGGGGCATGTAAGGAAGGGAAAGAGGCAGAATGGTGGCAGGTGGAAGAGGAGAGCGGGCCGGACGAGGCGAAGTGAGAGCGGACGGAGGGGATGAGTAGGTAGGGGCGTGTAAGGGAGGGGAGAGGCAGGAATGAAGGGCAAGACAAGGCGGAGAAGGATGGACAAGTAGCGGAGCGGGTCAGATGGGGTTGCAGTGAGTCATGGCTGGTCAAGGGGGGAAAGGGAGGGGGAGAGGGGAAAAAAGAGGCGTATGAGAGAGACGCAGGAATGGAGGAGCGGGCCAAGGGGAGGCGGGGTGGGGGGAAACACGGAACGCTTGGCAGGAGGTGTGACGAGGCGGGGATGGGGTGAGAGGAGCCGGAGAGCGGGCGGGGCGAGGCAGGCAAGCGTTGAGCAGGACGTGACGCGCGGAGCGGGGCGAGGCCCCGCAGCCAGTGAGGGAGTTGGCGAGCACCGCGCCGGCGGCGACGGAAACAGAGCGATACGGCAGCCGACGAAGACAGAGAGCGTGGGTGGCGAGAGGACATGGGGCGGATTTGCGGCGGCGGCGGCGAGCGGATTCGGCCCCGAGCGACGGGTACATGGAGGCTCCAGGGCAGTGGCTGCGGTCGCGCAGCTGGGCGGAGAGGGGAACTCGGTTTATTTTAGGGGGTATCTCGGAGGAAGAGGCACATTTTGATGCACAAAAATAATGATTTGATAGTGTGACATCATACGGGTGTAATCAGAACACAGACGAGAGTGGGTTGTAAGAACAATAAGTTTATTCATAAACTAGACCGTAATCACAAATAACAAATTTCACTGCTTACAATTAACTAAGTAGATCCCACTACCAGGAGAGATTTAATCGAACGGCTACCACACCGCTCTACATCTGAGACCTAATGCATGTCTCGCTCGTCACGACAATGAATTGCCGGCCCCTTGCCCACGTGCGCCGCTAGCACAACTTACGCGCAACCACTCGCCGACGCTGCAGAGACACAAGAAGAAAGAGGCATTGTTCTCACGCCTTTATACAGGCCCTTCGGCGCTATCCGCCGGCACCATTGCCTCCATCGTACCACAGCTGTACCCGCGCTGGCCAGAATTTCCCCATGCATCATCTTCTGCACCCTTTGTTTAACATCCGGCCATCTGCCGAGTGTTGTCACGCGCCAGGATGCTACAATAGGAGTAAAATGAAATAATAATCATGGCTATAGAGGTAGGTGTTCTACAAGAAACGAAAGCAAGTGGATGGAAAAACTAAAGCAGATAAAAAACAAGCATCTTGCAACGAAACTGTTCCTGTCGTAGCAAAGCTCTGCTTGTCATTCAGGGAGTTTAGTGATTACGGACAAATAAAAGGAAAGGGAGATTCGAATGAAAATTGTAGGTAATGCTTTGTAAAAATTAGCCGAATGGATCGTTAAGATAATGTAAATTAACCCGTAATCACAGACGGGAGACAAATTGATTCCGCTCTTTTCTAAATTGTTTTTTGTCGTTATTTAAGGTCGCATCAAAAACTCGATCATCAGCGACTACTATTGGAATAACGTTATGACATGAAGATGATGATACTTGGCACGATATGATGATACTTGATGAGAGGACGAATACGTACAACTATGCCCGAGGGGGACTCGAACCCACGGTCCAAGACCGCTACTGCTTTAGCGATCCGGTCACGGGGCCGGCTGTAAATTTTTTACTTTTAAGGGAATTTTATTACTTTGACGCTTCTGATATTTCCACCAGGACTTCAGTCCCTTTAAAATAACTCCTCATAGTTGCGTATGCGGATTGTCGTTTTTATACTTCTTGATTTATCATACATATTTCCTGATAAAAGTAACTGTGCGCGTCACGGAGTCAGTTTGACTACGTCTGTCGACACGTGACAAGAAAAATATTCCTTGATACTACCGAAGGCAGGCATGTAAGTAATATTTTTATGTTATGCGAATTATATACATAAAAACAATTGTATTTATCATTTTTATTTTTCAAGCACTATCTTGGGCATTTTCTTCATCTTTTTCTCATTTAGTGCTAATGATCTAATTAACAAGAATGGATTTTATATAGAGTTTGGCAAAGGAACTAGTTACCAATGAATTAGAAAGGGAATTATCCTTCACATGTCTTCGACAAGACATCAGAATTTCAATTAAGAAAATAATATGTAGAAAATAGAAGGAAATCGCAAAAAAGGACTTGCAGAAGAGACCCGTAAGAGGGACTAGAGGGTGAATTTAAACGAATGAAAAAGGAAAAGCGAGAGAAGAGCAGCAAGGAACTACGATCTGGGCGGAGAGCGACGGGGTTATGAGCGGGCGAGTGGGCGGGCGGCCGGACGAGCGAGTGGGTGGGCGAGATAGCGAGTGGGCGGGTGGGCGAGCGAGTGGGTGGGTGGGTGGGTGGGTGGGTGGGTGGGTGAGCGAGCGAGCGAGCGGGCGGGCGAGCAAGCGAGTGGACGGGCAGGCGAGCGGAACGGCGGGCGAGCAAGTTGGCGGCAGGCGAGTGGGCGAGCGGGCAAGCGAGTGGGTGGACAGCCGAGCAAGTGGGCTGGCGAGCAAGCGAGTGGGTGGGCGGGCGAGCGAGCGAGTGGGCGGGGCGAGCGAGCGAGCGAGTGGGTGGGCGAGCGAGCGAGCGAGTGGGTGGGCGAGCGAGCGAGCGAGTGGGTGAGCGGGCGAGCGAGCGAGTGGGTGGGCGGGCGAGCAAGCGAGTGGGTGGGTGGGCGTGCGGGCGAGCGAGCGAGCGAGCGAGCGAGTGGGCGAGCGAGTGGGGGGGCAGGCGAATGGGCGGGCGGGAGATCGAGTGGGCGGACAGGCGAGCGAGTGGGTGGGCGGGCAAGCGAACGAGCAAGTGGGCGGGCGGGCGAGAAAGCAATTGGGCAGGCGAGCGAGCGAGTGGGCGGGCAGGCGAGCGAGTGAACGGGCGGGCGAGAGGACCAGCGGGCGAGCGAGTGGGGGGGGCAGGCGAATGGGGGGCGGGCGAGCGAGTGGGCGGGCGGGCGGGCGAGCGAATTTAAACGAAAGCAAAGGAAAGGCGAGGGGAGAGCCGCGATCTGGGCGGAGAGCGACGGGTTATGAGCGGGCGATTGCGGGCGGCGTCGCGGCCTTCGGCGGCGGAGGCGGAGCGTGAGAGCGCGGGCGGCCGAGCGCGACGCGTCGCGGCGCGGCGGCGGAGGCTTTCGGGGCGGGGCGGGCGCCGGGGCCCGAGCACGGCGCGTGTCGCGTCGCCCGCGGGCCCGCCCACCGCAGCTCGCGCCCCGCCCCCTCGCCCCCAGCCACATCGCGCCGCGCCATGCATCAAAGTGAGAGCAACTCGGGAATTATTCAAGCGCGGAACGGCGCGACGCGGCTGGGCGCGGCGAGAGGGCGGGCGGGCAGCGAACCAGGCGCGGGCGGGGCGCCGGGGTGGGGCAGCGGGGCGGGGTGGCTGGGCCGGGCGGAATCTGGTCGGGGCAGGGAGTGGGGCGGGGCGAACGGGGGGTGCGGCGCAGCGGGCGGGCGGGCAGCGAACCAGGCGCAGGCGGGCCGCCCGGGTGGGACAGCGAGGTGGGGTGGCGGGGCAGGGAGGGGACGGGGCGGGGGCCTGGGGCGGAGACGGGGGGCGCGGCGCGGCGAGCGGACGGGCAGTGACCTAGGCGCCGGCGGGGCGTCGGGGCTGGGAAGGGTGGGGGCGGGATGGCGGGGGCGGCGCGGGGGACGTGATGGTGGCGGGGGCGGGATGGGGGCGGGGGCGGGGGCGGGGCGGGGGCGGGGCGGGGGCGGGGGACGGGGCGAGAGCTGGAAGGGTGGCGGGGCGGGGCGGGACGAGGCGGCGGGAGTGGGCCAGGGGCAGAGGCGGGCATGGGCGGGGCCGGGTGCGGGGCGGAGGCGTGGGGCGGAAGCGGGCAGCGAAGCAGGCGCGGGCGTGGCAGGCGGCGCCCCGGGAGGACTGGCGGGGGCGTGGCGGGGCTCGAGGGGGCACTCGCAACGCTCGGGCGTTCCGCAGGGGCGGCGGAGGGCGAGGGGAGGGGCGCGGGCAGCACAAATTTTGCGGCTTGTCACATCACGCAATGGTCGATCGAGGGGCGCGCGACCGTTGTTAGCCGCCGCCGCTCGTCGAACGGCGCCCGGTGAGTGGCGGCGGGGCGGGGGCGGGACGGGGCGGGGCGGGGGCGGTGGAGCGGCGGGCGCGGGCGTGAGATTGACAGCGACGGGGGCCCGCGCGCCGAGGAGAACGGGTCCGGGTCGGGCCGCGAGGGCAGCGGACGCGGGGCGGCGGCGAACAGCCGAAGCGGAGGAGAGCGAGTCCGAAGGGAAAGCGAGGCGGCGGTGACTGGTGAAGCGCCGACACACACACGGACAGAGCGACCGACCGACCAACCGTTTGCGGCGGAGCTGTGGAATCGGACGGGGTCCCGGAGGGAGTCTATGTGTACGGTAGAGACGGGCAGTCCGGCGGGGCAGGCGGCAGAGTCGAAAAGGGAAACGAGAGAGGAACCAAGGGTCACGGGTCACCACGCACCGTCGTGTGTGTTTGCTGCGTTGGCGAGAGGGCGTAATTGAGTGGAGAGGTCGACCCTCGGGGGCCACGCCCACCACTCGCTGCGCCGTCACCGTTCTCGAACACCCGCTCTCGTCACCATCTCAACAACCGCACCTGACCTCTCCCGGCTTGGGCCCTTCCGCGCTGCCACTCTCACGCCCTCTCTCTCTCTCTCTCTCTCTCTCTCTCTCTCTCTCTCTTTCCACGTCCGTTGCTCGCTGCCCGCCCGCGTTACAGCGTTTTAGTAAGATAACGCGGTTGCTGCCACGTCCCGCGCGCGCAGACTGATGCCAAAAGCAGTTACGAGGTTGCGCTTCGGAATGGCAAACCCTGGGTAATAGAATATTTGTGGGATGGCTCGCAACAGGAAGTCATTTCGCTTGAAAGCTTTGCCCTACCAAACGACTGATGCTTATAACGGTTGCGATGTTCGTAATGAAATAGCTGCCATTCCGTGAAGAATAATAGATTCCACCAAGGACTTAATTTTTTCTATTCATTCGTAAAAGTGTAGAAAGCCCCTTTATGAGAAGCAAGTAAGCTTCAGACAGACTCTCATGCTCAATTCTCCAAGTCTAATGCAGTAATGAAAATAAGAGGTTTACAGTATTTGCTTTTATAATAAAAATAACGAAGAAAATAATAATAATGTGCAATTAGACCACCAGAAAACTTCTTCGGCATTTTCCTCTTAACCCATTACAGCCCAGAATGATTTTGTTCGCATATCGCTCTGCCACTGTTGACGCATTCGTGCGCGCAGAGGAGCCGATGGAGACTTCTGGTGGCATGTGTTTGCAACTTTTAGTGCTAACCAATTGTTACGTTATTAAATTATGCTATTAGAGCGTAGCGATCACGGCTAAACCAACATCTGGCATTCAAGAATGAAAAAACTTGCTTGTATGTTTCGTTTACGATGTCTACATCTACTGAAGAAATAAATTTCACAGAGTATTGCAAAAGAAGCAAATTCAAGTTGACCAGAAGTAAGCGTATGATATATCATACGATGGGCTGTAATGGGTTAAGAGCTTGCCGATCTCAGTCACCACAACACTTCGTCTTCCCAATCTCTTGGTTTGAAGCCTCCATCCTCCATGGCTTCCTGAATATATTTTTCCCATTCTTCAACTGGTCTTCCTCGTCTTCTCCTCTCAGGTGATCGCCATTTTAAGATCTTGTGTGACCATCTGTTTTCAAACATCCTCCAAACATTTCCATACCATTGTAGTGCTCTATTTTCTAAGATCTTTATAACAGAACAAATTATATTCATCGTTCCCCATTTCCATTTCACACTCTGTTTCTGAGAGTAAGTTGTAGGCATTTTCTCATGTAGTCCGTTTCTGTCCTGATATTATCTCTAAATCTGTGTGCTTGTGGCCACATTTCCGCTCCGAATAGTACTATTTTCAGCCACACAGTGGAATATCCTTCTTTTGACGGATGTTGTTATTCTAAAACGTGTCATGTAAAACTTTAGTTGTTTTCTTCCCCGTAATTACTCTGGAGTTAATATCTGTTGCGGGGGCAAAATAATAACAGTGCACTTTCCTTCCAAATGTCCCAGAATCGAGAAAACCCACCCTAAGGTTATGAAGACCAGCACATACGGTGAAAGGAATGTCTTTGTGCTAACCATACGAATCTCTTATCCCATGACTGGGTTATCGCTGATCGTTCAAGTCTCGTAGCAGGCTGTCGAGCCGTAGGACAGGACAGAACAACAATCAATGACTCCTCCACTTCAACGAGATCACATTGCTGAGTTTATGACCGACATCAAATAGTGATGTAATGTAAATGAAGCAAAACTGGAGTTTTCCACGAAAGCTTGTCAGAAATCTATTTGGCAAATTACAAACTCTGCAATTTATATTCCGGAATTTAAAGATGGATCCACTCTCACCGTAACCTTAGCCGACGAAGGGCGTTTCATGACAGATACAGCAAGGCAGCAATGTGCTCGAATGGTCTACGCATGTTAAGCCCGCTCGGTCAAGTTTGCTTGCAGATACATTTTTTATGCTTGTTAGTTGTAAAAATTACAGGTTAGTAGAAGTAAACAGAAGCGACAAAAGAGTGTGAAGTCCACAAAATATGTTTCACTGCATTTTACAATCTCCAGTTTCACAAATAACTGGATAATTATTATTTGATGAAATACGTAATAATCATTTATTAAAAACCATTAAAATGTTATTTGTCACGTTTCGTGGTAACTTGTATCACATCAACAAATGAAAATGTAATAAGAGTTAAAACATTTACAGATGCTTTTAACAAGTTTAACAGTTTTAATAATAAAACAATTCAACAGGAAATTAAACCTTTTGCTTCTGGAGAGGTTCAATCGTATGTCCCAAAGGAAAAAATATCTTGTCATGGTACTCCCAAGGACATCCCAACAACAAATGATGGTGAAATATTTAAGGTAAGAAATACAATTCAACGTATTGTCGCAAAACAGGAAGGTAGATAGAGGCGAACAGGGGAGGGGATGAGAGAGGACAAGACGGGAAAAGTAAAATTAAAGATTAAAAAAAAGGTAAAATTAAAGATTTGTTTGGATACCAGATTGTTAATGATTGATTTTAATTAGCACATTATTGTAATGATTACTAATAAGTTGAATTCTAAATTCGCGTTGATCTGCTTAATTGCTCCATGTATCAAAGATAAACAATTAAATGTATTCCTGCATGGTAAAAAAATAAATTATTACTTTACAATATTTTAAATTTACTGTTTAAAAACTACATATAATTCGTTATAAAACACAGTGATTGTATGGCAAACTTTCTCCTATACGTAACTATCTCTGTAAAAATCAGCGATATCTTTCGATTATTTGTATCACATTTTATTTATTGTGTGATTTTATGTAGGTTAGTTAACAAATAATCTATTATATGTCCAGAGTCGTATCAATTGTGAAAAAAGATAGTAAAAGTTGAAGACTGAGACTTTCGATTTAAAAGTGTTGAGAGACAACAGTGACTTAACAAGAATTATTATTGTCTAACAAAATACTCCAAATGCAAAAGTAATTTTTAGCATCTTCTGCTTCTTGTATGAAATGAAGGAAAAACTAAAGATGAATAAAAATGCTAAGTATATGTAATTTCTGTACCAATTTAGATTAATCTAATTACAATACAATTTTTTCATTATAGTGTTTGGTAACACAATTAAACTTGAACTCAGAAAGTATGAGGAAAGCAAAAACGGGTTTGTCTCGATAAAATCGATATATAGTTCTAAATATCTTTAGATTTTTTATCTTACAGCATATACTTTTCACTCGACGAGTAGAAAAATATTCTTACTCTTAGAAATGAAAATTGTTTTTAAACAATAAACTCGGCAGACAAAAATACTGTTACAAAATATTCGACAGGAAACAAAATGAAATACGTTTAAATATTTTTTTAAATTAAAATGTAGACTTAATATGTGCAACATAATTTTCACCACTCCTTTGCAGATTCTCATCGATTTGAATATCAACAAAAACAAAATTACAAAAGAAAGATTTTCGTTTCCTTCCGGTATCAATCATGAAAGCAGAGGGCATTTCCAAAACACTACTTGCACATATAAAAAAATCATTATTATTGGTATCACAAGCGAATATTACAGAACAGCGAGCGTCGCGTCCCGAGCGCGCCTCCACCCGAGTCACTTCCCATCACCTGCCTCCCGAACCGCACGTAATGCGGCGACCGCCAGCGAGTCGGCAACTGCGAGCGCCGCCTGCTGCGGACGTGGCGCACCGCGGGACGCCGCCTCACCTCGCGGCCTGGGCCCTGGCAGGGGGCGTGGCCCCTCCCGCGCTGACGGAGCGGGAACGCGCGCCGCCCTCGCCTTCAAGCCACCCCTGCCACTGCCGCCGCCCCCACGCTTTCCCGCTCCCGCCAATCAGCCAGCCCTTCATTCCCGCCATTCTCACCGCCCCCGCCATCTCACCGCCCCCGCCATCTCACCGCCCTCCGGCCAGCTCACCGCCCCCGCCATCTCCCGCCCGTCCGCCAGCTCCCGCCCGCCATCGCACCCCCACCGCCAGTCTCCGACCGCCTCCGCCAGTCTCAGCCGCCTCCCGCCAGTCTCACGCCGCCTCCGCCATCTCAAGCCGCCTCCATCCCGCCGCCTCCGCCATCTCACCGCCGCCTCCGCCATCTCAGCCGCCATCCGCGTCCGGCCGTCTCCGCCGTCCCGCCGCCCGCCATCCCCGCCTCCGCCAGTCCCGCCGCCTCCGCCGTCCCGCCGCCTCCGCCGTCCGCCGCCTCCGCCGTCCCCGCCTCCGCCTCCCGCCGCCTCCGCCATCCCGCCGCCTCCGCCAGTCCGCCGCCTCCGCCAGTCCCGCCGCCTCCGCCATCCCGCCGCCTCCTGCCATCCCTGCCGCCTCCGCCATCCCGCCGCCTCCGCCATCCCGCCGCCTCCTGCCATCCTGCCGCCTCCCGCCATCCCGCCGCCTCCGCCATCCCGCCGCCTCCGCCATCCCGCCGCCTCCGCCATCCCGCCGCCTCCGCCATCCCGCCGCCTCCGCCGTCCCACTCTCCCTCCGTCCGCCTGCCGCCCTCGTCCCCAACTTCCCTACACCGTCTCCCTCACGGCGCACCCGCTCCCAAACGCACTCCTGCTTACAACGCTGCCTTCCCCACCCCATCCCTCGGCTTCTGAGGGAAGCGCGCGCGCCCGCCCGAGCGCCGGGCAGACGAGCGGACGACCGGCTCGGAGGGCGCCCGCCCGCCCGCTTCAAAGAACAGCCGTCACTGGGCCGCGCCACTAATTGGCGGCGACTCCGCGCGCCCAGCCCCGCGCCCAGCCCCGCGCCCAGCCCCGCGCCCAGCCCCGCGCCCAGCCCCGCGCCCAGCCCCGCGCCCAGCCCCGCGCCCAGCCCCGCGCCCAGCCCCCGCGCCCAGCCCCGCGCCCAGCCCCGCGCCCAGCCCCGCGCCCAGCCCCGCGCCCAGCCCCGCGCCCAGCCCCGCGCCCACCCCGCGCCCAGCCCCGCGCCCAGCCCCGCGCCCAGCCCCGCGCCCAGCCCCGCGCCCAGCCCCGCGCCCAGCCCCGCGCC
>JAHLJT010009436.1:6908141-6989057 GCA_031308135.1 Acheta domesticus | reverse complement strand
CTGAAATATTTATCATAAACTGCAATATTCACTTTTATAGTTTTAAATATTTTGATGCAGGACTGGGGGGGATAACTCTTTCTGCAGCAGTAGCACACATGCAGGATTTGGTGTCTATTTTTTCTTATAAATGCTACGAAAGTCATTTTGGCGTGTTATATACAGAAAAGTTTGAGGATAGTGAAACTTCCAACATTAAAAACCCGCTCTTCTGTCCTACTTTTCAGCACAGAAACTTAAGATAGCTTCGTAGCACAAACTACAGTTGAACATCTTCCAGGTGCCTCATGAAGTGCATTGCACTGCGGGGAGTTGTGAGCACGATGTCGCACTATGCCCAGCACTTTCTGTAGCAAATGCTGCTCTGGGGCCCGTTGATCTGCCAAGTGTTTACAATATGTAGTCGTGTGTTTGACACGACAGCTCGAGGCTGTCAGAAATTAGTCATTTCATCATTAACTTTAAAATAACTATTATGTAACACAACGATTAATTATGATGCTTTGGAAACAGTTTACCGTGACAGCAAGCGTCGCGGTAGACGGTGGAGATCCGAGTATTACACTCTGAACTGATACTGATAATAGAGAGACATTAATCACATTTTTAATTCGCGGAGTATAATGCTAAAATAATAGTAATGCATTATTATAGATGTGTGTAATAGACTCCTTTCACTACACTAAATTACACATAGTTCTTTCTGATGACTCGTTTTGATTTAAAATACTTTATTTGTTAAATGTTATATTATTTTCTATTCTTATAAACTTAACCATCTTGAAAATTATTTGTGCGAGTATCAAGAGTATTTCTTTGTAGAATATTATGTTATGAATACATATACCACTGACTACAGACACTTGTATAATCAGAAATGTAAAATCTGACTTTAAACTACATTTTTAAAGAAATTATACTTAAGAATAAAAATTCATATTCACTAATAAGGTCAATACAAAATGTATTACATCAAGTTATTTTTCAGGTGTTTAACATTAATAATAAATTATTGAGTTAATAATTTATTTCATCAGGTATTTATAAAGTTTTCAATGTAACCATTGAAACCATTGTAAAATGTATTTCAAAAATAGTTGGAAAAAAAGCAAGAAGGGACTGGTCAATAAAGCTCGTTTTGTCACACGCATTGCGTATTTCGGCGTAAACATGGTAGGTCAGCCTCAAAGGTATTACTCTCCTCTCATTGTCCTCATAGACCTGTGGACGCCTTCTCTCTCCAGTAGCCTTTTGTCACCATCGAACCGAGTATTCCTATCTACTCCACGAGTCCAACCGCCCCACCGCGACACAACGCTCCACCTACCGCCCAACCTACTCCAACTGCCCCACCTACTCCACGTCCCCACAACCACCCCACCTACTCCACGTCCAACCGCCCCACCCGACACGAAGCAACGACGCTTTCACTTCCGTCAGCGACCCTCACCCCCATTAGCATCCAACACCCACCACAGCCATCGCCGACTCACACCGTCCTACCAACCCACAACCGCCTCCATGTAGGTTAGCAGGGTCCCCGCCGTCACCTTTATGTACGGAACCCGGCCTAGAATCAGTTAGGAGACTAGTTCCTCAACTAAGAACTCCATTGACTTTGATTGCTCGATTGATGATTCCAGACGCGCCAACTGATATTGTCATTAATCCCGTAAGTGTAGGGCACGTTTCCCTCGGGAGGTGACGGTGATCTTCTCCCGCTAGATAGTGAGGTCCGGCGCCAACCTGTCAACTAGCAGGATTTTTCCACAACCAGCGGGACCGCTCCAGCCACAGGGACAGGTCTAAGCTCCCAACTGGTCTCCCGGAAAGTGTGGTAATGTAGTGCATATTAGTGTAAGGGGTGAGGACAGGTCAAGGACGAGGAAGGAAAGATCGCGCGCGGTCCGTAGCCCATTTGTTAGGGTACTGCCCAGGCATTCGCCTGGTATGTATCGGAGAAACCACGGAAAACTACCGATCGCAGCAGCCGTCCGCAAGAATTCTCCCCCGCCACAGTGACTAAATTCGACCTATACTTCGTTTTTACGTTCTTGGCGCACGGAGGTGTGTCAACAAAATGGAATATCTCACGGTATTTCGCGTCGTTCTAGGTTGTGCCGCTAAAAGTCGCATGATCGCGACTGTATCGAGCAGTGCTGGCGATCATTCGACTCCTGGCGGCAAAACGGCGAACGATGCGAAATTCCGTGAGATATTCCATTTTATTGGCACACCTCCGTGCGCCAAGAAAGAAAAACCGGAGTATAGCTATCTGGCTAGTGTGGAAAATGCTGCCACCGTCGGCCTGGAGTTCTAGAACCTCCCGGTCAGAGGCACTGCAGTGTCTTGATTGATTGATTGATTCGTCTTTCCGGGCGCGTCAACTACTTTGGTCATTATTCCCGTAAGTGTAGTGCGTGGATTTTTTTTTCTCGAGAGGTGGCGATTATCTTTTCCCCGCTGATGGCGAGATCTGCCGTCGACCTATCGCCGACTAGCGGGGATTCCCTCAACCAGGTATCTCCCACCTGCGGGCACCGCCCCAGCCGGGAGAAGCTGTAAGCTCCCAACCAGTCTCCCGCCATGTAAGGTAGTGTAGTGCATATTAGTGTGTGTGTAAGAGGAGAGGATAGGACAAGGAAGAGGAAGGAAAATCGCGCGCGGTCCGTGGCCCGTTTGTTAGGGCACTGCTCCGGCATTCGCCTGCGTTGATCGGAGAAACCACGGAAAACTACCAATCAGAGCAAGCCGGCCGCTAGAATTCTCCTCCAGACAGCGGACTGAATTCGACCTAGCTGACAAGGTAGTGCCGAAAATCCCCGCCGCCGATCGGGAGTGGAACCTAGGACCCTCACGGTCAGAGGGACTGCAGTGACATCAGTAGATGCGCTGAGCCACCTCTCCCTTCTTGTAACTAGCCATCACCATGCGCGTGTCTTACTCATAAATCGCCACCCTCGTTTCTTAAGATCCAGCTCACAGCTCTCACCTTCCCCTTCCCTAACCTCTTCGTCGGGGCTCTGCGCTCGTCTCAGCGACCATTACCACCTTCATCGGCCGCTACCTCCTTGGCGGCCGCCGCCGCCACCGCCGTCTACCGCTCAGCTCCCGCGCCCCGCCCCACCCCGCTCCACTCCGCGCGCTGCTGGCTAACTCACCTTTGCAGCCGGATCTTTCTATTCCATGGAAATGAGGGGGCGTCCCTGGAGAGCAGCGACTTTTTCTCAAAGCCCTTCGCGGGAAAGAAATGCCTCAACGAACGGTAATGGGGTCTTGAAGCGGCAGGTGCGAGAGAGCGCCGCCGCCGCCGCCGCCGCGAATTTAGTGGCGGGGAGGGGAGGGTTGCGGTGGAGGGGAGGGGGGGATGTGGCGGGGAGCCCGAGGCACCTTTGGGAGAGCGCCCTCAAGGAGGCGGCGAGCGCCCTGGGCTAACGCGTTTTTCAAAGGTTCTATGGGGGACCGCAGCGCACTCAATGAGGTTTTGAAGAACTGCGACGCAAATTTGGAAAATGTATACTCTTCCGTGGAAAATACGCGGGAGCGTCAGAAAGGGAGAAAGCGGGGTGTTGTCTTTGTGCTCGTGTGGCAAAGAATTCCTACTGTGTTCGTGAGACCTGAGAATAAAGCTCTGACGAGGTGTCTGTTAGTTGCCTGGATATTACTCGATTACAATTTTTTTTAACATTTACAATTTTTTACTTTGCAAAATTTGGGAACTAAATAATCTTCTTTCGTCTTAATTTTTTCTACTGTACACATTTTTGTATTTCTGACACTTTTAAAATTATTGGATTTGTCTCTAAAGTTACCGCTAAGTCTCAAATATAATAATTTTAATTTTTTTTTCGAAATCTATTTTTAAATAAATTGTCATTCAAAATTCTTTAAAATAGTTTCAATATATTTTTTCTATTCACTCAAGATTTACACTTTCACGTCTTTCTGAAAAACTAATTTCGAAAAAGGAGGTCTCATATAAAAGCAACAGGACTCTATTACATAACTCTGTAGCCGGGTCCAAGTTCTATAACGGAGATCAAATTGCTACATCATCGAAAAATCGATTTTCTAATTGGTTAACTTTTTTAGTATAAAAAATGTCTGGCAAACGTATGTAGGCTGATGAAAATACTTAATGACCATTTGGAACAAAATTAAGGCAAACAATCTAGAAAAAGGACAAAAATCTAATAAAATCAAACTTCTTTAAAGGGAGTTCGTTTCTGAAGCTTATAATTTTTTACTTTTACTTCTCTAGTCTTGCAGTCATGTATTCAATTGCTTCATAAACCCTTTTTTTGTAATAATTTTTTTCATCCACCATATCCATTTAGATTCGTACAGCCGCTCATCCTTCACGTATTCGATTTCAACTTGTGCCTAATAGTCGAGGATTGGATGAAAAAATGCAACTTATTTAAAATCTTCGCACATCCAAATTCCCTATCTCTCACAAAATGGGCTCGTACTTGGTCTTGCCAACCTAATCTCACGCCCCTACAGATCGTACTCTTCTTTCAATGTCCTTATCACATAGTTATCATCTTCCTTTTCTGCAGTAATGTTAACTTGATCATTCACAAACATTTATGTACTATGTAGATAAGGATCGTTTATTTTTACTCCCAATACATTTACATATTCTCGACCAATTTGTGAGATCATCATGAACGACTATCTTGAACTCCGCTGGAGATAGACAGCAATCCTGTGACAGATATTTCGTGGTCTTGAAGGCGGTTCGAAGTGGTGATTCCATTTTTATGGCTGGTGGTGTGTCATTGGCACACATTATAGACTGTTATTACGTAATTGGCACACATTTCTAATCTCCACTTCCAACGCATTTTTAACTTAAACTCTATGGACATTATCTTACGCCTTTTATAGGTCCACGAAAACGAAGTGTGATTACCGTCTCATAAACAGCTCTTCTGTGAGCTATCGCAATCAGAAAATATTATCTGTACGTACACTGTCATATCGGAAACCACTTTGTTCTTCTGCATGGCTTAATTCAATTTCAGTTCGTCGTTATAATCCGCCTATGCGACCCTCCAATGGTGTTGGTGACATTAATCCTTCGATAGTTGTCACAGATATTTCTATTACCTTTCTTGTAAATTGGCGTCATAAAAGCGCGTTTCCATTCAACCTGCATGTTGTAGTCATTAAAAAACGCTCATTCATTCATTAAAAAACGACTTTCATTAAAAATGTTTATTAAATTTTCATTTATTTTTACTGGTATATGTTTCACCAACTCTGCAGGAATGTCCCTAGGGCCATTAGCTTTGTGATTTTTTGTCTCTGAGACTGCTTTAGCTTCTCTCAAATTTATTTCTTACCTCATCATCCTGCTATCAATATAAATCTAGTATCATCTTCTCCTCTGTACACTGTTAAGAGTTCTTGAAATACAATTTCTAATCGTCAATTGGAGTACGAGAGACATTTTCTCATTCCCAGTGGCGTGTGGTGAAGGGCTTCGTTTAGGTAAGCAATAAAATACTGGGTCTTTAGTCTAACTCGCAACCCATAACTTAGAACGCAACCACTGGTTTTGGCAATTTGGCTACGCGTGAAGTACCTTTGGCTTTCCTTTCACTATTACGACCCATCCTACGGTCCGTTCGCTGTAACTTCACTCCGCATGTACACTAACTTTGAGTGTATCCCTCCGCTCTGTAGTTCGTGATTGGCTACGTCATTCGCGCCACGACCGTACTCAAATACCCGCACGTGTCACAGCCAGAACTGTCATACCATATTATTTTCACTACAACTTCTTTTATACGCCCAAAATACCAGCCAAAATCAGCAGATATTTTGCTTAAATATCACAGAACTTATCACTTTCACTTCACATACTGATATCAATTTAGCCTATGATTACATACAATCCTACCTTCACAGCTATACCAATTGGACCAAAAAAATGGAGAATTAAAATTAACCCCTTAAAATCACAATCTAAAATATTCACACTCAGACGTCCTCCCTTACCTGCACCCTTACGAATAAACAACACCGATATTCCCTGGCTTTCTCATTCTTCGCCAGTCAAATACTTAGGTGTCTTACTAGACAAACGGTTAACTTGGAAACCGCATATTATTTCAACCGCCCAAAAAACACGTGCAAAAATGTTTAAATTATCCCCTTTTGTCAACAAAAATTCCACCCTTAGCATAGAAACTGGGCTGCTCATCTACAAAATGATTATAAGACCTACAATGACATATGCTTGTCCAATATGGCGCAACATAGCACCTACCAACCTATCCATTTTACAGAAAATCCAGAATAAATATTTAAGACAAACCTTGAATGCACCATGGTTTATTTCTAATTCCCAAATCCATCGAGAACTTCAAGTACCTCTCCTCTCGGAATTCATTTCGCAAACCTCTCAAAAATATTATTCTCTCCTCCACGCATGTCCTAACGCTCCAGTATTCAATCTCGGCCAAAACTCACATTATCCTTCACGCATTAGATCCAGATTCCCCAAAGATCTCTTTCGCCCACCCTGAATCATAAAATCATTTGCCCCCATTCCCATAAACACCCCTCCCTCCACTACCACATAATAAATGCAAAACTTCCGTTAGTCAAGTATTTTCAATAAATTTTAAAAATAGTGAAGGGTTGAATCGAGACCCGCATTTGCCTCAGGATGGCCCCATAAACTCATGTATGTAGCATTGTACCAGTCAAAATCCCCGAAAGACGAAAGTCGAACGGGAAGAAAATAAATGAAAAAAAAAAAAAAAACTTATCACAGAACCGCCCGAAGCATGAATTTCAATAGAACATGCAGTGACGTTCTTTGAAATTTGGCAGTACCGAATCTTTATTAACCACATCAAGAATTTTATTTTATGTTGGAAATTCGTTTCTACGAAAAAAATGTGCACATGAATACGAATGGCAGATTAACAAATTCATCGGACTCATCCTCCACCTGTTTTGCTCTACATATCTTCTTACGTTGAGAAGTTACCTTTACAATGACTTAATGCATTACACAGTTTTCAAACACTTCTGACACCGACACCTGCAATTCAGTAGTCATTTCTTCCACCTGCCACAAAGTCATTGACGGATTTTTAGCCGCTAATTATTCAAAACACATCAATACAACCTTCTCACCACGAGGGATTTCCCTGCGAATGTTTCAAACCGGATCATCCTGGGAACGGGATTATTTCGGGACGAGAGAACGGGCGTATTTTAGTTGGAAGAAAGAGCAAGCACTTCAGCTGTCCTTTGACATTCATTCATGAGCGCAGGAACTTTCGTGCAGGAAAGAAAAATCGCTTCGAAAATGCACTTCAGAGACATAAGGAACGTTATGAATAAGAAACTGAGTTGCAGTGCCACTGTTTTAAAGGAGGAGAAATTTTTAGAAATCTACAAATTCAGGTTTATTCAATTAATATTTATTAATTTTATTAAAATTTCCCTATTTGTTTAATTTCCAGCTTCCATAATAATAATGTCATAAATAATGAACAGTTTGGTGGTGATGTATCACTGATTTCTCCCTGAGCCGGCGTTCATTAAATAATAATTATTGTTACGTTGCCGTAATAAATCGATAAACCACTCGTAACTTCCCTCTCCATCTTCAGTGTTAGTTTTGCTTCTTAAGCACACTGAACAGAATCACCTGAAGAGACGTTTTGTTCGCTGTCTCATGCCCCTGCCCACCCTACCTCACCCATCCACCGCACCTCGAAAAGATTCTGGCTTGTGAGCGGGGTACCTGCTCCCCTAAGCCCTTGAATGGGAAAAACACAGGAGGAAATTTGCTGCAGATTATGACAAGCAGCTCACTTCCTTCTCTGCTGTCTAGATGTGCCAGCCACGGCAGCATTGAAAGGAGGCAGACACGCGGTTGCCAAATTGCTTAAACAAGAACAGGTGCTAGCAGTCATGGGTTGCGAGCTAAGCTAAAGACTATGTATATATGGCCGGTAAGCCATTCATTAGTTTCAAAAACTGGGTTATTCAATTTCCTTACACAGGTTTTCGAAGTAATAGAGTAGTCCAGCGTTGGCCTTCCTGCCTTAACAATGTTTTTTCTAATTTTTGAAGTTCCTCAAAACCAAACTTATTAATCAATTTCAACCCACGCACGTGTGTCCGTCTACTTCGCCGCCTGCAGTAGAAAGATCCATGTTCGCATTCTCCCAGTTGACACGTTTTTGGTCGCAATCTTACTGAATACATACCCTAGGATAAAACTCACATAATAGTTTCACGTATAACGATAAACTAATATCTGAAATAGCACCTATAAGCATAAATATATAATACACTTAGAATTACGCACTTCAATGTACATATACATATACGCATTTATCATTAAAAGCCAAGATCTTCGTTTAAAACACTGCTTTCATTCAAGCAAGTCAACCGGTTCCAGGACCCACGAAAAACACCGAGAACACCCGATCTCACCCGAGACTCCTGACGCCCCGCGCGCCTCACACATTGATGCTCGGCAAGAGCGGGCATTTCACAACTGCTAGAATAAAACGACAGCACGCTTTCGATAAATTACAAAATTTATGTTACAAATAAAGTAAGATTTATTTTCTATTAAAAATTAAGTAAAATGTTCCTTTTTGCTAAGTAACAGGGTACGCAGTGCATACCTTGCTTACATGAAGGACACGCCACTGCTATTTTCTCATTCTTCTTTAGCCATTTTCTCATTCTTCTTTACTTTCTTTGATCTCTCACATAGGTTCTTGCGTTTTCCTGTGACCCAGTAACTAACCATTTTCTATACAAAAAGTTTTTTTTTCTTTTAATTGCCTCCTAGAGGTTATCGGTAAATCAGAATCTGTTCTTACCCCATGGATATTTATGTTTCCATCCTACCGAGTGCTTCGGAGTCTGCCTCATAAATTTATTGATTAAGCCACTCGTACTATTCTTTTGCTGTACCTTCACATCCTCCTTACACTTTCTCAGTAAGTCTAATCTTATGAAGGAAACTAATTGAGTCATATTGTAATAGTTTAATATACTCGTATGTATTAGTACTTCTCTCTGATGTTATCTTCGTCTCTTTGCACTTCTTCAGTAGTTGGTTTGAGATAGTTAATGAAAAGCCGAGTACTAAAAAGGAAATGGTGCGAGCTACATTGTTTTACGGCAGATACAGTCCTTTGTTAGCATGTGTAGATGATCTCTACCTTAAGATTATATAGTCGATTATAGTCATAGAGTCTTTGTTGTTTGGAACCAATTCTATAATACATGGATTCTCCTCTTTGGATAGAACTCATTTAACAAACTTAGAGAACCACTTTTGCATAAGTAAGTCTAGTCCCATTATCATTTATTATTCGTTCCCCATATCTACAAACTACATCTGCGTTCTTGGCCTCCAGTTCTGACATTCGCGTCCCCTACCATGATAATTTCCTTTGGTTATATTAATGTTAGAGATAGCATTCGATTTAAAACTCTTCAAAGTTGTCCTTTGTATTTTGATCTTAATCATCGTAGGGGCATATACAGTGATTATTACTCAATTCTTGTTGATTATTGGTAAAAATAACACCTTAATTCTCACATTAGCATAATCCCAGCTTTGATTTACTTTTTGCATTTATTCTTTATTGCGACGGATACACACGCCATTGCTCTTTTGTCTTTATTGACACCACTGTATAAGTGCAGATGGCGATTAAAATCTTCCATAGCCTGGCCCTTTTCTGTTGCTGCGCAGAAGTTCGGCCGAAATGTTTGGATTTCTTGTAATTCTTCGACACCTTTAGTTGCAATGCCTTGCATTTCCAGATCCAAAAATCGTTGTCCATTTTCGCTTCCCAAAGTCGTCTTCCTTAATTTGGTTATATCTCCGAGGCTCAGTGTTTGGTTAAAAAACATTAAAGAGATTTTACGGAGATGGGTCATTGCTTAATTCCCAACCTGAAGAATCAGGGGAATTCTATTTAGACTTCTTTGCGTTGGGGGGTTGCCTTCTCCATGGATTCGACACTTCCTAACCGTTTCTCCCTTCTGGGTAATTTTAATTCATTGATTGCTTGTTAATGATTCCGGGCCCCTCAGCTCATAAGGTTATTAGTCCAGTAAGTGTAGTGCATGATTTTTCATCGGGAGGTGGCGATGATCCTTTCCGCGCTGGATGGCGAGATGTGGCGCCGACCTACCGACGACTAGCGGGGTTTCCCCAACCAGGTATCTCCCACAAGCGCCCCAGCCGGGACAAGCTCTGAGCCCTCGACCGGTCTTCCCGCATTTATGGTAGTATAGGGCATGTTAGTGTGAATGTGTGTGAAAGGGGAGAGGATAGGACAAGGAAGAGGAAGGAAAGATCCCCCGCGGTCCGTGATTCGTTTGTTAGTGTACTGCTCCGACATTCGCCTGGTGTTGATAGTAGAAACCACGGAATCACGGATCACAGCAGTCAGTTACTAGAATTCTCCTCTAGACAGCGACTGAATGCAACCTAGCTGACAAGCTAGTGTCGAAAATCCTGCCGCCGTCGGGACTCGAACCTAGGACCTCCCGGTCAGAGGCATTGCAGTGACATCAGTTGATGCACTGAGCCGCCTCTCGAGATCTGGGATTATTTTAATCTCCCGTGATGAGATACTTATCTATCCCAGTCCGCCCACAAATTGTGTCATTTGGCGATGCTGTGTAACCACTTATTGCGGTGGTCACTCGGTCTCCAGTGCCGCGTTTGCCACCCTAATGTGTCTCCCTTCCTCTACCATCGGGCGGCGGGGTTGGAATTTTCCCTTCATCGAGCATTCAAGCGTGGACTATCCTTTCTTGCCTCCTACGGGAATTAGGAAGCATCTGTAATTTATACAGTTTCGTATTGATTTATATGTTTAATATTTATACGATTAATTTATACGTTTCGTATTTTATAATAAATCGCTGATTATAGTAAATATGACTAAAATTTTACTGTATTTCTATTTAATTTGTTGAAAATCTTCATCGATTGTTTTATTTACAATCAGATCCAAAAGAAATTAACTGTTCTGCGGCGCGAAATCACATGCACAGTTGGACGGTGTTATGCATCAACCGACTATGCGACATCATACAAGTTTTGAGATAATTGTGTCCAAAGGATTTCATTTCCTGCTCTAAAAACTGTAATTTAATTATTTCATTCATTGAAGCGCCAAACTACATAAGAATGAGTGGATATCTGGCGCTTACCTGCATAATGTGAAATTACGAACAGCAGATTTAAAGATCTAGGTTTATAGTCGGTTGTTGCGAAATATAAAATCCCTCATGTGACTGATGGCGTTTACATTTTTCATTAATTATAATGCTATTTTTTTTTCAGATTTGGCTCCAAACTTTGGCTTACACTTAGAACATGGTCCAATGCAACTGATAGCGTCCATATCTCTTTTTTTTTCAAAAATGGCGCATAGCGGATTGACGCATAACACCGTCCAGTTGTTCTTTCAAGTTATTCAAATAGCTGCATAAACAGAACACGAAATTCATCTGGAAACATCTTACATCTAGAAAGTATCCTAGATCAGAAAGGCGGGTCTGCGCCACATTTCTTCGTAATAAAGTATGCATTCGCTCGGAAGCGCGCAGTGAAAAATTGCGGCATCAGTGGCGGCGCGTGGCGGCTGAGGCGCGAACCCATCTGCTTGTAATCCGCGACTGGTTGATCCCCGCGGGGCCGAGGAGCCTGCGCTTCCCGCAGACGAATGCCTTTTTGCCGCTCCCACCTTCTGCGGAAGCGAGAGAATTGTTTGTGCATCTTGGGTGGAATTTTTTTACTGCGTGAGTAAAGTTTTTCAAAGTAGTGGGCATTAAGGTCGGGCTTATCAAGGTATTATTATCAAACTCTAACGCATGACCAATTTGTCCACTCGGTAGGTACTGAAATAGGGAGGTTACCTGGAAAAAGGTAAAAAAAAACTTTGTCTTTGAGTATGTTGTATGTACCGAGGGACTAGTTAAAACCCCAAGTTTTCGACCTCCCAGATCCTGGGTTAACTCAGGGAGTCCCGAAAAACCGGTATTTTTATGGCTTTTTTTGTTTTTTTCTCTATAACTCTTTAACCTTAAGTTTAATAGAAAAATGTTTGAAATTAATTTTAAAGAAGAAAAAAACTAATAAAACTTTTGTATAAATGTTTATACAAAAAAGTTATTGTTTGTAATACTATCTTTAATCTCATTGCCTGTGTAAACATTGCCTCATAAATATACCCATTGCCAAAATATTAAATTTTTTTAAAATTGATGGATACGTATATGGGCTGAATTCTTCAACGGCTGAATTCTTCAACGTGGGAACAATGTCATTTCAACAAAACTTGGTATAATTTATGACCTTTTTCCAGGTAAAATGTACATATGTACATACCGACTGCACTAAATGATCAACGACCATTTGCGACAACCCATACTGGATTATTATGCTGGGGGGGAAAAGGGCTATAATCCAAGAAGTCTATTCGATGATTTTTAACATCTAAATTTTCTGTTCGATGTATTTACGTTGTCGATGTTTATTTTCCGATGGAAAAATGTGCCATATAAAATATGTGATTATATTCAAATATGAGATAATAAAGAGTGTTCCATAACAAAGTGATCAAAGGTTACGAGTCTGAAAAAAATTCTCCTTTCACGAAATCTCGCCCTCGGATAAAAAGTGGAACGTTATTCTTCACGATACAAATAGAGACCAATCAGATAGGTTGGAACTGATCGGGTCTATTAAGTACTGAATGCACGAATAATGCAATTGGGAACGAGCAAATTAAAATTCTTCTTAATAATATTTCATATTTAAAGAAGAAGTTCACAACTAAGAAACATCATGTGGAATTCAAGCATTCAAGTCTCGTTTAATGTACGGTTACGTGAGCAATATGGAGTGTGGGCAATTATTCCTATAACATCAGAACTTTTTCGCAGAAGACATCATCTATTCAGAAATGGATATATTTATTCAATACAAATACAATATTCGAAATAATATGATGTACCACGCAGAATTTTTTGACACCACCAAATATCTGAAATTTTATACATTTTAATTTTTAGAAGACAATGACTAAATATAAAGATACAGTGACACAGAATAACAAAATTGTTCAACATTACTTTACAATATTACAAATAACTTATTTTATTCTTGGATTTTTTCCCCATATCGTCAATGTCTTCAATATTTTACTAATTTTCTTATTTTATTTTACAATACATTTCCAGTTTATTTTATTCACTTTATTTTGACGTTTTCTTTAGCGATACATAGTTGATGAAGTGTGAATGCCGACAAATGTCAGCCTGCACACTTCATCAAAGTTATGTCAACATGCACACTTCATCAAAGTTTCCTTCTCAATTTTCACTTCACTTTTCCCCTGATAATAATCAAATATACTATAACTCCAGCTTCCTTACATCATCCGGAACCATTCTGCCACTGTTTGTCCGCTCTGGCGATGAGTTCATCCACCAAACGCGAACACCACATCACAACACATCCTCCCACAAGGGTATTCCCGGCCGAAGTGGGTTACTTCTCGATAGTTCCGAATTACGCCATCCGACAGCCGGCAGGCAGTTCAGCGGCTGCAGCGCGGGCGCCCTCAATTAGGGCTCCGGCGGATGCCACGCCCCCCCCCGCCTTCGCCGCCCCCGCAGCCCCACTCGCCCGCGGGCGAAGGCAGCGCCCCGAGCGACCGCGCCGTTGCAGCGCGCGTGTCGGATTTCGAGTAATTAGTTTCATTATTCCCAGTTGATAAGTTCTTTCAGCCGCCGCAGCGCGCGGGCTGCGCTGCGGGCGCCGGGCCCCATGTCTTTGTTCCCGTCGATGTATTTAATTATGGCGACTCGCACGCAGAAACGGGGCGGCGGCGGCGGCGGTGGTAGTGGCTGCTTTGGCGGCGGCGGCGGTGGCTGATGGAAATGGATTACCCGAAGCCTGGGCGAGCGGGCGGGCAAGATACTCTAACAGCCGCACCAATTAGTAGCAAGCGCCTCGGCAATTATAACGCTTATTTCGTTCAATATAAACTTCGCAATTAGTTGGCGCTGGGTTTTGAACAGGTTGTTGCCGCTGCGAGGAATCATAACTCCGGAGTGCAGGAACATGTCCGCCGGAATTGGAAAGGGCTGCGCGAGCGGGGAGGGGAGGGGGAGCGAGGAGAGCAAATGAGAGGAGATGAGGGAGATGCGATCGGGGTGGGTGGGATTCGACTGGGAGAAGGGGAGCGGAATGGAGTGGAGTGGAGTCGAGAAGAGGGACTGAGAATGCTGAAATAGCGCGAACGGGAAGACGAAGTGCGAGCTAGAGCGAGATGAAGGGAGGTTGGTCTAGGTGCAGCGCGGGGAGGGGTAGGAGAAGAGATGAGCGGGGTGGATCGGGACGGGTCGACGCGAGGCGAGGCGAAAGGAGGCCGGAGGGAGGTGAGACCGGGCGAAGGTGGGGGCGGGATGGAGAGAAAGGGGCGAAGCGGGGCAAACGAGGATGAGATGGAGAGAAGAGAGCGTAGCGTGGAGGGGAGAGGCGGGGCGGGGAGAGGCGGGGCGGGGAGAGGCGGGGCGGGGAGAGGCGGGGCGGGGAGAGGCGGGGCGGGGAGAGGCGGGACGGGGAGAGGCAGAGAGATGCGGGGCGGGGCGAAGGAAGGCGGGGCTAGTCGTGGCGAGGCGGGGCGAGGCGGGGCGAGGCGGGGCGAGGCGGGGCGAGGCGGGGCGGGGCGAGGCGGGGCGAAACGGGACAAGACGGGGCGAGAGAGCCTGGCAGAGAGGTGTAGGCGTCGCCAGGGGAAAGTTGTGGCGTTGCGGCGTTGGGATGCTTCTTGAGAGAGCAACCGCTGCGTCTGAGTTATCGGTTCGTTGAGTGTTGTTCCTAAGCACCGTCGAGAGCATCCCTCAATGGAAGGAGGAGGCCTGCGGGTGCAACTTGACGCAGTTGGTGAGTGTGTGGCTTCCATAGGCTTTGTGCGGTTTATTACGGGACCTGAGAGTAGAGAAAGAACGGAGAGTTACTGGTGTTATTGAGTAGCCTCTTCAGTCACATTAAGGGGAAAGTCATTGAACACAAAATAACAACCGTATTCTCAGTTGTTCAATTTTACTAGTTAATTTCTTCTGTCGTATATGCATGCATAGTAAATGAAGCACAGAAAATTCACACTAACTTGTGGCTGTAAGTATAAATATGGGTATATTTTCATATTAAAACGCATTTTAAAGGAACATGAATGCTTGTTTGACGAAAATATACTTTGCGTAGGTAACACGACTGAGGGGAGGTTACATTTCTTTAAATATAACCGAAGCATTTTCACTCTCATATTGCTGTCGCGTCTCTCTACATACTAATGCTGGAACGTCGTCTTAAATGTATCACGTTTGAAGTGGCGTCCCCGAGTTTTTTTCTTATACACATAAATTTGTGTCGATCTATATCTACGAGTAGTGTCTACATATTTTTACATTCTCACATAGTATCGACATACCATAGAGAAAGTTATTTAATGCTTCTGCGAAAACAGTAATTTTTCGGCAGGAAATTTTGTATTGTAGCCTCTGAGACATTTTTCAAATTTTCAAGAAAATTAGTCCATTGTTTTTGGTTAGTTTTTTTGTTGGATAGTGTAAAGGATGTTTAAGAGAATAGTGCAACAGGTCACATCCTCATTTTCGTTGAAAACTGATCTGTTGAAAATTTCAAAAGGTCAAATTCCTTTCAGAGTCTTCCTATAACTAAAATATTAAAGATACAGGTTTTTTCACTTAATGAAATCTGTTCCTTAAAAATGTTCCCTTGTTTTAGCACCACTGGTTAAAATCTGCAAAACTTCTCAGTTTTTTGGCGTCTTCCTACAACTTCAATATTAAAGATACATGTTTTCTTCTGAATGAAATCTGTTTTTCAAAGTTAGATTTTCAATAAGGTCAGGTACAATTTTCAAGGCCAGATATGAGAATTTTAGCAAAATTTTGCATGAAGTAAAGGCTGAAAAACGGTTAAAATTTTAATTTTTTTTCAAACATCGCAAAGTACTTATTTTTTATGAAAAAGTCTTAGAAAAAGTCCGATTTTTATGGAACTGTTTAAATTTTCAAAGATTTCAAAAAGTGCAAATAATGCGAGATTGGTTGATTAGTTAGCGTTTGCGCGTCAATTGTAAAGGTCATTAGCTCTATAAGTGTGGCACATTTTTATAATGGGAGATGGCGATGTACTCCCCTCCCCCGCGCTACAGCGAGATCCGGCGCCAACCTACACGACGCATTGTGAAGTTTTCTCGAACCAGGGATCTTCTTAGCGTCGCCCCACCGCATCCGAGACAATCTCTAAGCCCCCAACATGTGTGGAAACAGTGCATGTATCTGTGCGTAAGGAGGGAGGACAAGGAAGAGGAAGGAAAGATCGCGCGCGGTCCGTCGCCCGTTTGTAAGAACACTGCTCCGACATTCGCTAGGTGTTGATCGGAGAAACCACGAAAAAACTACCGATCTGAGCAGCCGGACGCTATATTTCTTCCTCAGACTACGGCTGAACTCGATTATGTAGCCCGATTACTCAAATACTCTCACAGTCGGGGCTCGAACCGTAGAATCTCTCGGTCAGAGAATAGTGCGAGAAATATGTGCGGTTATAGCACCATTAGTTAAGTTGTTTAATTCAACCACCCCTGCCCATATTACCTTTTAGCGTTGTTCTATTTGTTGGACAAAATATCGGATTCGCTACTACTATCTGAACATAATTTTTATTTATTTCCTTCTCTCCATCAAAACATCATAAACAATACCATTTCTCTTTCTTCATCTCGTTCGTACGTGAATATCCAGCTCTGTGTGTTTTTCTCGCCTCCTTCGTTCTTCCTATCTGCATGTGAATGCGGCTTTCTTTGCTCCCAGTGATCTCAACATTACAGCTGGATGCACAACTGCAATGCTTTGAAGTACTGAAAATCGTGACGATCGTTTTCCGTTGGGTTGGCCGCCATCAACGTCTACCTATAAACTTTCATAGGAGTTAAATGCGTCTTGTGCGTTTTATTCCATTGTGAAGAACACAAACTGTAAACTACATGTGAATGCTACTTCAATTGCTATAAAAATAGATGTGATATTACTTGGTTGTCATTACTTCAATAATATTTTTTTAGGTTTCCGACGACTGTTATTTGCTATACGTCGATCTAACAAAATTATAAAACATACAGTAACTCAAACCAAGAACATTCCCTTGCGTAATGTTAAAAAAGTCTCCATGGAATGGAAGACGGAATTGTAGGTATTGTAGATATATTGTGCAGGTATTGTAGATAAATTGAAATTTCAAAGTATTAAATATTGCTTACTTCTAACTTTTTATTAAGTTTTAGTGAAAGTAAAAGAGAATAAATGCTTAAAATTGGAATGAGAAGCTAATTCCTGCTATTTGGTTCTGAGATAACCAGGACAGAAAAACGTCCATCGTCATGGCGGACCGTCACGATTTCTGAGTACAGAGTGTTGCCTCCAGTCTTCACTAGAGCTCACTGTTCGCAGCACATCGAGGCCCGCTCCTGTGTGCGCTCGCCGATGCTGCTTGCTCGCTCGCGGCGCCGCCATGCCAGTTCCTTTGCTCGGCCGCGCCGCCGCCGCCGCCGCCGCCGCCGCCGCCAGCGTCTCCCCCACCGTCTCCCCGCCGCCTGCTCCTCTGCCGCCTCACAGCTTCCTCCTCCGGGCCACGTAATATCTGCGGATCGGCGGCGGAGGCGGGAGCTGCGAGCGAGCCTCGAATTTCCCTAAGGTTTCGCCCTTTTGCGCATCAGCGGCGGCGGCGGAGGCGGACACGCCGGTGGTGGCGGAGGAGGCGGCGGAGGCGGCGGCGGCAGTGGTGGCGGCGGTAGTGGTGGCAGTGGCTGTGATGGTGGTGGTAGTGGTGGTGGTGATGGCGGCGGCGGCGGTGGTGGCACTGGAGGCTTTTGATTGATTGATTGATTGATGTTTCCGGGCGCGTCAACTACTTTGGTCATTAGTCCCGTAAGTGTAGTGCGTGTTTTTTCTCGGGAGATGGCGATGATCTTTTCCCCGCTGGATGGCGAGATCTGGCGCCGACCTATCGTCGGCAAGCAAGGATTTCCCCTTAACCAGATATCTCCCACCAGCGGGACACCGCCCCAACCGGTACAAGTTGTAAGCTCCCGACCGGTCTCCCGGCATGTGTGGAAGTGTAGTGCATGTTAGCGTAAGTGTGTATGTGTAAGAGGAGAGAATAGGACAAGGAAGAGGAAGGAAAGATCGCGCGCGGTCCGTGGCGCGTTTGTTAGAGTACTGCTCCGGCATTCGCCTGGTGTTGATCGGAGAAACCAGCAGTGAAGGCAATGATAGTAGAAGTGGCGGCGGCGGTAGCGGCGACGGTGGTGGCAGAGGAGGCGATGATGGCAGTGGTGGCGGTAATGGCGGCGGTGGCGAAGGCGGTGGCGAAGGCGTTGGCGGCGGCGGTGGTGGCAGTGTTGGTGATGGCGGTGATGGTGGTGGCGGCGGCGGTGACAATGGCAGAGAGAGGGACAGCGGAAGCGACACGCTCGGGGGCAGTAAGCGGAGGTAATGAAGAAAGTAACGGAGGCGGTGGGGGTGGCGGGGGCGATGGCGGCGGTAGCAGTGGATGGGACACGGGCGGCCGCGACGAAGGTGGAGACAGTGGCGCGGAAGTGTCGGAGGCCGTGGCCCATCCCCGGCCGGTGGCAAGGCTACCAACACTCACTTCCTCTCCTCCTCCGCTTCTTAGTATCGGCTTTTCTGTTGAGCCGGGTCGTTGTACTGCCTCGTGCATTTCCTAGTGAATAATTCATTTGAATTTTATGATCTGTCCATCAATTTAAAAAAAATGGTAGTTCTATAATTGCACATACGTCTCATTTTATCAGTAATGGATACACAGTATTGGTATTAAAATATTGCAATTTGCATTCTAGTAATTTTTTACCCATTTAGTGAATAACTCTTCAGCAAATGAAGGGTGGGATATTCAAATTTGCTAATCTTTAAAGCTTTGATATGTTTAAGGATTGTTAAGGAAGTTACATATGTAATGTGCACAAAGATGTGAGCAAATTTTTGAAGATTTGCTATTTGATAGCAAACGGACCGACAGACAAATGTTTTATCGCAAACCACTTTTTCGATATCAAGGACCCACGAATCTCGGATTCAAACTACACAACCTATTAGAGAAATTCGTTGACTTTAGTACGGGAAAGCAAAAAATCACTTTTTTTGTGTCAGGGACCCAGAAAACTATCTTCTTTTTTTTTTCAAAAAGTCGGCGCTTTTCGCCATAACTTTACATACTATCTCCCTACTACCTTGTACATAGATAATTAACGTAACATGAGACAGTCATTGTCTTATTTAACTGCTTATTTTTTAAATTATTATTCACCACTAAACATATTGTTTTTTTTACTTCGATTAATATTATTTCTTTACTAAACTAAATCTAACATTTAACTCTTTTAACACTGTGTATATTGTGAAATGTTATTTTTGATGTTAGAGCGAGTAAGAACATTAAAATTTATGTTATTTTTTATTTAAAATAAATATGCGAAGTTATTTTATATGAAAATTATATTGGAAAGTGGCAATATAATTTTAATTTCATGTAGCAAAAGTAATTGGATGTTGTCCGTGTGTTTATTTATGATCTGGCCTGCTTGTTCTTAGTCTCAGTTGGTCCTATCTTTCAAACACGAAGCAACACGAAGCAACAATGCTGTTACCTGAAGCATTGCGGGTTTGTAGTAACGCAAATTTCTGGTTTAAACCAAAATATGGGGTTACAGTTTCGAGTCGCGAACTCTCGGCTTCTCAAAAGTGTTCACGTAAAATTTGATATTAAACGGTATAGAGATCCAAACGTTATTATTGAATGCCAAACATCTGCACATACCCAAATGCATGTATGACGACAGATTGGCTTTAATAACAATTTAAATACTTAAATTTAGATAGTGTAGTGAATAGAAACGATTGCCATTTTATTTAAAATTGTCAAAAACTAAAGTATTAACATTCCATTCAATCCCATAAATACTTTGACATCTTAATTAAGTACAACTTACTTGAGAAAAATCTTCTTTGTCAAAATCTATAAAATAAAATGTTGAGTTTAAAAAATTACAACAGTAGTATAAATATGTTCTCTTCATGAATTTTAAAACTTTAAATAGCATCTGAACGGTGGACAAACCACAAATCAGTTAATATATACGAAATGTTAATCTTGAGAGAATATAATAATTCTCTGGCTTTTCTTTTACAATAATATATTTGCCTAATATTCAAAAAATCCCTGTATGTGATATTATTTCACGAAAAGCCTTAACAGACTATGATAATAAGCAACATCCGTCAAAGGCTGTAGTTAATATCTAATAATATTTCTGAAAGCTCTAATTAATTTTCTTTCTGGGAAGAATATTAAAATTTCATAATACCGGATTCCACAGCTTAAACGCAATATTCAAAAGTATTGTATCCATATTTTTTGTCGCAGCAAATATATTTACTATTCCTAGTAATTAAAATATACCAATAATATGTGTTGTTTTTTATGTTTGTACTACTAGCTTCAAAAAGTTCCCGCAATATTTAATTATTCATTTAACATGTATTCGGTAGCATATTTTTCTTTATTAATTGTTTGTAACGTTCATGAAGTCCCTTCGGTGGAATTTCCATGTTTGAAACGATTGTTGTGTTTATATAGTAAACAGTATATTTTGTTTACATAGCAACCAGCTTTTTTCGTACGTATTTTTTTGTCGTATTTGACAATGTCGGCTGTAGAGCAACGCTCTAACATAAAGTTGTGAGTTTTATTAGAGAAATACTCGTCAGAGACATTAAGAATGCTCGAAGAAGCACATGGAAATGCAGCAGTGAAAAAAAGGTATATTTCTGGCATAAACGTTTCAGTGAAGGTCTAATAGCGTGAAAGACGACCCGCGGAGCGGCCAACCAACAACTGCGACAAATGAAGCAAACATTGAGCAGTACGCATTGTTATGAGGAGTGACCGAAGAAAAAGTGTTGAGATATCGGCAGAGGTCGGAATTTCAGTTGGAAGTGTTTACACAATATTCTTCACAAACATTTGAACATTCAACATTACCTATCTCAAAAGTTGGTTTCAAAAGTGTTGTCTCCTGAAAAGAAAAGAAAGGAAGAGAAAAGAAGAAAGAAAAGAAAGAAAAGAAAAAAATGAATTTTGCTGGCGACCTGGCAAGTATTGCTGATCAAAATAATAATTCTGTTAACAACATAATTGCTGCAGATGAAACTTGGTGCTATTTGTACGGTGCCTAAAAGATAGTCATTCGAGTGGATATCCAAAACATCTGCTTGGAAACAAAAATTTCCTGAGGACACTAGCCGAGACAAAATTATGCTGGACGTTTTCTTTGACGCACAGGGTTTCGTTTACTAGGAGTTTATTCCACAAGATCGTACTTTTACAAATAACTGTACGTGTATGGAAATGCTTCGTCGCCTCAAGGAGGCAGTAAGGAGAAAACGGACAGAAACGTGGGCTTAAAACTCCTGGTTTCTTTTGCACCATAACGCGCCATTACATCAATCAGTATTATCACTTTCCTTCCCATTTCTTTTCGTTTAGGTCAGGTGATAAAATAAACTACTTTTACTCGAATAATAGGGAGCATCAGTGGATGTCACCTTCGCTTTTCTGCGGCTGATACTCTGCTCCTATATTACAGTGAGCGTTGGGGTTCTTTTACCGATACTAAGAATAAGAAAATTCAGGTGCAAATTGGATTAGTTAATGAAAGTATTGTGATATACCAGAACGGGACATGGTTTATTTATAATATTAGTTGTATACGGGGCGACTAAATGGACTTGTAAAATGGCGATATCCGGCCCTAGTAACGCCAGCGCAGAGGGTTGCTATGGTGCAGGGCAGGTAAATAAACTAGCTGCAAGCCTCGTAGGTGCCGGAACGCTGGCTAGATCGATATAATAAAGAATATGTGATTGGTCGAAAAACGTATGACGGACGAAGGCGCGGCTACATGGGGTTGTAAGAAATGAGCGGGTTGGCGGGGGGCAATTAGACTTTCTGGTGTTTACCGCCGTGTTTTGGAAAAATAGAACGTGAGACGCTACCGACCCATCAAGGGTTGCAAAATACAGAAAAACATTCATTCGGACTTGGAGCTTCGTTGAGTGCAGATCGTTACAGTCTGACTCAGAGTGGTGGAGTGTAGGTCGTGAACTCGGCTCTTGAGTTTCGTGGAGTGCAAATAGTGTGCGGACCTTGTAGTTGAAAGTGAGACTTATACATTTTCGTGCGAAAAGTAACAGTCGTCATCGGACTTAGAAATTATTTGCCGGAGTACATCGCGGACTTGGGCAGTTTTGGGTGTTCACCGGACGATAGTTCGAACATTAGTATTTTATTAAACTCGTGTGAAAGATTATAAACCTAAAGCGTCGGAAAGAACTTAGCTAGATTTTATGCAGTGTGGACTGGATACTTCAGCAACCGCGCAAGATCAGAAGACAGAAGAGCGACTCGGATTCATCGGCCAAGTGAGAAGCGTCTTCGGAACGAGCGGGTCGGCAAGACGGTAACATATACTGCAGTATATTAAAATAATATCTTTTAAAAGGGGTCATGGCCATTAAGTAATCTGTTAAAATTAACATTGAATAAATTGTTAAATTTTGTTCTTTGGAAAAAGAAAAGAGTCTGTTCATTTGTCAATCATAAGCTTCTAATTAGTTGGAAGCAGAGTATTTCCATATTTCAGATTCCATGCCAGGCTGTACAGTCGGCAGATCAGGTAATCGGCTATCTTAGCGATAGCGAATACATGTAATCCGAATCCATCGGCCCAAGCTAGCTGGATGCCCATATAATTTTGACAGAATTAAATAGGGAAAAGTTAGTATTAGTTTATGTCACCTGTTCCTGGCGCCCACATCTTTCTATAAATTCGGAACAGGTCAAACTCACGACAACGTATTACGAAGTGAAGGATGCAGGTATATTTCAAAAATGGCGCCCAACGTGGGGCATATTTTGTTATAATTTATAACAAAGGTGAAGTACGTTAATGGAGTTATTATAAATTATAACAGAGTGATCTGATGGAATCTGAAATTTCGTGATTGACATATGAAACTAACGTGTAATTATAAGAAAGAGCCAAAACCATTTCATTGACGGTATTTGAAAGGAATTTGATAGAGAAAATTCTAATTTGTATTATAATTTTAAGATGGAGACTAGAAGTAAGACAGCACGTGCCGAAAATATTGAAGTAGATAATATGGCGGATACCGGTATGAATCCCGAAGGAGATATTTCGCGAGACGTAGTTGAAATAGAACAGGAAGTAGCGGTATCTCCAGTAGTTAATACGGATTCGAGTAATTTAATAATTAAAATGTTAGCTGAAATGAAGGCAGAAATGAACGCTAATAATGCTAAATTAGAAAATAATAATGCTAAATTGGAAAATAAACTTGAAAATATAAAGATAGAAATGAATAGTCAAACACAGGAATTTAAGAATTTTCGCGAAGCCATATGTGAGGAGATATCACAATTACGGACCGAAACAATTAGTGAATTCAGTAATATTTATTCAAAAATAGACTCATTGAATTGTCAAGTAAATCAAATACAGGAAGAACAAAAGGAATGCTTGAATAAAATGAATTCGGAAGTTGTAGCTTTACGGGAAAATGTCACCGCGTTAGAACATTTACAAACTCAACAATGCGAAAAAATGACAAACGTTGAATCGCGTTTAGAATGTTTGAATGATATAGCGCAACAACATGGCGATAAAATAGATAATCTTGAATTAAAAATGGTTGTGACAGACAACAAGGTAGAACAGCAGATACAAGAGGGGCTAAGGAGTATTAAAACCTTGCAAGAGTCCGAATCGGAAAAACAGTTAGCTAATATCAAGGGAAAAATAGATCAATTGGAAAATGAAGTCCTAACACGCGCGCAGGGAAATGTAATAACTTCCGCATCCGCGTTGGTTTTACCAAGCTATTTGAAATTCCATGGGGATGTTAAGGAACAACCTTGGTCATTCATTTCAAAATTAGAAAGCTACTTTACGATCAACAACATTCCGGATAGGTTAAAATTACATGTTGTCGAGCAAGCAATGTCAGCGAAAGCGCATCATTGGTGGACATCTTTAGTTCCAGAACCAACAAGTTATAAAGAGTGGAAAGATAAATTTTTAAGGCGTTATTGGAATGAAAACCATAATTTTTTTCCTCTGTATAAAGGACCGTACCGAATTGTCAAGGTATTAAGTAAAAACGCGGTAATTCTAAAAGATGAAAACGGCAAACAGATGGGGACCTATAATTACAGAAATATCAAACCGTATAAAAGGGACGATACCTACGACTGAAGATTTGTGTCATTGTAAATAGTTTTGTATATAGTAGTGTATAATAGTTTGTTTGTTTTGTTGTGTTGTTTGTCGTTGGAACGTGCAAGGAATTTCAATTAATATGTTAATAATAGGCAATAAGGCGATACGCAATGAAATGGTTAAAACTATGTTGGCAATGTTCACAAATTAATGTAAATAGTTGTAAGGCTGCAAGAGTACAGTGCAGTGCTCAGTGTCAGTACAGTGCAAAGTGTCAGTGAGTTCAGCGTGACGAAGCATGAAGAAAGTTCTAATATGGTCTTGTCATTTAGTTAGGTGGTAGCAAACAAAATGACGCTTGGAGAGGGGATGTTGTGATATACCAGAACGGGACATGGTTTATTTATAATATTAGTTGTATACGGGGCGACTAAATGGACTTGTAAAATGGCGATATCCGGCCCTAGTAACGCCAGCGCAGAGGGTTGCTATGGTGCAGGGCAGGTAAATAAACTAGCTGCAAGCCTCGTAGGTGCCGGAACGCTGGCTAGATCGATATAATAAAGAATATGTGATTGGTCGAAAACGTATGACGGACGAAGGCGCGGCTACATGGGGTTGTAAGAAATGAGCGGGTTGGCGGGGGGCAATTAGACTTTCTGGTGTTTACCGCCGTGTTTTGGAAAAATAGAACGTGAGACGCTACCGACCCATCAAGGGTTGCAAAATACAGAAAAACATTCATTCGGACTTGGAGCTTCGTTGAGTGCAGATCGTTACAGTCTGACTCAGAGTGGTGGAGTGTAGGTCGTGAACTCGGCTCTTGAGTTTCGTGGAGTGCAAATAGTGTGCGGACCTTGTAGTTGAAAGTGAGACTTATACATTTTCGTGCGAAAAGTAACAGTCGTCATCGGACTTAGAAATTATTTGCCGGAGTACATCCGCGGACTTGGGCAGTTTTGGGTGTTCACCGGACGATAGTTCGAACATTAGTATTTTATTAAACTCGTGTGAAAGATTATAAACCTAAAGCGTCGGAAAGAACTTAGCTAGATTTTATGCAGTGTGGACTGGATACTTCAGCAACCGCGCAAGATCAGAAGACAGAAGAGCGACTCGGATTCATCGGCCAAGTGAGAAGCGTCTTCGGAACGAGCGGGTCGGCAAGACGGTAACATATACTGCAGTATATTAAAATAATATCTTTTAAAAGGGGTCATGGCCATTAAGTAATCTGTTAAAATTAACATTGAATAAATTGTTAAATTTTGTTCTTTGGAAAAAGAAAAGAGTCTGTTCATTTGTCAATCATAAGCTTCTAATTAGTTGGAAGCAGAGAATTTCCATATTTCAGATTCCACGCCAGGCTGTACAGTCGGCAGATCAGGTAATCGGCTATCTCAGCGATAGCGAATACATGTAATCCGAATCCATCGGCCCAAGCTAGCTGGATGCCCATATAATTTTGACAGAATTAAATAGGGAAAAGTTAGTATTAGTTTATGTCACCTGTTCCTGGCGCCCACATCTTTCTATAAATTCGGAACAGGTCAAACTCACGACAACGTATTACGAAGTGAAGGATGAAGGTATATTTCAGTATATTCTAAATAACTGACCCTGAGTTAACTGAGATTCACAATATGGGATGTTTCATCCGTCCAATGCCCGATCATTTCACTGATAACAATTCTAGAGCATAATATACCGTAGTAATAGTTGAATGAAATAATACAACAAAGAAATAAATAATGCACTTCCTGGAAAGAAATTTCACGTTCACAATAACAGTGTCAATTATGTACACTATTTACATAAAAAAGAATGCACAGAGGGACCTTACTGTGTGTAATTGTTTTTTAATTTAAAGTTTTATGCATTCATGTTATTAATAATCTGATTAATTCTTATTGAGATTAACAACCCCTCGTTTTATATACATCCCTTCTCTATCATTGTGATTACTGCAATAAAAATTAAGGTTTTTCAAGAATACTAAATGTATTATTGTAAAGTACTTCCAAAAATGCTAATATGAAACTTATATTTCATTTATCTTTGTTCTAAATGGGCTTATTTTATAGAATGTGTTTTAAATTATCATTATACACTGATTTTAAGCTAAATATTATCTGCGTTCTAATACGAGAAAATTACCAATGAATAGAATTAATATTCAAATTTTAACATGATCTAATAGAATGTTTCTCCTGCGTTCTAACATTCATGGAGTATCCTGAAGTTTTATTTGAGAGAGAACACGACAAAAATAATTCTTAGTAGAAACGTTTTTAACTCACAAAGGCCGAGAGGGGACTGAGTAGCTCGCACGGTGCGGTCGCTCCCTCGCCGCCCAAGGTTACCAACCGGTTAGCTGCAGCCGAGGCGATGCGGCCTCGAAGTATCGCCGTCCGTTGAGCTTCCAATAGATTAAATAATTTCCTTTGCCGTTCCGCGTCGTGTTTATTTGTTAGTGGAAATGAACCACGAACCAAGAGAAGAGAAAAAAACTGTGGGAAGAACGTAATAACATTAGACGAGTTCCCAACATGATGAAGTTGTGTCTCGTGGCATTGAAATCCAATCGTAAGTTAATTTTTGATGTTATATATTGAATTAATACATATTTCAACATATTCCAATATGAGATTATTTATTGTTCACTCTTCAAATAATTTAGTGTCGTATGATTTGTACTAGTTACCTCTTAATAGTTTTCTACGAGCAACGTGCTGCGTCGTTCATTGATCGCCGTCCGCTGCTCGCTAGTTTGTCTTCTGCTGGCGCTGGTCACTCACAAAATGGGTCGAGATGGGGCGCCCTTCCCATTAATTTGCGGTGTTCAGCCCAGCAAATTTCCTATTGGGATAGTGTGTTCGAGCATAGAATTTATAAACCGGCGCTTCTATTCTGCGCCTCCTTGCTGTGATAGCGGGTACTTCTTGTAATCTTGTACCACTTTCTGCCAGCACAGGTGGTCGATTCATTGTAAACGCTTCTATTGATACTAAATAGCGGTTACAGTATTGTTAAAAAATTACATTGCCAGGCACAACGTTACTGCATTGGAGCTTCCTTCACACTCCCCATATCTGTCTCCACCAAAGCTTTTTCACTTTCTATGGCTGAAAATTCTTCTGAAGGGGCGAAGATTAGTGAACGTTGATGAAGTTAGAGCAAATGCGACGAGAGCACTACAACTAGCATCGCAAAATGGCTTCCAGGAATGGTTCTGGTCACTTTGCATGCGCGGCAGAAGTGTGTTACTGCGGAAGAGAAATATTTTTGATGAAAATGTGTAAATTGCGTTTTGGTACCTTGCTTCTGACATTGACAACCTTCAACTCTAACTAACAACCTTCTCTCTAATATTCAAAGATAGCGTGCAACAAAATTTTAAGCTGAAAATATCTCTTCTGCTACGTGATTCAAAATATAACTCCACCTTAGAATCTGAACAATATTACATCAGCATTAGATTTATATTCACTCAGTATTATGGAACCAAATGCTTACTACATTCAAAGAAGTAACAATCTCTAATAAAAGCGTTCATTCAAACTTCCATTTATAGAAAAATGTTCACTAAGTTGTTCATGAATCCGCTCATCGATCATCGAAATGTCCAAGTGTAATAGCTAGGCAGCGGATTTTTATGCCCTAAAAATTCTTGAAATATGCTTTTAAAATATGCATTTATGACCTAAAATGGTGAAATATGCACTTTAATATGCATTGACGACCTAATAATTCTGAAATATGCACTTAAATATTCGATTAAGATTAACATTTCATTTTCTGTTTAAACCTTTCTTGATAAAATACAGGAGAAGCATGCTTGGAAAAATAATTCAATTAAATATGCACTTAGTGAAGAACCTACATTGCAGGTCTTTCACTTTTTCTGCCTGGTTTCAAAATATATCAAGAAATATTCTACATTTGCACAAGTGTTTTATCATCTATTGAAAATAAAAAAATTCAGACAAGCTTTTCTAATAACGACGAGTAGATTCTATGAAAACACGAAACATTTTCTCTAATTTTCGGAAATATGCAAAATGCTCCGATAATTACACGAATATGCCCCAACAGGAAAAATCTGTCAAATATGCATAAATTTGCACTAACAAATTAATATACAAAGCATACAATTATAACCAAATGTCAAGAAACTACTCTTAGCTATGTCCTGAACCAACGGACACAAATATGGAAAATCATACAAATTAGCTCCCTAGTAATAACATCATTTTATATTTCACATAAAATGCAAACACGTTTGGATTACCCCTTGGTCTACTAATGGTATTTATATTTGACAGAAAACGCGAACCCGTTTGGGTTATCCGTTGGTGTAATAATTGTATTTATATTCGACAGAAAATGGGTAATTCAGAATGTTACATTTCTTGAATGTATCTCTCAGAGGCAACACGTGGCGCCCACAATGGAATATTCCCCTCTTCCCCTCCCCAGCCCCGCGCTGCTTTCCATTGCTTTCCAAGACTGCGGCTTCCTTGCTCGGCGGCAGCCGTAATGAAGATGAATGCCGCGAAATTCGTCTTGCATATTTGGAGTTAATGTGGGCGCGAGTTCTGGCATAAACTAAACGCATTTGATCAATTCTCCGAGCGTTCATTTCAGATACTCTTCCACAGAACAGAAATAGAACTTCAACTATGCGGTTCTTATAAGTGATTGTAAGAAACTCAAAAAATAAGAGCTCTAACGAATCAATTTAAGTATCGTGTTTGTGTTCAGTGACCCAGAAAACATCACGAAAACGTATTATTTGCCCTATAACATTAAGCTTTTCAAAATGTGTTCAACAGTGTAACAGAAGAATAAAATAATTCCAAGGCTTTTAAAGCAGGTTTAGAACGCAACAAACAATAACATATCATTCATTTTAGTGTAGATAGTAACATTCATCGGGGAAAACTTCTGTTGAGCAAATTTTTGTTTGTTTTTTGCGTATTTATGATAAATATATACTGATGAAAATTTAATTTCTTTTTTTTACCTAAGCTTAGTTTAATCGACGTATCGATTGTGTCGCCAAGATACCGTGAATCTAAAGAGAGATTTATGTGTGTTGACCTTATACTTCAAGATAGCTTCGAGCAGAAATATTTTTAGCCTTCAGTAAACTTAGCAGTGCATACAGAGATAAATCCAAGTGCCGCAAGGGAAATACGTGCGGTCGACAAACTAAGAGCACATGGCCATTGTGCTTTGATATCTGCGAGAAAAGAAGGTGATTTGTCAGAACCACCTCTCAAGATTATCATTCTTACAGACAATAAAAGTCACAATCTGCGTGGAAATTCCATAGTGTGTGACTGTCTATAAATCTCGAACAGAAACACTCTTGCGAATGCTTCATCAGAAATGTAAACACATTTCTGCATAATTACTCGCAATTAGAATTATTAAAAGTATGCTATTGGCAAGCGTATAATAAAGCAAGGAATACGACGTATAGTTTACGCAGGCAATGTAAATATCAAACCGGAATATTCTAGTTACGAAGTTATCTTTAAAATGACAAGTTTTTTATGGTTTACTAGTTTATTGCTGTGTGTTTACGTACCTGAAACAATATACGTAATGGTATTCTCAATACCCTTGCGGGATCTTCTGTTCTTAATGCCCGCACTGGCCTTTCAGATACTTTATGGCCCGCTCTAATACCAACACAACCCATACATTTCTATGAATTCGATTTATTTAAGTTCAGATACAAGCATTTATAACAAATATATGGCATAATGCTGAAATAAATAAACTAACTCACGAGCTATCAACCTTATATTGCTAATTGATAAGAAAATCGCAATTTTGGTAATCAGTTCCCGTGAATTTATAATAGCCTATCAATCACGCATATTTTTCACCCAAACGTATCAACCTTTTTTAGAGACATATTCTTCTTGAGTGGCAATACTACTAGTAATAATAAATGTTGTAAGACAGATTGGCCAACTATTCGAAATGTCCCATTTTTTGATGTTATGACACATTCGAAGTAAACTTTTGGCAATAGAGACAAATAACATACTTTATTACCCCCAAAACATTTTCATATATTTTTCGAGATTTTACTGGAAACCACTGTCCGTAGTTTGTTAGATTTTGTGAGAATTTCCACAGAAACTTCAAAATATTGTTTCACTTTGTACTAACAATCAGTCCAACAAACGATTACAATAATAATTAGATACATACTCTGTTTGGTTTAAGGTAACGGCATATTGACAAATGACTATTACAATGTGTCTTTCCAATTTAGACGCAAGAAAAATTATAAAATGTTTCGAATTCTCGCGTTAGTCAGCAACGAACTAGTGGACATAAATTTTGTGTGCACCACGGGCATTACTAGATGTTTTTGCTCCTTAGGCGACTTGCAACCTCTCGGGCCAGAGGCCTCGGGTTGAGAAGTCGCCATCGGGGCAAAAACATCCAATAATGACCTATATACGTACAGAACTATTAATATTAATATTTCTTAATTCATGCTTGTCGAGTTATCGTCATAAATATATTATCAAAGCTTCATCAAATTTTGTTTGAAAATAAATAGTTTATTCACACCTTCGAAATATATTCATTTTCATTTTCATTTTCCTTGCCTTTGACGCATGCACAGTCTGAAGTGAAAGTTCCCTACAGCGAAATACTCGACTTACTCCAGCAACTTGGCAAAACTCTAAGGTAATTAAACAGACTTCAAGCCTACAAAGACATTTTTTCTGTTGCATGTTTAGATGCATTTATACTTATAAACCTGTTTAAGGGTTCTAACCTGCAAACATCGATCATGAAAAGCTCTCGAATTAATTCAAACTCACTTTCCCTTTCAGTTCCATTAATTTTATGAGTTTCCTCAAAACTATAATCACCATCATTTCGTACTTAGTTTCTATACTTCCAGCCCACGAGAAGAGCAGAACATAAAAGACCCCCATTACCAGAGCGACAAGAGAGCACCCTGCTCTAGTGCTAAAAATTTCGTCTCTTCGATCAATAGGGGTCACACATAATTTGCAAACTTTTTCTATTCTTGTCTTCCTCATTGAAATAGCAGGTCACACACTCATTCATTGCCTTCACTTCATCCTTGACTCTCTCTCTCTCTCTCTCTCTCTCTCTCTCTCTCTCTCTCTCTCTCTCTCTCTCTCTGTATATATACAATGTACATGTATAACACAAAACACAGGTGAACAAATAGTATTTGGCATTAATCTTAAAACTACAGGTAGCACACAGTTATGCTTCACTGATACAGCATGCTTCAATGCAACATTATAACCGTTTATCTTTTATTCAAACACAAATAGTTTAATATATATACATATATATATATATATATAGAGAGAGAGAGAGAGAGAGGAGAGAGGAGAGAGAGATTTTGTCTGTATCTCCTTCTGTCGTTCTCCCTCTCTCTCCAGCCTCCCCACTTTCAGCCTACCAATCTATTCATCATGTACTATATTCGTGTAGAGCAGCATGCGCTCGTCTGTGTCACCCCATAAAAAGAACGGTAACGTAGTACAAGAGTGGTAATGCGCCGAAACGCACTGCACAAAGGGGCTGCTGGCGAATCGACCTGCGGCCGGGGGGTGTTCGGCGCAGCGCGACATAGGCCGGGACGGCGCGGGGCGGGGCGGCCGCGGCGGGGCATGGCAGGGCGGGGCAGGGCAGGGCGGGGAGGGGTGGAGCGGCGTCGCCAGGTGCAGAAGCAACAGCGGGAAAGCGGAACAGAGCGGAGGGAGGCGGGGTGAGCCCCTGGGGGGCAGTGAGGGGGCGGGGCGGGGCGGGTGGCTGGGACGAGGAGGGGAGGGGGAGGGGGGAGGGGAGGAGGGGAGGGGGGAGGGGGGAGGGGAGGAGGGGCGTCGTAATCACCCGCGCGGGGGCGCCGGCGCCGACTGAGGGCAAAATAGCGTCACGAGGCGCCGCTCGGCGTCGGCACCAGGAAATTCCCCGGGCGCCTCCCGCCCGCCCCCGCCCCTTTTCCCGACCTCCGCGAGGTGCCTTCGCCGCTTCACGTTAATTGCCACCCGCTTTCCGCCTCCCGCCCCCGCCCGGCCCCGCCCTACTTCCGCCATACCGCCCCCGCCCCGCCCGCCCCCGCCGTGCCGCCCCGCCCCCGCCCGCCCCGTCTGCCCCCGTCCGCCCCCGCCCGCCCCCCTGCCCCGCCACCGCCCGCCCGCCCCCGCCGTACTTTCGCCGTGCCGCCCCGCCCCCGCACGCTCCCGTCCGCCCCCGCCCGCCCCTGCCCCGCCCCCGCCGTACTTCCGCCGTGCCGCCCCGCCCCCTGCCGGCGCGCAAGACGCCGCCGGTTCAAACAAAGCGACTTCCTCCCGCCCTCCGCCCCGGAACGATCCGTGCTTAAAGCAAGCTGACGTACTCATTCACCCCGAAATTTGTTTACTTAAGCGTCATACGCGTCGGGAATGTATCGCGGAATTTAGTAGCGAGGAATTTTGCTTTAATGTCGCGCATATTTCATCCGTGGTGGGGAGCCCGCGACGCGCTCTTGTACTGCGCCTATAATTGGAAGGGTTTCCTCGGTCGGGCGTCTTGCCTGACGCACCTTTGAGCAAGTGATGACAAAATGGAACCAACGGAAGAGGCAAATTTTGGAATGTTGTGCTCTTATGCATCTCGGTGTCAATGACATAGAATTTACACACACGTGTTAACTTTTCTATCAAGCACGATATACTTCAAAATAAAAATTAGCTAATCTTCAAAGATGATGTTTTTGAAAATTAAAAACTAGCTGGAAAATTTATATTTTCAAATTATTTTGTGATATTCATTTAAGTGACGGAATAAGAAACACAAGTCTGGACACTGGAAATACTATGTGAAGATTGAAGACGGTTATAAATGTACGAATATTATTATGGTCGAAAACATTACATCCCATAAGATGGCTACGTATAATATGGAACCCTAATCTGCTGGGGGATCACGAACTACCTTAGAAGATAAAAAACTGGTCAATAATGTATTAGAAGTATAAGCGATACGCACGAAATCTAATTTATAATTCACCCTCATATTACAGATTGGTTACGCTTTTATGTTATATTGCAACATTTCTATTAACTTTCAATACTTAAATCTATAATCAGTCTACAATATAATATTACCATGAATGTATTTTATGACATAAATACATGAAGGGTCCGTCCAAAAGTTATTGGGCGTAATTCAGTTCTTACGGGGAAAGTTTATGAAACCTTGTGTTATATTAACAAAGATCATTTTTCTGAGAATGTTTCTACCTCCCACTATTACTTCTAAGTTCTTACGAGACAATCAGTGACACCCAAATTCCTCTTGTCTTAAGAAAGGCTATTCTAGAAAGATCAAATTATTGAAACTATTTGATCATGAAAGTAAATTCGGCCCACTATCACTTTTCCTTGAAATAATAATAGCGAGCTTCTCTTAACACTTGACAAGTGAAAGGACACCTGAGCACACACATCGACTCTCATACCACACATAATTTTTCAACTTAACCCTTTCAGTCCCGATTTTTGATTAGCGATTAAAAAAAGTTCTGACTTTTGAATTTGAACACACTGAATGATACCTAACAATGTTTGTTATGAAAATGTTTTGATACGACTTATACTTTTTGAGAAAATTTTATGTACTCATATGAGTACATTCGGTCTGAATAGTAAAGGTAATGTAACATAAGTAAACTACATAATTCTTTGTTCTTTTGCGTTTCATTTATCAAACAGCGCAATGGGAGTACAGAAAATGGACTCGAAGAGAATAATTAAATCCAAAAGTACAATAGAAAGGTATGTGATGTTCAATTAGCAAAACAATCGTTCAATAAAAGTAATACGCGAATCTTGTTTTTGTGTTAAACTTATCTTTAGGTGATACTAAAACATAATTGAATACAATGTTCCAGTTGATATGAAAAAAAATTAAAAAGCTATTTTTACATAAATACATTGCATAAAAAATAAATGCACAAAAAGTAATAGTACAAAAAATGAATGCCACAAAAAATATAGAACAAAATTACATTCTGTTATGAAAGGCCACATAACAGTTTTTACCTCTCTAAAGATTCAAATAAATGTTACATTTTATGGATTTTATTCTTATGCTTTCTATAGTTTTGTGCCCCATGTAATTGCTTACTTTTTACCTACTTTTTGACCGAAAATGTATCATAGCTTCGTCTACACATAGATTTTCTTCAGTTTTCAAGGCTAAACAGCGATCATGAATTGCATAACAAATAGTTGGTCTACCTTGGAAAAAAAGTTTATCTGTTGTCGGAAGATATTTCCAAATTATTAACCAAGTGAAGATTTGTTCTGATTTCAAAAACTCAGTCTCTCGTTATGTTGTCACCAAACGCATTTACTTTTAGGACAGTACACCAATACATCCGAATCCTGGGATACGATAAAATACCTATAAGCCAAAAAAGACCCGAAGTTTTTGCGTAGAAGTAGGAGTAAATTTACTTTACCCTTTCAATAGAGCATACATAATAGTAAAATTAGCCATGGATTCAAATAAACGCAAAGGAATGTATTTATCAAAGTAAACAATTGGTCTTGCAGTTCATTCATTTCAATTAAATTTGAAGGTTCAAAATCAATTACGTGAATATTAGGGAATACTGCATTTCATCTGACATTTTTAATTTCTGTTACATTCACATCATCATAACTATTTCTCAATTCTAATTCAATTTCTAAATTTTGTCCTAAATAATTTCTATCATCTTCTTCAATGAAGTTTATCTCGGAAATTTCATTTTTGGTTACTCGATCTGCACCAATTCTGGATAGATGTTTAGTCTATCTTTCAATTAATGGTACACTATCAACATCATTGTCATCGTTGTCGACAGATATACAAGTCAGATATCTATCTGTTCAGTATTTCGTCTAAAATGTCTCTCTTCGCCACCAATTTGTCGTATCTATCCGTCGAGCGCGATCCTCCGTGTACCGGCATTCGTTTCGAGTCCTCGCTGCCTCACACAACACTTGAGACCGAATGTACACGAATGAGTACATTAACTTTTTGCTCCTATATTTATGAACTGTTGAAACTTTTTCTTTTGTAACAGCAACAATCGCTTCTAGATACGTCCAGAAAGACTATACTCCGGAAGAAATTTTCGGCCAGAATTACGCTAATTAGATAAGTCAGAAGTTCAGAGAAAACGAGAACACCAAATTAATACAATACATTACAGATGAATAATTAAATTGTTGAAATACTCCAAAAGATAAAATGAAACAACACTGCTCAAGATAAGATACAAGCAAACAATACAGGAAGTCAATTTCAATGCTTTTCGTGACAATTGACAATTACCTATCCGTCATGACGATTGTCACGTTCTAAGTACACCCGTAAGCCAAGCGATCCACGCGAGGTCAAGTGAGCAGCAAATCTTGTGCGCATCAGATCTGTCAAAATAGGTCACCCTGGAATCACTCTAGAAAGGAAGGGGTCGCCACGTGCGAGGGAAACGCGACCAAGGCTCTCGATGCGGCAACGCGAGTATATAAGACGCGGGGCACCATCGCTGGGCCTGCTCTCGTCGACCAGCTCCAACTGCCAGCATGCTGCGTCTCCTGGTCGTGTCGGTGTTGCTGGTCGGCTGCTTTGGTGAGTGATGGGTGTGACGCGTTGCCGATATAATGCGCAAAGCGAAATACTATATTGCGAGTTATATGTAGTATAAGAGTGCCCATAGCGTTCTCTATATTGTCAGCATCTGTCATTTTCATATAGGGCAATTGCGGCGTGCTTTCTCTCAAATGTTGTGAACCGTATGGATCATGTAATCTGACGTTTTCGACAGTCGCTCTTGTTTACTATTTGACGTTCAGATAGTAAATATGCCTCTATATTTTAAACAGCAGTTCGAACATGTTTTGTGCATTGTATAGTATACAAAAGTTGTAAAGAATACAATTTTTAAAATGACAGGAAGTTATTAGCTTTTAAAGAAATATTAGGGGAGGTACAAACAATTATACATTTAAAATTTATGAATGAAAAATATATTAATATGCATAATGTGTTTGAATTGCGTATGAAAAACACGTGCGGCATAAAATAACGAGGATACTTCAAATAAAATGTAAAGTAGAATTTCAGTAATGGATCCCATTAGCAAAATTAAATCGTTTATATCTTCACGTATGATCTATGGACGAACATCAGTAAATTAAACCTAAAACAACATTTCAACAGTGATTTTCTTCAATTTTTAGGTAAAGTGAATTCATTTATTGTTTCATCTCGTAGTTTCTAAGTGTATTGGAGTATCGTTTTGAACGAGTTGGAGTATCTTATAGCTTTTATAGGAATTTCTCGAAATATTCCAGCTATATTTCTATTTGTAACGAAATTTTTCAACGCAAATTATAAGTGTTAGACACATTCACGTTCATTCAGTATAAAGTCAAATTAAATATTGGTGCTGGATTCTTGATACACCAAAATAGAAACCTTCTTGGGGAGGTTTGTTAACTTTGTTCCCATTCCTTTTTTTCTTTTTGACGATATTCCAACATTTTACAAAATATTGAATATATCGACGAGTAACTTTCCCAATTTCATATTATTTATTACAAACAATCATGAGCTACACAATTCAGTAAGAAAAGCATATAATTATCTTAGAATTTATAATTTTAGAGTATGCAATTGAGTTACTATTAATGTGCAATATTAAGACATACGTATATATTTTATGAAATGAACTTTTAAACATTTATAGTAGTTTGCTATTTGGAATCACTATGTGTCAAATGTTTTATTATGTAAAGTCCGTCACGTTGTTGTAGACGGACCTTTTCAACCACTTCATACGCGTAATGTATCATTTTAATCAATTGCATGTATTCTACTTGACAGGTGCCCGCCCTCGCGTTGCAAGGCCGAGACTCGATGGCCGGATAGTGGGTGGTGATCCTGTGGACATCAAAGATTTTCCTTATCAGGTGCGTTCTTATTCTAGATTGCAGTTGACCCGCTTTACAAAGCTCTACACAGGGTGAAGGCCACTATCAGAGATTTCCGAGAGAGTTCCAAATCCACCGCTCTGCAGCACCACTATTCATGACGCCTGTAACGCCAGCCAAGCTCACAATGAAAGAGCACTTGAGAGTTATCTTATCGGAGCGGTGGTAACCCACTCTTGGGTCCGACATTTCTGGGCGCATATCCTTGCACAGTATCGTTAGAGGACGTGAAATTTAAGATCACGTGAGATTAACGTAATCTATGATACGTTAAAGCCATGCAACTCAAACGAACATTCGTGGTACGTCACTTAGTTTCACTGACACAACTTTATTGCTATGACAGGTCACGATAATTATCTGCATATTTTTCTCCTATCGTAAACAATTATTCATTTCCGTGCGTAATGAATTATGAAATTAAAATGTGAATTAAAATCTGAACATTTGTTTGTTCAACAGCTGTCCCTTCAATACAACGGCAGACATATATGTGGTGCCGCGATTATCAGTGAAAATTATGCAATTACTGCAGCTCATTGCGTTGATGGGTAAGTTATCTGAGTCAATTACATTGATTTAAAATATTTTTCAACTACCTGTGCTCAAGGATTGACATGTTATTTGTAATATTTCTAAACATATATTCTAAAAGAGTGAACAATTGCATTGTTCACTCTTTACTGACTGGTTCGTTTTCTGATTTCTTTCTTGCTAATATGTATTACAGATACTAAGTCTACAAACGTTAAAGTCGCTTAAAAGTATCACCATTAAGAAAGTCGATTTTATTAAGACATTATGTATAACATTTTAACTCAAACTTTTCAATGATCAGCTCCTATTTTTAATTCGCACGTGCATGATCATAACTGACAATCTCAAAAGGTCTGAAATGTTTAAAATAGGTGCTTTGTCTCGGAAAGTGGAAAAAAGAGAACAAAAGTTTATGGATATAGTAAAACCTTGTTCTTTGATGGTTCAATAAATTATTATTATTTTATTTTTATTTACCTGCCAAAGACGACCACATGAATCTACGAATGCATTACTTCAATGTCGAAAATTTAACGTATTTCCGTAAGTTTCTCTTATAAGAAAAGAATATCCCTGATTAATATGTGCTGTTTATAAATTTGATTTATTAAACAACATTCTTTATCTATTGGATTCTCTGTTTAACTAATTAACGATCACAATCGTGGTAAAACCCCTTTTTGAACTACAGAGAACTTGGAGATTTATTAATGAAAGAAGTGTCATATATGAAATATCTGCTCATTAGTTCAAACACAACTTCCCACAAAATCAACTTCCTCGAAATATCGTGATGAAGGAATATCATTATATCAATAGATAAATGTAATTGCGAAATTTCATCAATGAAATTCATCACACCAATACTGAATTGTTTTTTTGCTTCAAACAAGCAACTCACTAACAAGCGCATAATGCGGCTAATTATCAAAATTGTTTCGTGACAGGAAAAAAAAAAGACATGAATTTTTTAATCCACCCTTGCCACATTTACCGAGTGAGACAGATTTTCCAGAGCATTCCAAAACTACAAAATCCCGCGTTATTAGCCAAAATACACAATAATTGCATCTTCCTGCACTTCACAGATCCCGCGAGTCCGCCGTGAGTTTCCGAGCGGGCTCCAGTAAGCACAACAGCGGAGGGTTCATCACGCAAGCCGAGAATATCACCATCAACGACCAGTTCGACTACTTCAACATCGACTACGACATCGCCGTGGTGCGCGTGGCGCCGCCCTTCCCCTTGGGGCAAGAGGGCATCGCCGCCATCCCCCTGGCCGACGCCGCCCCCGCCGCTGGCACCAACGCCACCGTCTCCGGCTGGGGCACCCTCCGGGAGGGCGGGCAGATACCTCAGCAACTGCAGGCGGTCATCGTCCAGGTCAGTGAGTTCTCGAAGCAGATTTTGGAACTAAAGCGCTTGGTATTGTTTCGTATTTGCAAGGATACTCCTAGTAAACATATTTATTAAGTAGGCCCCGTGGCCGAGATCGTAAAGACAGTAGTGCCGTAGAAGTCTCGGACCGAGGGGTCGCGGGTTCGAGTCCCGTCTCGGACATGGTTGTAAGTATTCGTCCTATCATCGCTTATCATCATCATATCGTTTCATCCTCATACCATGACGTTAAATCCAATGTGGTCGGTAATGACCTAGTAGTTGATGCGGCCTTAAATAACAAAAAATGTATTAAAAATTAATGAAGCGTGACTTTTATGTTCATTACACAAAATTTCGCCTATATCTTCAGAAACATTTAATACAAATTACAATCTTGATATCGTTTATCGCATACTCTCCCTTGATCTACTAGGAAATGATAAGATTGGCCTCGTTTTTGGCTTTTGGATATAAATGTATTTTTGAAACCTGAGTATGTATTCTTCAGCTCTACGGGGTGTTTAGGTGAATTTAGTTATTTGTCAGCAGTGCATCAGCATCAAACAATAGTTCTATACATTCTCGTGATAGTGAGTCGATTATTCACCTGTGCGCCAATGAGGGACAAAATCAGAATTAGAAGCTCATATGGCGATGGAAATAATTTCATTTTACACGAGAGCAAATATTGTATATTACTTATTGCCACAAATACTTGTTGCTGACTTTATTCATAATTCAAATTAGTACACTAAGAGAGTGGAGGTAAGAATTACAGAGATTGAGAAAGCATCCACACATTGAACATCTCCCTGATACGTCAAGTACATTTTAGCACTTTTTTGCATTAAATGAAAGAGAACATGTAATTTAATGTATAAGCTTGGCATTTTAGCCCCCCAGCACTTGTACTTTAAGGGGATCGAAGTCCCAGGATGGGCACCTAGGCGTTAGCCTCTATCCGCACTTTCCTTGGGTGTACCAGTGCATCCTTGGACTAACATCCAGATCCCGCCGGAATGCAGTTAGTCTTCGCGGCAACTTCCCCATTCAATGCCTGTGTCTAGGGTCGCCCTGCCAGCTCAGAGCTACTCGCTATCTGGGCTGGTACTGGAGTCAATGTTGTCGTATAACAACGCGGTACTCACTCGCGCCGGGATACCAAGTCCCTCCTATTTGCCCAGAGTATTGGACCACTGCCACGACGAAGGCGAAAACCCAACTGGAGGCCACCCGAACGAGGTTACCGGGAGAGATGCCTCAGTGCATCAACCTGATGTCACTGCAGTCCCTCTCATCATTAGTTTTGAGTCTCGACGGTGGCAGAATTTTCGACACCAGCTTGTCAGCTAGGTCGAATTCAGTCGCTGTCTGGAGGAGAATTCTAGCGGACGGCTGATCTGATCGGTAGTCTTCCGTGGTTTCTCCGATCAACACCAGGCGAATGTCGGAGCAGTACCCTAACAAACGGGCCACGGAACGCGCGCGATCTTGCGTTCCTCTACCTTGTCCTATCCTCTTCTCTTACACATACACACTTACACTAACATGCACTACACTACCACACATGCCGGGAGACCGGTCGGGAACTTAGAGCTTGTCCGCCTGGGGCTGGTGGGAGATACCTGGTTGAGGGGAAAACCCCGCTAGTCGACGGTAGGTCGGCCCCAGATCTCACGATCCAGCGGGGAAAAGTTCATCACCACCTCCCGAGAAAAAAAACACGCCCTACACTTACGGGACTAATGACTTGAGTAGTTGACGCGCCCGGAAACACGAATCAGTCAATCAATCGCTCATGTCTACTCACCGCCTACACCTTAAGGCTAAGGCTCCCTCCACTGCCACGACGAAGCCGAGATCCTAACTGGGGGCCACCCGCACGAGGTTCTCGGGCGGTTCGGGCAAGAGAAGAGTGGTGACTTTGTGGTGTGTGGTGCAGGTGGTGGACCACGAGGAGTGCGGCCGCGCCTACCCAGCTCTTCGGCGGGGTGACGGAGCGCATGCTGTGCGCGGGCGTGCCGGGCGGCGGCAAGGACGCGTGCCAGGGCGACTCGGGCGGCCCGCTGGTGGCGGACGGGCCGGCTGGTCGGGGTCGTCTCCTGGGGTATCGGCTGCGCGCGCCCCGCCTACCCGGGCGTCTACACCGACGTGGCCAACCTGCGTGACTGGGTGACGGAGCAGACAGGCATATGAGACAGCCCCCTGCCCAACCGCGTGGATTCCTCGGCGGGAGTCTTTTGATTTCTGGCTGTCCGGTTTGACAGCCGGTCGAACTGACGTTTAGGCCATCGTTCTAGCCGCTCGACAGCAGTATTGCCCTGAAGAAGGGCACAACATGATGAGCAACGTCACAGCGGTCGAGCTGATGTTTCGGTCATCTCGGACAACCAAAAATCAAATGCACTTGCCCTGCCCAACCGCGTGGATTTCGCGGCGGGAGTCATTTGATTCCTGGCTGTCCGGGTTGACCGGCGGACGAGCTGATGTTTCGGCCATCATGCTAGCCGCTCGGCAGCAGTATAGCCCTGAAGAAGGGCACGACGTGATGGCCGAAACGTCAGCTCCACCACTATGACGCTGCTCATCCCGGACAACCAAACATCAAATGCACCTGCCCGTCCCAACCACGTGGATTCCTCGGCGGGAGTCTTTTGATTTCTGGCTGTCCGGGTTGAGTCGGTCGAGCTGACGTTTCGGCCATCGTGCTAGCCTATCGGTAGCAGTATAGCCCTGAAGAAGGGCACAACATGATGACAGAAACGTCAGCTCGACCACTGTGACGCTGCTCATCCCGGACAACCAAAAATCAAATACACCTGTCCTGCCCAACCACGTGGATTCGTGGCTCACAGAATGCCTGTCCTGGGCATCATGGGAGCCGTTTCCTCCCCTCCTCTTCACCTCTTCTTCCCTTTCTTTTCCACTCTGCTTACACCTCGATGCTCCTCACTCTAGTTTTCCCTCAACTGGCCGTGAAGTATTGTGCGTGGCCCAAACGGCTACATGTTCACCCGCAGCTTTCCTAGGAGGTAGCTCTATTTTGGGAAGCCTGGTGTGCTATGTATTATGTTATTGTCAACACACTTTCTGCTTTTCATCAAAATGTTTTTGTTTATACTAATTTCAATTATTAAGTTAATAAATTATTGTTCATTTTTTAAAATTTTGAATCTTCATTTCAAAACCCCACATTTTTTTAATGTAAGATGCAAGCTTTATTAGCATTAAGTAACAATGTCTCTGCTATTTAAGTAGCAAATATTATGGAATTTGGAATGAAACAAATTCCATGTACTATGCATAAATGTACATAAAATTACTTCTGTAATCTCAGACAAACATATTTTCTTAACTTTTGGATAAGAGGATTTTGATAGAAAAAGAAAATCGGTAGCGTATTTAGAAGGAACATTAATTTCTTTTCCTGTTTTTTAAACGGGTTTGAATAGTTTAATGATGCAATATAAAGATATGAATTTGAAAATAAGCAAAATAATGCATTGCTTAAGATTTTGTGTATTATTCATTCCGAAATTATTACTGAATATTCAAATAGAAATGTGACAGCGTAGACATTAATTCACCAGCAAATATAAAAATACATGAAACCGAAATTCTCTTACAGTCCTCAATGACGTGAGAGTGTATGTTGAGTAAATATCAATTTTGCATTAATATACTACGCAGCTGCTATTTTGTTATGGTGGAAAGTATTGATTAATGAGCAATTTCCCAGAAATATTGCTTACAGGCTTTGAAAGATATAATGAATAGGGGGCGGATTTTTATGACCTAAAACAATGTCAAAACATATCAGTCAAATGCTCTTAAAATGTTTTTAAAATGCCCTACAATCAAAGAAAAAATACGTAAAAATGTGAGAAAAACTAGTTCGGAAGAACAACTTAAGCTGGATACGCTGCTGATGTAATCGAGGTTTCTTCTATTCAACTGCTTTCATCTTGCAAGATTTTGGTTTGAACTGTTCTTTTTCAGGAAATCTCTTAATTTAAAAGTCTTAAATTACATATCCACAAGGCTGACATTGCTATTTCTGAGCGAAGAAATCGAATAGGTTTCTCAGTAATTCTGTGGAGAGCAATTGTTGCATCTCATAAATATTATTTGAACCAATTACTATTAAAATTATATTAAAATCGATCAAATCAGTAAAAATGCATTAAAAATGGCGGAAAATAAAAAAAATGACTTATTAGTCGATGAAAATGGGTGATTTCCTTTTGTCATAACACAAAATTAATTTCTATACTAAACGGCATTGTTCTAAAGTAAAAAGAAAACAAATGACATATTGGCCTCCTAACAAGGCCGACTAGAATAGAAGGCCTGCTCCTTCGCCGAATGACGTCACGAAGGGTGGCTGGGAGGAAATGCATGCTGTCCAAGTTTTAAACAGAGATCTAGTTCTTAAAATTGCATGGAAACCCAAACCCATACTTGTTTAAAAATAACACGAGGAAACAATAAGCCTTCTTGATGCTATAGGAATTTATTTTAGAGTTATTTGTATTAAGGTATTCCGATATTGTACAATTTTCGTACACGTAAATGAACATAATTTTTGTACATGCTACCTTATTTATAATATAAGATTTTGTATAATTCATGAAACAATTTTGCTGCCATAATTGATATGCATAAGAAATAAAGTACCTTCATGAGAATTCTATTTATTTATTTCCTGCTCTATTTCTTTCAATTTGTCTACTTTAATTTAATATGGAAGTTAGTAGTACAGCTAGTAGTAATGCATTTAGATATTTCTCTGATGGCCGTATTAGTAATTAATAATAATAGTTGATTATATATTAAGAAACAGTAAAACATTCATAGGTAAGTTAGTGAAATTCCAGTTGCTGAAAAATAAGAAGGGGAAGGAAGGAAAGCAATATTTTATTCCGAAAGTACTCCAGCAGAGTATGTAAGACTTTATGAGATTATTCAAGACACAAATCACATTAAAAATACATAAAAATTGTTTCGGACGCTTTAAATTGACTTTAGTGTCTTCCTATTTTGCACTCAGTTTTGTGACCTTGCGTCTTATAGTCCTGATACCACTATACTTATAAGTGAACATTCCTAATTTACAGTGTTATTTAACAAAATGTTTAGATACACAAAGTTCTATTAAAGTGAGCAGAAATTGTCCGTAACTCCAAACCGTGTTTTCCGTTAATCGAATCTCCGTCTCTCACACAATAAACTTCTTTGATTTTAATGCTTCAGGAACATAATTTCAAAATTTTCGGATATCAATATCTGAAACACTTGGTGAGTCTTCGTCAAGTACTGAGGCTGTTCACTATTAAATTTTGAGTCGAAGTGTTTTACACACACTGACAAGTTCTCTGAGGGGACAAAATCTTTCCTATTTGTTTTCACACACTTCTGTCACAGCTCAGGATTGTTTGGAAGTTTCAAAGTTGAAACGCCTTCCGTCGATCCATCATAATTTGATCAACAGCACGGTACACTTCACTTTATATTTTTTCATATTTTTCTCCTGCCTAATTTTATTTTTTATTTATTTAGTCAAAAAACAGTAAAAACTGTATATGACGTGTGGGGAAAGAAATTTATCTGCGCACATTTTCTTGAGGGCCAGAATTTTATTTAAAAAAAAAAAAAAACAACGAAAAATTAATTTAGAAAATAATTATTTTAGAAAAATAAAGATATTTGAAAAATGTTTTTTCCCGAGTTATAGAAAATCAATTTCAACTGTAAATGAACTACAAGCAAAGGAGTGCTCAACAAAACGTGCGCACAGTGAAGCTACATTTACGTCCAGAAGCAAAACAAGGGGCCATCTCAGCATTTGCTCTATGGATCAGGGAAACTGGACAAAAACCTGATCGAGATGGGGTCATTGACCCGGAAGCTGAAGTACATTACTTGTTACAGGCGTATTAAATATTTTTTAAATGTATACAATGCAAACATAAACTAATTCATTATATATCTTTGTTTTGTTACATTATTTTTCTTTTTCACGATCAGTATAGTCTCTAATTGTATAGAAACAGTTTTGCAGCAGAAAAGATTTTACTTTTAACTTAAATTTGTATACCGACTTTAATTGTTTTATGTCATCTGGCAATGCGTTGTAAAGTAACGTACATGTATTGTATGTGATTTCTTGTACTGAGCTGTTGATACTGACACTTGATGCACGTGATTTCTACGGCGTGTGTTGTAATTATAAATATCAATATTGCATGAAAATATGTTCCCTCCGTTAAGTAGGTCATTTTTGACAAATATTACAGATTCGTAAATAAATAGACAAGGCAATGGTAGGATTCCCAGCTCAATGAAAAGAGGCTTGCAGGAATCACGTGGAAGGCATTTTTTCATTATTCGAATAATTTTCTTTTGCAATCTGAAGGTCTGAATACTACAGGATGAGCTTCCCCAGAATATTATGCCATATCTCAGGCGGGAATGCACATTTGCAAAATAAACGCAACGAGCTGCATGAAGGCTGACAGAATTTGAAAGAATTCTGAATGCATAGCATAATGAACTTTGCAAATGCAAATGCAAATTTTGCAAATATCAAAATTTTGTTGCCTCAACAATTTTCAAAACACCTTCCTTTTAGGATAGTTTGCAGGTATTCACTGAAAAAAATGCAGGGTATAATAGTATAATCAAACATCCAAGTGCAACAACAAAACATATTAAATAAAATATTTGATAATTGCACTACATATTTAAATCACACAATATTGAAGTAGACATACCTTGCTTTCTCGAAGATAATGGACGAAGGAATTTTTTTATGCAGGAAACCGTGCACACAATTAATACTGAATTATTAAAACATTTGTTCGCATCTAAACTTTCCTACAAGGGCCAATTAGCTAGAATATAATAACTCGATAACATACGGAAACGAAAAATGTTCAGCCACCGATTGTGACGTCAGATCACGTGACATTCACATTGGCTCAGGCCTTCTAATATACTCTTCTAGACGGCCTTGCTCCTAGTAATGAATAAACCCATGAACCCCTCTGAATTCTTATTTCATCTACCTCAAAAATTTTCAAGAAATCATATTAATGAACTTACAATATTCGCATCGTAGAATTCCCCGAGATCAATACTTCAGTATTTTTTCCCTTGTTAGCGGAACTACTTGATAAGTGTATTAAATTAGATTTGGCCATAGTTTTACATTCACAATATTGATTATTCCCTTTCCACCCGGCCATACATCCATACATCCAGAGAGTTCAGTGTAGAAATAGAGGTAGAAGTACTCTATTACTATCAAAAATAAACACAAGACCACACTTGGACATATTAATTGCCTGAATGTTTTAATGCACCCTGTCAAATTACACTTGAACAAGTACCTTCTAAAACCAACTGATTAATCATTTGAATACATTGTTTTCCGTAGATAACACAGGCACGTACAAAAAAGATGTCAGACCCAAATACTTGAGACCTGTTTTTCTATGTATTTCGATGCACTAAATCCGAATCTGAAGCCAGAATTGTGCCACCATTCTCCAATGATTTTTAAAGGCAAAATAAAACGTGGAATTTGAATTTTTCTGTTTTCGGGGGTTGTTCGGGGACTTTACACATGTTTCTCTATGAACGTAGAGAATAGAGAAGACTTGAAACATGTTTATCTCTATCTATTCTCTACGTTCAAAGAGAAATATTTGGGTTTAAACCTTTTTTGTGTGCCTATGAAATTTTACAAGAATGCATAACGGTAGTAATTACATAACGTGTAATACATTTCGCCAGGCACCTTTGAATCATGGAGGGCAGTCAACGAAGACAAACTCCACGTCAGCGCCAAAATTCATCAGAGCGTAATTTAGTTAACGCCAGCGCCAAGCGCAATGAGCGGGCAGTTGGCGCCTATCTTATCGAAGGAGCCGTAAGCAACTTAAAAGAGGTTGACACTTTATAGCAGGCGCCGCCCATGCACTTCAAGCACTAGAACATTGCGTAAATTGTCCTCATCAACACAAGCCCGGATCGCGTGACATTACACTGGTGACGCCTGATAAAATGCACACAAAATTAATGTCCTGGCGCGAGAGGCGTTGAAATATCGGTGGGAACTGTGAAACAACCTCGTAAACATTTTAATATTTGTAGAATATCTTGAATGATCAGTGACAGGCTTTAGAGCAGAAAATATGGATGTATTAATGTAAATGAAAATTGAAAAGACATTTCAAACGTTGAAGTAATAAATGTCTGTTATCATTTTAAGAAAATCAAAATACGAAACGTAACTGCCAAAAACAATATTTTTAAGTTTCTTGCATTGGGCATTGAAATGCATTTCTTGCATTTCAATCTTGCATTCATTGACTTAGAATAAAAATTACTCGTTCATCACTGGCTAGTTTAAAACGTAAAAAACAATTGATTACATAGATTTTTGTAACAATAAATTTAAAAAATTATACAATGTTTGCATGTGATCCTGGCATTCGCTGAATAAGGTTTCAATGCAACATAAAGTAAGAATTAATTGAATAATTTGTACGTGATATTTTTAATGCTACAAAATCATTGATTCGCAGGAAGTTAATCATTGATATCTCCAAATGGCTGTTAAAGCAATTGAAACTTATATCCAACTTTCTTTATACAAACCTCACATGGTCTTCACGTATCCCCTCCTTTCAATCAGCATTATCTTCATCTTCTGACATATTGTCGTAGAATTAGAGATCCCCAGACAGTGACATCTAATTTGTCAATAATACTGAATTACATGGAATACTGTAATATTAAGGTCGTTTTACCCGATACAGTTTTTGTGCAGATTGGGCGTTCAGAGAGCGTGCGGTTAAGATCGCACGATTTCTGCATGAAAACGTTTGAGCATGTTCGATTAGTTCGTACAGAAAACGTACAGTTTTTACTTTCCCGTATACGTACGTATACACGGAGTGATATAGGGAAAGTTTTAGTAGTGCTAAAACGCCATTTTCTCTTAAACGGCACATAATTTTAAAAGAAAATTGCCATTTACGGCTAGGTTTTTGTGTTCTTTAATATTCTAAAATTGTTTCCGTTCTACCAATAGGAAACCGAAAAATTAAGAAAATGACAAAAAAATGTACTTTTGGCGATGATAGATGGTAGCTGGCAAGAAAGAGTATGTGGCAATTCCGAATAGCTAGCGAATACCCAAGAAAATAGAAAACTAATACGGGAAAGTCTGTGCCATTCTGTAGCACCACTAGTTTCTCTAGCGATAGACTTGTTCTCTAACGGCTCTCTTCGCGATGGAAATCGTCCCCTTTCCAATTTTGTAGTTAGGTTAGCTGCGATATGTGATATTTTTGTATTTGCGTGAATTCGAGTTCTCGAATATTCTGGGGATTTTATTTCACAATATATTGCAAACGCGATATTACTGAATCTCACTTCTGCAGCCAAAACTTCCTCCATTCGGACCCTTTCTTCTGTGCACTCTCAAGCCATACAGCGTCAACGATGACTGAATTTCTATTTTTTTACCATGTTTCATAATACTCCAAAAAATAATAAAGTAGCTCAGAACGCACGTACACAAATGTCTAGAATGAATGCACTCAAACCGCGCATCTCAGGAATTCATTTGTGTTCTGACCGAGCCCCTAGAGGCAAATGGTAAAGAAAATGTTCATACCGGGTAAACACAACTCTTGGCTTCTATTCTTCTCGTTAGGGATCTTGAAGTTTCTGTACGTCAATCAGCACGAAAACTTTACAGAAATAACAACGGAATTCAACCGCTAAAAAGATAAGTTAGCAGCTCATTGTTGTACAACTTATTTCCTTAATTTAAAAATAAACTCAATGATATTATTAACAATAATATACCTCTTCTTTGGTTTCAATTAATCACTTAAAGATATAATATCTCCCTAACAATGTTACACTCTTCATAAGCTATAATAGCCTTTAGATCTGATATCATGTAGTACAGTGCATAAGTGTATGGAGAAATATTTGCAAAAACACTATTCATTTCGTCACAAAAGTAGGGTATGTTTCTGAGGACTCGCCCAACAACGCGCCGGCTGAGATGGGCCAGGGTCATTTTAGAGCACCCAACATGAAAGTTCGTGTCCCGACGGTGGCGTATTTAAGAAACTAGCGTCGAGACCCATCCAAAAATATCGTTTATTTAGGGTGTCAACAAACAGAAAACAATTTCACGGAAAAATATAATTGAAGCAGGTACAGCACATATTTCACTACTTCTCCGCATAAACACTAGTATTGAGAATTCTGTCCTGTGAAATCAACGTAAGTATTTGTGTCAGTCTGCCGCCTGAGGTAGGTACCAGTATCTGGCAATTACCAACAACTCTGCGTCACTGTGACACGCGTAGTGCAGTCCGACCAGGGATTTCTTAAGATGTAAGCGACGTGAGGTGCTCATTGCAGATGTTGTCTTCCTTGACAATAACTCTCTGCCACATACGGCTCCGCTCGCAATAGATTTTTGTATTTGTATTTAGCCATTATGTGACTCATGAAGGGCAATTGTCCTCGGCGCCGTAAGATCCTTCAGTTCCTAGTCGCCACGCAACCAGGTACCCGCGATGTCATATAGCACGAAAGATGTTCATAAAATTGGAGTTAGTTCAATGTCTCAGAAAATCCAACCGTCTTGACGTGGCCGCATTTGTATTTTATGTAAAATAGAATAGAAATGATTTATTGGTACATAAAAACAAGTTTACATAGCCAGGTTACAAAATATTTGCCTTATATGAGGTCTACAAAAATCAAATAAATTTTATTTATTAATGAACAAATTCATAAAATTACTTCATACATTTAAACACTTAAATATTTTGTCTAATACGTAATAAATTTAACAGTACTAATAAAAACTTCTTTGTTATTAATATCTTTAAACGATAAAAAAGGTGTCACAGAATATGGACCATAACCAATTATCTTACGAACTACTTTTAACAATCTCTTTCCTGCTCATGAATGTGGCAATTCCAGACAACATATTCAATGGAATCAACTCCTACTCCACAATTACAAATATTATTGTTTACAATATTTTTGCGCATTAAACTCTCATTTAATGAGGTATGATTACTTCTAATTCTGTTTATAGATACAATTGCCTTTCTGGAAAATTCAAAATCAAATCACCAAGGTCTACTAGATGATTCAACACAGACATTTTCAAAATAGAAGGAACCTTTATGTTTACTTTCATGAATTAATCTTGTTTTGTTTTCCTGTCGGCATTTATGCTTAAAAATGTCACTACATCAGAGAAATGTACATTAAGAAATATTACCCCTTTTGCGGCTGTCTTTGCCATTTCATCTGCTTTTGGTTGACAATAATACCTTTGTGGGCCGGAATCCAAATTAATTGAATTTTCACGCCAATCGAGTTGGCATAAACTACCTTTTGCCTTAACATATGTACCAGGGGTGAATTATCCCCAGAAGTATTACATAATGCTTTGAGAGAACTCTCCGAATCGGAAAAAATCACAGTATGTCCAGCTGAAGTCTGAATAATTTTTTCCACAATAAAAATCAAAGCCATGCATTCTGCGGTAAAGGAATTGCAACATCTAAGTTTCTGTGCGCAAGATTAAAATCATCTCTTGAGCTCCAAATAGCAAACCTCACATGGGTTGTATTATTTATTGTTAATTTAGGTTTGTCTGTATAGATGTATGTCACATCACTAGTTTCGGGAAGTATTTTATGTAAAAATAATTTGTAACACCTGCTACTATCTGTTGCCCAGATAGTGCGTTACTCAAATAGTTCATATTACGGATCATAGGTACCTCCCAGTTGTTGGCATTTTTTATGGAACTTATTGTGTGAAAAGTTTTTGTATTTTGATCAACTTATTTCACTAAATCTTGTTTATTATATTGTTCATTGTATTCATTGCATGTGAGTTCATTAATATCCTGGTTATGTTACTTAATTTGAATACAATAAATTCATTTTCATTAAAAATGCCACTTAAGGCCCGTAAACTTACATGTTCACTAGCTTGTATTTCAAAAGCGAATTCCTATGGATTATGTTTTAGACCCGAATTCTTCAGGTCATGAAAATTACATCCACATGGCAGGACAACATGAACAATATTCCAACAAAAAAAAAAAACAATCAGTCGAAATTTGTTAAAATGCGTGCGCTTTGTCACTCTTGGTCACACTTCTCCGAGCTTTTTGTCGCGTCACGTTCACTGCTATTTGAACTAAAACAACGTGCTATGACTGCATCTCCACGCGAACAAAACGTAATGGATTCCACGCGCTCTTGAACTGTCATGAACACCTGCTGGGAAAATCGCCACACGCAACGCTTTGTGGCATGACAGCGTCGCTCCGATGCCGGGCAACAAACAGCGGAAAAGCGCTCGGGCTGCGAGTTCCAACGACAAAAACTACGCGCGGCCGCGTCCATCGCACCGTCGAATGATAATCCACATTATGAAAATCTGCAACATTTACGGGGAGCGGTTTTGGTGACAAAACGCTCAATGTTCGAAATTTGACTCCAGTCACAATGCATATGGTTCCTGAGCTCAACGAAAGTCGTGTTAGAATGACAAAAATATATCGGTAGGCAAAGATTTCAAGATTTTTATTCCAAGATTTTTATTCCAAGATTTTTATTCCAAGATTTTTATTCCAAGATTTTTATTCCAAGATTTTTATTCCAAGATTTTTATTCCAAGATATTTATTCCAAGATATTTATTCCAAGATTTTCATTTCAAGATTTTTATACAGTGGCACCGAAAATTTCATTAAATGCATTGCAATATATAAAAAATGCAGTTTTTAATTAAAATAAGTAAACATTTTCAGAATATGAGTATTATAAGTTAATCATAGGAATGTCGTTAATTTTAAAGCACAGATGTACTTTACCTACAGCGGTTTCAAATCTAGACCCTAAGCAATAGCTTTAGCACTTTCAACTCGGCAAACAAATTTAAAACTTCTTAGTAACATTAACATTTTAGGTATTTATAAAAGAAATAAAACATTGTATAAAATGCACAAGTTCGAATGTGTTATTTCTGACACATTTTACGTGGGCAATTCTTCGTACAGTACATCAGTGTACCACATAATGTACATTCATATCACTTATAGCGAGAATCATAATTTCGTATGAGTCGATAGAAAATCAAGTGGCACATTATGATAAAATTCCTGAAGTGTTTCTCCAGCCTTTGTTTCTAAGCGAATACCAGTAGAGTACAATAATTAAGGAATTCTTCAAGAGAGCTTATCTCTATTCATAAAGTCGACAAGGAGCAATCAGTTGTTTGTTAATCATTCTTCATCATGCTGAGATTCGCGACGCTCATCTGTTTGGTGGCCTGCGCCTTGGGTATGTTTTTTATTAGTTAATTCGCTACTAATAATGATAATTATAATAATACATTTTGTTTCCAAAAATTACTTTAACAGTTAATCGCAAAGTGGTTTAGTACTATAAGTTTTGTATTTAATCGATTTTTTTCTTCTTGATCTTATTTGTCTTAGTTTGACAGCATTGCATCTTTTATGCTAAAGTGCGATACATTAATGTTCGTTATATGCTTGAAATACATACGTATTAATGCACATATCAGTGAAAGTCGTTGGTATGAAGGTTTTCACAAGTTTAGGATTTTCGTGAAAGCAAAATTAAATTTTTGATTTTGCATTTCCGCTGATAGGAACGCGTGCTTTAAATAAATTCTTTATTTAAAAAATGTGGTTTTGTTTATTCCTTAGTTGGAGACATCAGAAGACATTTATTTATAATATAAGAATTCCCAAAGCAAAATGCCAGAGTAAAAATAGTGAAAGCCAAGGAAGATCCTAACACAACGAAACAAAAAAAGATCATAATTTTTTTAAATTACAATTACTCAATTTATTCGCAAATAACAAAAAGTCTATATTATATTACAGGTATATTGCTAATAACGTTTATAGGTGTGTCTCATGAAACTTATTTCAATGAATGTTTTGGGAAATAATGAACTTGATATTATTTAAATTTTTTGAACAGAAAAGGAAGGAGTCGGGAAACAAACCACTCGGAATGTGAAGCGATAACTGTGATTATAATTCTCTAATAAATGAATATATTTAGATTGATAACATGTTTCTGTCTTATCATATTGTGACTTTGCTATTGCAAGCACTACAATACTAAAAAAATTCTCCCAATAAAGATGCGAACATGAACCATGGTGGAAAGTGTGAACCATGGTTGAGCTAGTCCGGCGCCATGTTGCATGTGTGTGTTGCACGTGACCACAAAACGCTTGAAAAGGCAGACTAGTCGCTCAGCGCCATGTTGCATGGAGAGCCAAAAGTGTTGAGAAACATTTTAAAAGTGGTATAAAATGACAATTTTCAAGAGTGACCAACCCAAAATAACACGATGGAGGTTTAATTGAAATAAAAGATGCAATATTTAAAAGCAAGTGCTTCACATATGTATTTCAATGACTTGTAACAAGGCGATAATTTTGGTATTTGGCTGCATTTAAAATTCCCGCTAATATTGCGACGGAAACTGTTGTCTGAAGCTGATTAGCTGAAGGCGGATACGATGCGGATTAGCTCACCCATTTCTTTCCACAATGGCGTGAACTACCTCTTTCTTACCTGAAATTTACAAATTTTCATTTGAAATTTTTTAATGTAAATCTTTTTTTTACACCAGCATTATAAACGACCTTTTCTTCTGCATGAAATCATTCATAAAAGGGCATTTTACTGCACAAATGATGACGTACTAGCATTTTACGACACGAATGATTGCGTCATCACACATTCAGCCAATCGCAGCGAGAGAGTCGTGAGGTATAGTGGTCAACGGCACAGCCGACTACCGTTCTCTCGCACAGATGTCAAACACCCGAGACGTCACAAGAAAGTTGTTTCGCAAAATTAATTTGATTGTCTTATAAATTTATAATGCGGTTATACAAAAAATAGCGTATGCAACTCGTTTATAATGTTGCTTTATTGCATTAGTACAAATTTGAAAACTCGCTCCTAACGTCGATCGTTTTCAAAATATTTACTCATGCTATAAAGCTTAACATTATAAACATATTGTATAAACTACTTAATTTGTGAAATGTATTTAATCATTGTTTTTTTAATTGATTATGTGGTCACGGGGTAAAATTTCTTAAGTCAATTTTTGGCGAAATTCTGTTAAGAAGTGAAACTACAAGTTAAGCATCTATATTTTACCGAATTCATGTTGCCTCCTTAACGGCACAAAAGTGTTCGGAAAAAACAGCTTGAACTGGCTTAATATGGCTTTTTGCTTAACCTTTTTTAAAAATGTATTTATTTAAGGTCGCTTTTTAAAGGCAAAGGCGACCTTAAATAAATTTTAAGAAAAGGGTTAAATTATTGAGCCCTAAACTATATTAACCTTTGTTAAATTTAACCCTTAATTTCTCGAAACTAAGATTTTTGACTTAAGAACTTTTACCCTGTGTCCACCGAATTAAATATGTACAAGAGTAACATTCCACGAAATCTTTAGAAGGATTTGATCCATGATCCATTTTGATTTTCTATAACTCGGGAACAAACATTTTTCAAATATTTTTATTTTTCTAAAATAATTATTTTCTAAATTCTTGCTTCTAGTTTGTTTTTATTAATCTGGGCCTCACGAAAATGTGCGCAGATAATCTCCTTCCCCACTCGTCATATACAGTTTTTACTGTTTCTTGACCAAATAAATAAACGCGCACGTGTTGTTAGCGGCTGCCCCGCGCGGCCTGCTGCGGCGGCCGCTGCTGGACCAGCGCATCGTGGGCGGGCAGGCCGTGGACATCGAGGACTTCCCCTACCAATTGTCGCTCGAGTTCTTCTTCCTGCACAGCTGCGGCGCCTCCGTCATCAGCCCCAACTGGGCCATCACGGCCGCGCACTGCACCGACGGGTGAGCACTCCCGTCTCATCTATTAAATTAAATGATCACAGGTGTTGTCATTGCCAACGATGTTATTTATTTCAACAAGAGCAGCTTTCGATGGCTTAGCCATCATCCTCAGTTTTCGATGGCTAAGCCATCCGAAGCTGCTCTTGTTGAAATAAATAACATTGTTGGCAATGACAACACCTGTGATCATTTAATTTTGAATGCCAACGACATTTCACCATTAAATCAATATGTCTGATCTATGTTGGGTTTCATATGGACTATGATTTATATGTGAAGATTGCATTTTCTACAGAGGGCTGGAGTTTGCTTCTCTACACACACACGCTTTTTTCTCGCTATCGCTTGAGCAGTAGAGAGAAAGTTATGTAATGCTGCGCGGAAAAACGGCGAATTTTCGGCAGAAAGTCTTGGAAACGAAAAAGTAGATAACTCCCTTTGCAAAATTTAGGGGGAAAATTCTCTAACTCGTGGTCAGAACCCATGTTTTTTGGGTCCTTGATACCGAAAAATCGAATGATGGCAAAATATCTATCTGTCAATCCGTCTATGAACAACGCTAGCGGTTAAACCGTTCAGCCGAAGTTTGATATTCTTCAATTTCCAAAATCGATATTCCCCAATCGACCTGACTGATGTCGCGGCTCCTTGAATTTGAAACCGATATTTTAATTTTGGATGATTTTTACACGAATTCCTTGAGATATTTTCAAAATTTTCAAAAAAATTGCTTCATTTTCTTTTATTATTTTGTTTAATAGTGTGGATGACGTTTAAGAGAACAGTGCAAGTCTTATGGTCGTTGAAAACCTTGATTTTTCAAAAATTGCAAAAATTAGAAATTATTTCAGCATCTTCCTACAACTATAATTATGAAGACAGATTTAGTTCCTTCATAAAATATGTTCCTTAAAGACAGCTATTGAAATAACATCAAGTACATTTTTTCGAAAATTTGAGTAGTTTTCACGTAATTTCGGGTGAAAATACGCGCGAGAAAGTATGTGCTGTTGAAGCACCACTATTTTCAACTCACATTTTGGTTCCATTTGCTTGCACGTGTCGGTGATCAATAAGTGTGACCCATTCAAGATCTGTCATTTCACCTTATTTCATTCTACTTACGTAGTATAAAGTAATGTTATACTGCAGCAAAAAACGGCGAGTTTGTCGCCAAAAAACTCGTTTTGTTGATACCATAGAACAGACAATTCGTGTTCCTACAAGCAGTAAATAACTTCTTTTTTCGTGTCAAGCAGTCATAACCCCCGCAGAATGCAGAGCATATGGAATTGACGTATACTACGATAATGAGTTAAGAGGATTTAATTCTTATGATAAAAATAATAATAATAATAATAATAATAATAATAATAATAATAATAATAATAATAATAATAAATCTCCACGAAAATTCTACACTAAAAGTAAAGTTTCTTAAATTTACAACTAAATGTTTGGTGTCTGTTTAATATAAAATGCATTCCAAGTTCCAACCAGCTTCCTAAGGGCAATATCCAGTGACCGTTCATATCTTCACATGATGACAGCGACATTGTCACGTTTTTGTATGTAATTCATTGGGCAAGGGTGGGGCACGTGGATTAGACGGTCTGTTTGGTTTGATATGGTCTATGTTTTATATGTGAAGACTGCATTTTCTACAGAGATCTGGAGTTTGTTCCTTTATTATATGTTTTTATTGTATTATTATTAATATATTATTATTTTATGCTAGGAAAACCCGTCAGACGTTGTTCTGCCCTTCATCTCCCTCTTTCCCCTCCCATCTCCCCTTCTTACTGTGTCTCCCTCCCTCATCCTGTCCCGGTCTGTCTGTCTCTGTCTCTGTCTCTGCCGCTCTCTGTCCCCCTCATTCACATTTACTCACAGATTCTGCACGTCTCTGAGCAGGTGAGGTAATATCGGAAAACATCGGAGGAGCGAAAATGTAATAGAATGTTCAAGAAAAACTTCTATGAGGCCTTGGACCTCAATATTTTAGTTTTTAAGGCCCTAGAATTCCTCGTTTAGGAGTTATTTTACGATATAGATTCGAAAGGCTGCCGAGTGTGTCGCGGTTTCCACAATTTACTCAATTGGACTTTATTTCTCGCTTAATTTTTCTTTCTGAACAAATATATTCATTTCTTTCGTAAATAATAAATATTTTCCATGTTTTTGGAGTGTTCCTATGCTTCTATAATGTAATTTTTTGCCTAGAAATCAATATTTCAAACCAACTTTTGAGCGCTTATTGCGGCTCAACCATTCGGAATATCCACGTAGTTTATTAGACAAAATATACTTAGAATTGTCTTAAGAGCTTATTTTCGAAGTTTTGACGTTTCCTCTCCGGACACCCCCCCCCTATATATAAGAGCTAAACTCCTATATATGTATAGGAGTATGGCATATATATTTTATATATATATATATATATATATATATATATATATATATATTAGGGTGTCCCTTATATTGGCCAAAAAAATTTTTTTGCGAATTTTTTGGGCTCACTCCCTAAATATTTCCATTGGGTCAAATTTACTCAAATATAAAATTTCATCTCAATAGGTCGATGTTAACCCGTGCCGACTTGAGCGGGAAATTTGAATGTTAGGGATTATTGGTTGTGTTGGGTGAAGTCAGTGGAAAAGTACTGATTCATTTTTAATATATAATTTTATATAACACTTTAATTCATTTTCACTCTTTAGACTGTGTTATGGTTTTAACTTTTTTAGTGGATCCTTTTTTCAGTGTTTCTTTCTTGCAATATGCGTACAATGAACTATGTTCTTGAACAACATAACAAAAATTGCTTTCGCTCATCTACATACAGTAGCCCATGAAAATCTTGCTTTAATTCAACAGGCCTTTCATAGCAGTCATTCACAGATTTCAACTTCATAAATAACCTTTTAGCTTCTGAATATCAAGAGTTGCTTTTCCTGGTCAAAGGACAGTTTTCAATAAAACAAGTATCCAACTTCAGGCAAGAGAATAGGTAACTGCTTTTGGTTGACACAAAGTCGGCAATTTGTGTCATTGAAATGTATATTAAATCTAATTAAGATGTGTATTGTAAATTTACGAATTAACAATTAAAGAATGGTCATCGGTATACAATTGCACTTATCATATTATTCTTTATCCAATGCTTTACAAAAAGGAAAACACACTAGCACGTGCAGATTTTCTAACACTAAATTTGCTACCATTTTTGATTTGATTTGTACGTCTGCTTCATCAGAGAGTACGACAGACAACTCTTCTAATAAATACTACATACGGTATCTAAATTGCTTTAAAGTTGCTTTTCAAATTGTGAAATCTATTCGTTCATGCAATTTTAGAAATTTTATTAAGCATCTTGATAAGGAGCTTTAATAGCTGCTCTGCCCTAAAGCCACGGGTTGACGTAATCAGTTACAATCAACAGAGAGACATTATTTAAGGAATTTTTAATTAAACAAGATAGCTTATATTTTGATCTGAGCAGAAACATTTAAAATATTAAATATCTCGTGCCATCTATCGAGATAGATGCATTGCCCCGGGAAGATGTATCTTTAATTTGTTACTTTCATAAAAGTCGAACATTTCTTTAATTTTGGACTCATTAAAGAACACTTTCCAAGTTCTCTGGTGTCTTTGAAAATTAATGGCATTAACTCTTTCCCAGTTTTCCTTAAAATGCTAAAAATAAGGATTGCTTGCTACATTACGTATTTTACATTCAAACACACATTGTAAAATAAGATTTTATATATGTGATGACGGCGCGGAAAGAACAATGCTCTGTCCAAATTTACTTCAAGAAAGACGTATACTCCTTCAAAACGTCAAGTGTTTGATGCAGTTGTATCACATCAAAGAATTTGTAATCTTTTTTCTTCTTGTAATGATCTTTGTCTCGCCTTTTCTTCTTTATCCGCGAGATGTTCGTCTAGTCCCGCAAGATAGCTTTTACATTCTGGTTCTCTCTGCCGAAATAAAAACCTTCTCCTTCCAACGTAATTGTTTGTAAAGCATTCGGATGTGCAATATCAAATAGATTCTTCAAATTATTTTTAAAGTCTTCACGATGTTTGAAAATACCTTCTCACTTGTATGCGGGTTTTGTAATTTTCCTCACTCCGAATAGTACAAGTTAATAAATTCTTACGTACAATAGTAATTAGCTCTTGTCGGGATTCTTGCTTTCTCCCAAAATATCATTCTCTCAGGAACCACAAGTTTAGCGCTTGCACTAACTGTTCATTTTACTTCCCTATAAAACTTCAAGCACTTGTTTGATAGTAAATTGTGCCCAGTTATTTGGTGTTTTATATTAATAATTAATATTATCTCCTATTAAAACATTCGTTCTTCGGCAGTGCATATATGATACTAACATTTATTATGTTAGATTAGCAACCTGTACACACGAGTGACACGATCGATTAAAATTCATGTATTGTTTTCGGGCCTCTCTGGTTCTGGACATGTTTGACATGCGAATTTTGCGCTGAAGTCGGCACGGGTTAGAATGCTCAGATCTCAACAAAATTTTGTATAGGCATGTTTTAAGGTCATTCCAACAAAATCGGAGGGTGAGCGGTCAAAAATTTGAAAGTTGGAAAATAAGGGACACCCTAATATATGTATTACACCAACATTTAGTTTCATATAGATAGATATTATTATTAAATTATTATTATTATTTATTTATTTATTTCACAGTTTTACATTGTTATAGAAAACAACTTTCTGTTACCCATAATTCTAATAAATTACATAATTTTAATTTTATTTCTCCATTTGTCCCGATCTTCATAATCCTTGTCTGTTAAGTTCTTGTCGTTTAAAATTCCCTTAATTTCTCTCAACCAGGTGTGTTTAGGTCTTCCTCTTTTCTTCCTAACCATCGGAAACCACTCTAAAATTATTTTTGGAATTCTATTATCTTTCATTCTTTTCACATGACCAAACCATTGTAATTGCTTGGTTATTATTATTATTATTATTATTATTATTATTATTATTATTATTATTATTATTCCTCTACATCACGACTAAGGATGTTATGTGTCGGCTGAATATAAAATCTACTCCAGGTTGCAACCAGCTACCTAAGGAGCAGATCTAGGGACTGTCGGTGCCTCTACAATACTTTGCGCAAAATGTGGGCTGTTCCAAATAAATAAATAAAGCGATTTCTTGCACTTCCCAGTCTTTTGAATGACCAGGGAGTTTAGACAAGTTCTTACACAAATTATTATTATTATTATTATTATTATTATTATTATTATTATCTCGATCGCAGGTCGTTCTCGTTCATGCTGCGGCTGCGCGCGGGCAGCACGACCAAAGGCAGCGGCGGCACCACGCACGCCGTGCGCCGCTTCCGCGAGCACCCCGCCTTCGACTTCTACACCATCGACAACGACGTCAGCGTCCTGCAGGTGAGCCATCGGCCTTGCCGAGTTGCGGCGGCGGCGGAGTAATTAATTATTTTCGTTATCGCGAAACGACGCTTTATATGGTGGGTTGAAAGTTTGGGAGAGATTTTGAGGCCCTCCGAACAAGATCGGATATCGATCGGGAGAGTTTAAGAGGTAAGGTAGATTAATATAGTTTTGGGGTAGTGGTGGAATTTTATGAAGGTTTAGGAAGAACAACTTAGGCTCATTTGCGCTAAAGAATAACGCGTCAATTCTTGATGTATTTAATACACATTTAATATTCCTTCAAAAAGTTGCTATATTTTGTGTTGTGGTCTATTAGCACGAACCTTTTCAATATATTTTATATTGATTATTTAGACTGTTGGTGACACTGTACACCTTCGGAAACCTTTTCCAAGGTTTTCAAGAGCAATCTATGTAGATTCATCAACTAATCTATTGTTTCCAAGTTGTTACTAAGAACATTATATAAATAGCGAATCTTTATTGAAATCTTGGATAAATGCACTATTCTAAATTCTTCTACAAAAAGTGTAGAAAAATCTATCTCTGTGATCTGCATCCAGAAAATGCTGTTAAGAGGGTTACTTCTAAATAGGATTTCGAAATCCTTTGAACATTTTGGACTGAAATTCAATATCAAATATCTCTTGAATTCAAAATGCCCCTTAATATGCCACGGTTGTCCTGAAGTAGAGTTTCATTTAATTTTAGTTAAAGAGTAAAATGTCAATTGTCTGTCTAACGCCAGTTGTTTATTTATTTTATTATTTATCAATCTCTAAATATATAACTCTCGTAAAATCTTGTTTCCACAATGTGGACAATAGACGGACAAATTCTCAATTTTCGATAAATACACCAACAATTTGTAAATAAATACGTAATACGTTTGTGCAAGTAAAATACGTTTGTAATACGTTTGTAATACGTTTGTGCAAGTAAAATACTAAAAAAAATTAATTGTTGGTTGAATATATATTCGTGACAGACTTCCGAGCACATTTCCAATGCCACGGGATCGTGAAGACACATTATCACATTGCAGGCAAATCAGATTTCTTTTAGATAGTCCCTTCATTGAATCGTTAAATTCTCATTAAGGACGAACAGACTATGTAAGATGAACTGAAAAATATAGAAATCAAAGAACAAAAATAACAGTGCACCGCCCGGGAATCGAACCCGGGTCGCAAGAATGGGAATCTTGCATGATACCACTACACCAGCGATGCGCGACGCGGTGCAGAAGCTGACAATCTGTACTTAAATGAAAAAAAAACTTATTCTTTGGTTTTATTCATTGCAAATAATATTATTTGGGTGTATATTTGCATTACTTTATTACTAATGAAATGTATTCTGATTTCATTTTGTTAAATTTTTAATATATTCGTTATATATTTGAAATAAAAATATGGAGAATACAGTATTTCATGGAGTGTTTTGAGAAGCATTAATTTGAGTTATTGTAGATATTTAAGAGTAAATAATTATTTAACCTAAATAATTAATCATTGCGTTTAAAATCAGACATTTGAAATCGATATTCAATTAGCGATAATTTTCTGTGACAGTCGCGTAAAGAAAAACAGGATCAATGATCTCCCAAGGAATAAAGTAAGAATTTGGTGTTTTTAAGTGTGTTGTTTTACGATTTTCAATTTGTAAATTAATTTTATCGATAAATAAACACTGCATTAATTAGACTTTAAAAAAGTTGAATAAAAATATTGATAGGCTTCGTTTTCATTTTTAACTTTAACTTGCAAGATTCATTCAGTATCACATTCAGATAAATTCATTCAGTATCACAGCAAGGAGGAGAAATTATCTTCTTTAACAGATTTCCCAAACTTTTTTGAAAGTAAACCTTTCATAAAGGTTATTAAAACCGTTGACTCCTTGCAGTAATTTCTCCTGCCTACCCAACTAATAAACTTTCATAGTACTCGAATTCAGGTATTTAACTGTACCAAAAATGCACAATCATTTATTTACTAATAAACAAAGATAAAAAGCTCTGTAAAAACTGCATCATTTATAACAATATCAAACCCTGCACTGACAAAAAGTAATCCAAAAAAAACGACGAATTTTTTTTTTATTATTGACATGTATGAAACAAAAAGGCCAATTCAAACTAGTACACAAAGAAAAATAAAAAATAATTAAACTTCAAAGAAAGTTAAAAAATATTCATTTGGGTCATCTAAAATCAACAATATTACAAAAATTATAATTTTTAATTGGGAACGGATTCTGGAAGTTAAGAAAACGTGGGAAAATCACTTTCTCCCTCATACGCCACATACCGTATTCACTATTTTTTGTTCAAATAAAACAAATAAAATCAAATTAATGTAGAGTATTTCGAGAATCAATAAACAATCGAATAAAGATAACGTTGTGGAGACAGAGTCGTTAAATTTAATTATCATGTCTTCATTACCTCCATTTAAGAAACAAACTTAAAACTAATTACAAACATAACTAATTACTAACTACAATTAATGCATTACCATTAACACAAACAATTAAAATCTAAGTGAATATTTGATATAGAATTATAGAAGTAAGAATGCTATGCTGCCTTCGCACATTCTTTGCGTCCTTAAATGAGAGAATGCAAATACAGCTACAAAATTGTGAGGTATATTTTTTAGCAAAAACATGAGCTAAAAATCTCTCTTCTTAAGTAATTGGAATCAGGAATATTTTGAGGAAAAACAAACGAACAAATAATAATAATAATAGTAACAATAATAATAATAATAGTAACAATAATAATAATAATAGTAACAATAATAATAATAATAATAATAATAATAATAATAATAATAATAATAATAATAATAATATATTGGTATACAACAGGGATGTACATCAGGTATGATAGCACATCACAAGGGGAAGGGAACACTAAAAACTGAGCTCACGGACCGACTCAAGGCAGTTTTTAAGAACTTCCCCCTCAATTCTCGAAACCTCACGGTTCCCATCAGCACATACGCTCTCCCCATTATCACATTTTCAATGGATATTCGCAAATGGTCCTCAACGGATCTAGAGGAAATGGAAAGACAGGTGCGAGTCCTAATGACACTTGTTGGTTGCCACCATCCAAAAAGCGCTATTCAGAAAATGACACTGCCGCGACGAATGGGAGAGCGTGGTTTCGTAAAGTTGGTAAGCCACCACGCTAAGTAGTTAATAGCAATGAGAATGTATTTTGCAAGGAAAGCAAATACTTGTCAACTCCACAAGGTGGTCGTACAGGCGGATGACAACTATACGCCCCTTAATTTTAAACAAAATAATACGTCAATCTCGCATTCATCTTTTCAACAAGAAGTGGATTCCTGGAAGCAGAGAGCCCTCCATGTTGCATATGCTGCTGCAGTTGCCAATCCACATGTCGACGGGGAAATGTACCCTGAGAGTGAAGGCATAGGATATTTGTACCCAGAGAGTGAAGGCTCTATGGTGGCAATCTAAGGTCCCAACGAAGAACTACCTTAAATACAGAATTAAAGATCCAGAAATACATAGTGATCAGTGTCGAATGTGAGGGCGAGATCATGAAATCATCCAACATATCATCTCAGGTCGCAATGCACTAGCCCGAACAGACAACAAAACGAGACACGATCTAGTAGGTTGGATCATCCATGCCAAACTCGCTAAGAAATACAGACTCCTGAGGGACACTCGGACACTGCACTGCCAATATCATCCAGAAACGGTGCTTGAAAGCGAGTCCCGGAAGTTGTACTGGAACCGCAGTATTTTGACAGACAGAACAATCCAGCACAATAGACCCGATGTTACGTTCTGGGATAAACCTGACACGAAAGTTTGGTTTATCGATTTTGCAGTTGTCAATAACAGCAACAGATGACAACATATCAGGCAAAATTCGATAAATACCGAAAGCTAGCTTATGCAGTAAGAGAACAGTGGCATGTTGCAGACGTTAAAACTGTTTCAATTATCTTCTTATCAATCGGAGTCGTACCAAAACTTCTAAACAGATCAGGAGACCACCTTGGTATGGACAAGAATATTATCATTACTCTCCAAAAATCAGACATCATCAGTACGTGCTCATTAGTCAGGAGGTTCATGGGAGGACATGTGGGATTCTGAAGCTTTTAAGTTTAGCAGTTATTTTGTAATTTTGAGTTATGATATTTTATATTGTATTACATTAATTATAGAATATTGTCAAGGTAAAAAAAATCTGGTCATGCTTTGATGTATATGTGTGGTAGCTATTTAAGACCAATTATTTGTGAAATTGGAATAATAATAATAACAATAATAATAATATAATAATAATATTAATAATAATAATAATAATAATAATAAATTTAATAATTTAATAAGCAGTCGGTAGTGAAGTGGGTATTTCAACCTCACAATATTAATTAAAAGTGTCCCTAGGTATTAACAAATCCTAAGAAAATCGAAATCATCCCCAGTGTTAAAAACAATCACTCGTAACCCCTTCATCGCGCCTCAATCTAGCAACCCCTCCGGCGTGGGCCATCTGCACCCCCCCCACTAATCCAGCCCGGCCCGCCTTTGACCGAGCGCCGTCGCGTCGCAGCTGTGTAGGGATGCCAAAAAGACATCGATGTTTTTAGAACATCGACGTTTTCCACCGGAACCATCGATGTATTGACATCGATATTTTGTTTTCGATGATGGTAAAATAGCGAAGCACGATGCTCTTTAATTTTAATTTTCTTTTTTACACTCAATAATTTTTATTAGTATAGTCCCGACTAACATGCTGCTGCTAATCTAACAGTAAAATATATCCCACTTGCCGATGTTGCCATCCCGATGTTTTCAACATCGATTTTTCTGTTGGTTTCATGGACATCGAAAACCCTTGGCGATGTATCGAAACATCGATACACCGATGTTTTGGTAAAATTTGCCGTCGCTAGGGAGTTTTGCCACCTCGAACGTTAAGCACTATCGATCTTCTGCGCATGCGCAGATGCACCAAAGTGACGCGAAACTTGAACCGCGCATGAGCAGAAGATCGATAATGCTTAACGTTCGAGGTGACAAAAAATCCGTATCGAAAACCCTTTAGCGATGTATCGATGTTTTCAACATCGATGTTTCTGTCGGTTTTCATGGACATCAAAAACCCTATATCGATGTTTATGTCGGTTTTCATGGACATCGAAAACCTTTTGGCGATGTATCGAAACACCGATGTTTTGCCGTCACTGCCCCACTTGCGCAGGTGTCGACCCCGTTCACGTACAGCGCGGAGGTGCAGCCCATCCCGCTGGCGCGGTCCAGCCCCGCGCCGGGCACCGTGGTGGTGGTGAGCGGGTGGGGCGCGCGGCGCGAGGGCGCGCTGCTCACGCCCAGCAAGCTGCAGGCGGTGGAGGTGCCCGTGGTGGACCGCGAAGAATGCTCGGCCGCCTACGCGCAGTACGGGGGCGTCACCGCCAGCATGCTGTGCGCCGGCCTGCCCGAGGGCGGCAAGGACGCGTGCCAGGGCGACTCGGGCGGCCCCGTCGTGGCCAACGGGGAGCTCGTGGGCCTCGTGTCCTGGGGCGTGGGCTGCGCGCGCGCCGGCTACCCCGGCGTCAACGCCGACGTCGCCGTGCTCAGCGACTGGGTGCTGGAGACCACCGGCATCTGAGCCAATCAACACACTTCTCCCATCACAGGAAATGTATTCACATTGTAAATAAAGCCTTTTCTCTGGTCGATTGCGCTTCCTTAATACTTATGCATGTGCAGCGATTTATCTTGTAAAGTGTTTTTTCGAAACAGAAAAAAATCCTTCGTACTTCCTTCTTAAGAAGCAACACCACGCCAGTACTGGCATACAGTAGATACGTGCCATGTAAAGGAGCAAGTCAAAAGAACCCCTTTTAAATTAAGTCTAGACTAGTTAACTGAGCAGGCGTCTAAGCCAATGAACACCCTTCTCCCACAACAAGAAATGTATTCACACTGTAAATAAAGTTTTTTTTCTCTGTTTGATTGCTCTTCCTCAATCCTTATGCATGTGCAGCGATTTATCTTCTAAAGTGTTTTTCAAAACAGAAAAAAAATCCTTCGTATTTCCTTCTTAACCCTTAATTGGTCGCGCGTCGGTCTTTTCCCCATCATTTTTATTTGTAACGTTACCATAACTGAACACTTTGTACTGTTTGGTTTCGGGCTCGTGTAGCTGTCTTTATCTTTTTGTAGTGCAATTGAGTGTGTCATCTTAAATTTGTCATCGTTTGGGTAGTTTATAACATGCTTTTATTGAGAGGTCTGTCTTTTAGACCGTGGCGCGACCTGAAAGGTAAGTAAATTTTTAAAGCAAGGTGGAGATATATTAGATTTCGTTTATCAAATTGCGATTCGTTTCTTGTAGATGTGCGATTCTCTTGACATTATTAACCCCAATGACGTTGCTATATAATGCACACAAAAGGAATTTGGTTCAAATATCACAGTTGTTTTATGTCTACGTAATCATTTTTATTTCAAAAAACAGTTAACATTTCAGATATGTTCAATCTTTTTATTAACCTGAATACATAATTTTGTGTCCCTTAAGAAAGAAAAGAAAATAGTTATCAGCGACCGTGTGGCAGGCGGGGAAATGACCAACGCGCAACCACGAGTATAACAGAACTACGCGCGACTAAGGGTTAAGAAGCAACGTCACGCCGGCAGTGCCGTACCATAGATACGTGCTATCTCAAGGAGCAACTCAGAAGAACACCTTTTGACCCTTTGCGGTCCTCTGTCCCGCGTGGCGGGACGCAGCGTTTTCCTCGTTGCAGATCCTTTAAATCCCAAGGTAGCTGGTTGCACCGGTCCGGCGTGCCGCGGCGTAAGAAACTGTACTCAGGTTTCAAATTATTTCTCGTATTGTTACTTACAAAACATTTTAATTTATTTGCCTAATTCATAATACATAATTTTTTAACTTAATGTTTGGTGCGGAGAGCTTCACCTCATTACCAATAATGCCTGTATATTGCATTATATGAACGAAGTTCGAGTTATCATTACTGTCATTTTCTTCACACTTCTCGGAACAACTCGAGCAAATGTTTTCAAATTCTTACTTTCCTGAAGATTGTTAACTCTCAGAATTGTTTACCGATTCATACAATTCAAGCTTCGACAATCTCGAACACTTACTTCTCGATGCCATCATAAGTTCAACTGCAGCCTCGTAAGCAAAGTGATTTGAAACAATATAAAGTGGGTGAAGTCTGGCTACAATGAAGGAAAATACTGCCTAATCTCTTCTGAAGATAATGAGTTATACAGGAAACCGGTGCCATTTACCTGAGTGAAATAACAGAGTTAAATGTAGGTCCCGCCCCACGGGACAAAGGACCAGAACCAGGGAAAAAGAAAGTCCCGTGACGCGGGTCACCGGACCGCCAGACGAGGAAAACGGAAAAGTGAAAGGACCGCAAAGACTTCAATAAAGTCTAGACTAGTTAACTGTCTACCTCCTTTCGGTACCAAGGTCCCTCCTACCATGGTGTCTCCCGTACTGCGGTGGGAGTGTAATAAAATGCAATTCCGGAATCGTTAGATTACCGACAGTGAACGGGCTTGACAACACAGTTTGAACAAACGTATCTCTTCTGTTTGTTCGTTCATGAGTAGAATGTAAATAGTAGTCGATTCAGTGACATTTATCACTATTTGCAGCTTCACGTAATGCTCCAACAGCTTAAACAATAAATGAAGCTATGTCTTATTCATCAATTTGGATCTTTCTATTCAATTTGAAATACTAACCTATGACTTGTTGAATTTCTTCCCATAGTACGTTGCACAGATTTTTTTCATGTTTAATAAATAAAGACATAAAAGTTGTTTTACTGTATTCAGTTTTCGACAGAAGTTATAGCTTCTCATCACAGAGAAGTTATCATAATCCGAGCATAGCTATAATATGAACTAATAAGTATGTTTTGGTATAATCTAGTAGAAAGTCACGGAAAGGAATTTCTTGTGAAGTTTCTTCTCTAATTATTATTCTCGAATATTCATCATTTCAATAAAAGCATCAATTGTATTAAAGGTAAGTTACTGTGATCATGTGAGGTGTACGGCTTTAATCATAATTGAAACCATACAATTAAAATATAATAATTTCAATTACGAGAATTGATGTCAAATAAAAAAATTGTGACGTATTTGATTTATCCAATTCTATGTTTGAATGATGCTTTTAATTACGTGGAGTTCTAATGCTGTAACATTCAAAACAAAATACACACTCATTTTAAAAAATAGGGGAAAAGTATTTTTGATGAAATTACGATAATTTAATTTGGGATTAAAATACGGAATAATGATCAAAAAACTAAAATATTTTGATTGTAATATGAATAGATGTGTAGTACAATTAAAATATAGTATATATCTGGTAGTTATTTCCAAAATGACCATAACGAATTACAATACAAACATAACATTTCTGAATGCCATTTTTTCATCACATATCAAAATGTAAGCAAATTGAAAAAAAATATCATTTACTACTTTGGGTTATTGATTGCACTTCTTTTCCCAATGTATAAATGTACAAATTAACTTGAAAATAATCGCACCATAGTATCTGTGGCTGATTCCAACAAAGCTCTACAAATTACCTTGAAAAAAAATCTTCACGAGAGTATCTGCGACAGATTCCAATAAAGCTCTTCCACCTCGTGTTAGTACTGCTTATTTAATGTACTAAAATCAAACTTCTAACCTCTCTGTCAAAACTAAACAGTCTAACATTTCACCATACAAATTAAACAATTAGGTTGTTATTGACTTAAACCTTAGTGGCAGTTGTAATTTGTTCATGCTATTTGTTTCTTTGTTGCGAACCTGATTTTGATGCAAAGCGACCCCAAGGCCTCTGCATACGAGCGTGGCGTTGTCGCACGATGTGACGTTTCTCGGAGAACAAGGAGTTTTAGCGCCACGCGTAAGGTAGCGGCGTTATGCACTAACGGTCACGTGACGGACCTTGAAGTCATAACGTTCTACCTTAGGCCTTCGTAGTGCACGCCTGTAGGAGGCTCTACGGTTACCTTACAAGCGGCAAAATGGACACCTAAAAACAGGAAGGTTTGCATTTTCCAACTCTGGTAAACCGATTCTCGTATGTGGGGCAGTTACAATTATTCCTTACCAACTTTACAACGCTGAAAAAATATACAACGCACAAAAAATATACAGGAGCTTAAAGAAAGAACTCACTATGGAGAACAATTTTTAAATTAAAGAAGAATCTCTATCTTCAATTTCAATTGTAGAAAGATGCCGACAAATTTCAAACTTTTGCAATTTTCGAAAATTCAGAGTTAACCGTGAAAATTGGACCTATGCTACCTTTATAAGTGTATTTTATTCTACCCTTACAAGAAATTTAAAGAAAAAATTTGGAGACGTTTTTGAGAAAATTTTGAAAATGTCCGGGGGGCTTCATATAAAGTCCCCCCAAATTTTGAAGAAAGTTTTCCAAAATTGCGACGCCTTGATTGGAACCAGACCGACAGGGGAATATCAATTTTGGAAAAAATCGTAAGTATTGTTTAGGCGCTAGTGTTTTTCTCACACTGATGGACAGTCGGAAAGACAGACAGAGAGAGACAGACGGAAGAACGGATGGACGTTTTGAAAAAAAACACATTTTCGTTATCAGGCGCCCAAAGCACGTATAACGGTTAAAATCGCGAAATCGATTTTCCACAGCATTACATAACTTACCCTATACTACGTATATTACTCCGTACGTATTACGTACAGGGGAAAGTAAAAAGAGGAGATAGTGCGTACTTTCAAAATGTGAAGTATTATAAAATGTAAAATTCATTCTTATATCTCGAACCACACAAAATGAAAAAGTACAAGTTCATGGTCCTAAAGGTAAAAAATCCCAATCAAAGTCTACACTTTTCCACTAATTATATATATTCAGACAATACTGAGTACGCAGGCTACTGGATATTTCCAATATTGATTTATTGTTTCCTATTAGTCACTACTAGTATTTCCAGAATAAATGTTTTTATTATTTGATCCTGAGGTGATACGATCGCAGAAAATACGTTACGTTACAATGGGAATACGTGATATTACAATACGCTATCATGTATAATCTTAAGTGGACGTGATTTCTAAGTGATATGGGAATTTCAAGTCGTGTAAGTGGAATCGGAAGGCAGCAGAAGTATATTATGCTCTTCAAATATCTCAAGAAATCTGCAGTTCTAGCCTGTTTACAGTGAAAGTGGGAGTGAGTTCACATTTACAAGATGCAGCTTTTCATATTTGGAATCGTTCTCTTCGTCTCCTCAGGTAAAATGTGTAGTTCATAAAAGAATACTCGCAGGAACAGTGAAAATAACGTTTGATATTTAGAAGATATCTGAATATCGACATACAAAATTATCAGTATCGTTAACAAATGTTGAACGTAAAGGCAAATACTATTATGAGAATGATTACGGCGAACCTCAACTCTACATTTATATTTAGTTCCTGTTTTCAAATGTACTTACTTATGCTGATACTAAAATCTTTCAGGGTATTTTTAGTTTCGGAGAAAGCAAAGCACAGTTGTTTAAGTAATATTCAATATACACTTGATATCAATTTCACTGATTTTTAAAATTGTTATCAAATGAACTGAAAAAGTATTTCTTTACTCAATTTTTACAGGGTTTCATGTAAACTGTCATCCTCATGGTCGTGAAATTGGCGGAGAAATAGCTGACATAAAGGATTTACCGTACTTGGTAAGTAATTTTACTTTAATTGATTGTTAGTCTCAAGCAATGAACCATAAAGAAGTTACGCACGCGTTGTTACTTTAAAAAAATAGCTTCTTCACAAGAAAGTAGGTGAAAACGTGGGTGATGCAATAGTATTATTTCGATGGAGCAATTCAAAATACGAAAAATGACACACCCGACGGGGAGGTCTCTTTGTCTTCCTAGATTTTGAGATGTATTGCATTGAGTAAAACCATTCAGTTAGAAGGAAACCGAAAAAAATGTGCAAAGAAGCTGCAAGAAAATATGACATTTTTATTATCTACCAACGTTTTCCTAATATCGCATGTAATGGCGAAAATTTCGAAAACGTCAATATATGAACGAGAAATGAGAAAAGTCTCCATATTATGTTGTGTGAAGTGATGTGAATATAGCGTTTTAAATTGTTCTCAATTACTAGTATTTTATTGATTTTTAATTAAACACTGTATAGCGTTAATTTTTTCTGTTACAAAACTGGGAAATACTACAAGAAGAAAGTACGTTGTAAAACCCTTTTCCGATTGCTTCGTGAATCATTTAGTACTCAAATAGAAAAAAAATGCTTGATTTTATTCTGATAGTGATGTTGGCATGTTGGAATTACTGTCGGACTGGCTCACATTGACGAAAGAAAATAATTGTTCGCTATTAGATGTGTTTATTCCATCATTCGCCGTCGAGTATTCAGTAAAAAGACGATGAGCTGTCTCAGGCATTAAAAGTTTTTAGAATTAAAATAGTTAATTTTGTTAAATTTAGCGCTCTGAATATGTTCTTGTTCAAAGAATTGTGCGCCAGAGTTAATGCAAACCACAATAATGTATTATTTCACAGAGTTCCGTTGGCTTTTGAAAGGAAATATGTTAACACAATTGTTTGAACTTAGAAATTCCAATAATTTTTGGAAGAAAAGAAATTACTTATTCGCATGAGTAATATGTCAAACCATAATTTGCAGTGGAATTTGCTTCTTTTGTTGTGGATATACTGTTTGTTCATAAAGCATCAAAAGTGAATTTGCATTAACAGAATTCATGGATTTAAAAACTGAAAAGGATTACAGATAAAATATCAGACAAAAACAGCTGGATTTCAAAGTTAATTAGAGCTGTATTTTGTAAATGATAAATGTAATTATTTTGTTTTTCCTGACCTTGGAACTCTTGTCCATCTGGAAATACAGTGAAGAGCAGTTTAAAGTGTAACCATATCTAACAGAAGCTAAAAAACAATAATACAAATAAAGCACTTCATATTTTTGTGAGTTTGCGATACTCAATCGTGATTATGTTCGCAGTCCATTCACTCTCATTGGTATTTTTGGAGAAAAAATCATTAAATCTTAGAGTAATAGTAATTTAAAATATTCTTTTGAAATTGGTACAACTATTGAAGAGTTCTGGTGCAATAAATTATCGTCACATCCGATGAATCGCCTTTAGGTTCCTGAAGGGTTTCTCAACAACGTAGAACTAATGTGATCTAAATTCCTTTGCATTACTAATTGTAAAGAACAAACCTAAAAAAAAATCGACTGAACCAATAAAATGATGTGGGTTGCCTTGACCACAATTATTTGCCCAAGAATCCCCCAGCTGTCAAAGAAAAACGAGGTAATAAATCACATTAACATTGGAACAGAAGAAATTGAACACATGTTATAATTCATCTATTCTAATCCATAACTATTTTTAGTTAGGATTGGAATAGAATTTAATAGGATATATTTATGTATCTTATTCAATTTTTTTCTAATTTATATTACGCATTGTACAAAATTTAAAGTTTTCTATTGATCCGTTCTTTGTACTGTTTTTTTTCATATTTTGTGAAATAATGAAAATTATGAAATAGTTTTCCTCGAAAGCTTTCTACTCAGTGAGAAAACAGTTCTCTTTATTACCATGTAGCCATCAACTCCTAAGTGCCCCCGGGGGAATTAGAAGTGCAAATACGGCCCGCGACTTAGGTTTAGAAGCGATCTACTGCCAACAGCGACTGGTGAACTAAATTTTAATTGTCATATTATTTTGATAACTAAAAAATTAATCCACCCTATTATTTTAAAAAAATATAGACACGAGGGAGACATTTTTAATAAAAAAACAACCGTCTCAAATGAAACTATTTCATTTAGCATACAAAAATAGACAGCACAACCGAAGTTGATGTGATGTCTCAGTTTTCAGTTCTTTAAACAGAACCGGAAATTCGAGACAGTGGTTGATAGGGAAAGCCTCCACGAGTCTTGTGAATAATGGGCCTACTCAAAGATACATTGAAAGCATTTCGATTATTGTTTACGGCGACAGGATCGGACAGGCTGAACTCTTCCCGGCATGAAAAGAAATAAAATAATATATTGGTTTTTTCTACCGTAAAGCAAAGATTTTAATAATTTTAATGACTGACAAAAATTATCACGCTATTCTCCAGCCGATCGGAATAGACATGTTGCACTCACCTGATCTAGGGTAGCAGTACGTACTTCATGAATGTTTAATAAATTTAAAAAACAGAAACACGAGTTCTTCAGGAATGTTCAAAACGGCATTTACTTTTTAAATGTTCTTTAACACTCCGGCGGAAGCGTATCGGCACTCAGTGCCGCATTCTTACATTTTTGTTGATTTCGTGTAAATAATTGGTGGCACACATATGAGCTCATAGATATTCTTCATTCGTTATATTTTCAACCGGATGACACTGAAATCACGATTTTAGATACTGTTATTCGACCGTTCTTCATTAGTACTTCGAACTATGCAACTGTTGCGGTACTCCTTACCGCATGCGCTTTGTCATGTAAGTATAATATTTGCGTATTTTATCCGTTAGGATTCTTACTGCTGTTTTTTATTGAGCTTTATGACACAGATTTGGAGTACTAACTACTAATTCAAATTTAAATGCGTTGTTTCCGCAGAAACGTTAGAAGGCACGTTTGCACCGTATTCATTCCCTGACATGTAACACATGACAACACATGGAGGGAGCGAGTGATGGATCAGATTCTTATTCATATTGTCATTTCGTCTGGTAATGGGTTAGTTATTATGAAATAAATGTATAAAACTTAAATAAAGAATATTTCCTTCACATTCTATAACAAAAGTAATAACTATTGTCCCGAAAATCGAAGTTGAAAAATGCGGCACGGAGCGCCGCACGCGCCTGCTTTTGAGAAATGATGGGACGCGCCTGCCGGAGGGTTAACATTAATTTGATGTTTTATTCTTTACAGATCCAGCTACATTCGCGTGATCCAGTACAGGGCTACGAAAGCCGATGTGGTGCATCGGCAGTTTCAGAAAAATGGATTCTAACGGCAGCTCATTGCTTCGTCGGGTAAGAAGTCAGAATGGGCTAAAATGCTATTAATTTTCAAGCATTAAAATTTAGAGGGGCATATGACTATTTTTACTCATCTTTATATCCCACTCGTGAAAGAAAAACAAAATTTCGGCTTCCGGTTCTGAGGTACCCTCCGAATTGATTCTTGGATCTCATAAACATTTCAGTAAACATATATTCTTTTGAACGAAAGTAAAGAAAATTAAAGGAAATTGTTCACTTGTCATCTTAACACAAGTTTGTGTAAACGAAAATAAATATTTTTCCTCACCATTACAATGATTAATAGGGATTTTAACAGCATGTTTGAAAAGGAAAAACAAAACAACTTTTTAAACTGCGAACATCAAATATGTATTGCACGTCGTATTTCAAATTGTTGTGCAAATTCACTCCAGAACTAAGAGTTCATTTCCCCGTCATAAGGCACCATATTTCATTGGTTTCAATACTGAATAATCCCTGAGAAATATTCAAAATAATAAAAGACAAACAATATGCACTGACAAATGCGTTCACTTACACTAATTGCAAACATAAAAGATAAAAACCCGAACAAATCTCTTTTTCTGTACCAAAATAATTGGCTGCATGAATCAAATGGCCTCTTAAAACATATCAGAAAAATAATGCCTTCTAGCATATATTCCTTTTTTTTCCAAATGTTAAATCATTTAAAATTAAAAAAAATTCAAAACCTCACTCTCTTCTGTAGCCAGAAAGTTTATTCGAGTTCGAACTATTATTGTTATTATTATTATTACTATTAATATTACAATTAATTATTATTTTTGTTGGCGAATAGGACGTCTCGGATCACGCATACCTGCATCCTGCATTTACCAGGGCTCAGAATCATTTTATCTCGGTAGTAGGTGCATGTGATTCATCAGGGGAACAGCATTAAGTTGAATTCGATTTTCATCCCCCAGGATTGTTAGTCATTGGAATGGTGATGATAATGATGTGTGAAGGGAGGACATACACATACATACACAAACATACCCTTGTCCGAGGTGGGAATCGAACCCGCGATCCTTCCGTCCAAGATCGCCACGGCACTACTGCTTTAGCGATCTCTGCTATCCGAACCGGCTATTGTTGTTGTTACTATTATTATTATTATTATTATTATTATTATTATTGTTGTTGTTGTTGTTGTTGTCGTTAATCGCATTACAATGAGTGTGCACAGGAATAGGGATTCAAAGCTATTAATATTGTCTTGTTTGTACAGGTCTGAAAGTAATGAACGTTATGCTGTTGTTGGCAGCAGCACTTGGGACAGTTGGCAATCCAGTCCAGAAATTTCCATTGACTGCACGAAAGATTGCATCAAACATCCTAATTACACTTCCGAAATATTCACCATGTATCATGATATTGGTCTTATCATTGTAAGTGAAATTTGCATTGCGGCGATCATATTGATTGTGTAAGGATTGTGTGAGACTAGTTCATATGATTTCATGTTTATTTGATTATTTTGTAGAAACTTTTGTAAAGAATGAAAAGATGGTGCAAAGAAGTTGAATAGAGGTTACACGTAGTGCTTGGGATATCGCAAATAGTTTTACTTTTACTTAAAGTGCATCTACTTTTGCATTTTTAAAATGTTAAATTTACACCAAAGCAGATTATTTGTCACTAATCCTGACGATCCTGTAAGTATTTTTCCAGATAATCATTGTATACGACTCAATGCATGTTTGAAAACGCATTGAATGAGCATAAGAGGTGCAAATTACTCGCGTATAGTACATTCACCATTCGTGTTTCGCAAGTCAAAGAGGTGCAACCGCACCTTCACTTGCGGCGGCCATGCCCTTGAATGCATTTGGTTCAATGGAACGTGACGTTCAATTAAATTGTAACTGAACCTACTGATAACATAAATAAATGAATTATTTTCTCTGCGACTACTGCATAATGTAAACATTTCTGCACGTTTTCGGATTCAGTAATGATGCCGATTCCACTAGCCGTGCGAGAACATTATTCTCGCTCAGCTGTCGACCAATCACATTCCTCTTAGTTCATTATACATGACAGGGTTCTCGCGGTCACCTACAGAGGCGCTGCGTGCTCCGCCGTAGCTGGACGCAACTGTCATAAGACAGGCGAACCATACAACAATATGCGAGTTGGTGTTTGTTAGGGTCAGAGAACATTTAGTGTTTTGTAGCCGTTCTGCAAGGTTAAGTCGCCCATTTAGTATTTTTAAAATATTAATTTCAAAGTCGTAGAGAAAGTACAGTCTTCTACTCGCGTGGAATGGCTATTATTCTATAATAGCCATTCTATAATAGCTATCATTCTACGCTCGTTGAAGAATATACAAGGGAAATCAATAAATAAGTCGCAAAACGGAATTGAGGCAAAAATAGTTAGCCCCCGGTGATTTTCATCTATTTCGACCCCTAAAAAATAATTTGGGTGGCCGTCATTTTGACACAAATGATGACGTAATCTATGAGGTTACGCGTTAGTTGCGACAGCAACCAAAGGACTTCTTTGCTGCTGGCTTTCAAAGACTTGTAAAGAGTTGGGATAAGTACCTGAATGTATTGGGTGATTATGTGGAAAAGTGAAACAAATGTCAGAAAGTTACTTCGATTATTTTTGTCTCAATTCCCTTTTGCGACTTATTAATTGACTTGTCCTCGTACTATTTGATTTTCCTTAGGTAAGAGGTGATTTCACCTTCGACAGCGGGCAAATCGTGCGACTTCCGGCCCAGCCGCCCGCCCTGGGGTCTTTGCTGACGGTGGCTGGGTGGGGCGCGGGGCCCGAGGGGGCGGAGCAGGACCTCCTGCACAGCATTCGGGTCCCCGCGGTGGACAACGCCGTCTGCGCGCAGTTCTTGCTGCCCAGCATCGGCGCGGGCCAGCTGTGCGCGGGCTACCCGGAGGCAGGGCGCAACGCCTGCTCCGGCGACTCCGGAGGCCCTCTGGTGCTCTGGACGCCGCCTCCGGGGCCTTCGTGCAGCACGGCCTCGTCTCCGTCGGGCCCTTCTGCGCCTCGCCACGCTCCTACGTCATCTACACGAACGTGGCCGCCGAGAAAGCGTGGATTCGAAGTGAAATTGGCAGCTCTCGTTAACCCCACAGAGGTGGCACGTAGCTTTGCTTAGCTGCAGTTGCCTAATTTTGCGAGTCAGAAGCTTTACACTTCACATACCTTTCACCACATTCTTTAGCTTTTGTTTGAAAGATTCTCAAAATTTTGTATTTAATAATTCATTTATAAATATTTCTGAAACCATTACAAACATCTTAAATTTCGTACTTTTTCTAAGTTGTGTTGATTGGCTTTGAAGCATTTTCAATCAATTGTTTGTGTTTATGTAAGACAATGTTAAAAATTAAACTTACTGATTTTTCTGATACCTTTGTCGTTGAAATATTCAGGAAAATGTAAATGGAGTGACTACATAAAATGAAAGATAAATGATTATTTTGCCCATTTATTTGTTTCAATTCTTCATTTGTATGTGAGTTTGTAATTGTGCATTAAGTTAATATGATCTTATAAATGATTGATTATTATTAACATAACTTATTTCGCAATTTTATAAAGAAATAACTTAAAGGGGTCAGAAATGACACTGCGCCACCTCTAACGTAACTCCGGGAACCGCCACCTCTCCAGGGTTAAGCTCCCCTCTGCAAGGTCGCTCATTTTTTCTCTAGATCAGTGGTTTCAAGGTCTTCTACTGGCGGCAGCGGCACGCTTCGTGGCACCGTACAATGCCACGAGCTTCTCTGCGCAACTAGCGTCGGGAAGGAATTATATTAGTAACCCCGCCGTTTTATAATAGGGATGGCGTTGTCTCTGGGGGCGTGGAGGCGCGATTCGTCATGGCATTCATACCACGGACTCCCGCTCGTGGCATTGACCTTGACAACACTGCTCTAGTGGAATCAACTTGGGAAATCATTGAAAAATCATTGTACCAATATTAAAAAATGTTATATTATAAAAACAATGGCATTGTATATTATAGTATATGAACGTTTGTAGAAGTATCCAAAAGTCCCTTCAAAATATCATTACAAATGGTCGGAGAAACAAAATGATACCCCACATTTCACATATCCAAAATAAAGACATTATAATTTCCCACCGTACCATTGTTAGTACAACTCTATATAAACGTGTTCATAAAGCAGTAGGGTGTGTATATAGAAAGCAGTAAGGTGTGTGTACACAAAGTGAGGTAAGTCAATATTAACAAACACATTTTCTCTGGCTCATAAAAATTACGGGAGGGTTAATAATGGTCCCCAACCCCTTAAAATACAACATTTTCGATTCTCTATATCAGAATACTATACTCGGATCACACAATACTATTCACAAATTTTTCAATTTCTTATATTAGACACATCATTTAGTTACAAACATTTATGTCACCAGATTTACAGAAAATGAATCACTCGTTTTATGCTCAAAAAATTTATATAAGTTATCTTTATGTATGTGAATAAATTAAAATAAAATGCCTATGAACAATAGGTTTCCAAACAAAATCTAAAATGTCAATGTGTAATATTTGTGGTATACTATAATTCTTTTTACTAGCTTAGAGTTCGGTCTCCAGAGTATATTTTCAAGTTAAAATCTTTTATTGTGCAATGAATGTTCAGAATAAACAAATTTGAAACAATACTGTTTCTTAGTTTGTCCATCTTTAGGCATAGAAAGTTATCCTTTTTTATTTCATTTTTAAACAAAATTAATTTTAATTGCTGTCAATGTGATAAAGCAAGTCGTATCCATTCTAGTTACGTCGGAAATGTAGTATATTAAAGGCAATTCACAGCTTTTCACAACTGTTGGCGATTTGAAACCTCTGAAACTTATTTAGAACTGCAGTTTTGCATCTTTCAAATCTGCAGTTCGTTTACCGATATATAGAAGTCTTCTGTAACTCGGGAACGAAAATTTTAAGTTTTTTAAATGTTGCTGATCTAGTCATTTTAAAAATTAAAATGGTATTATTATTTATTTGTTTAATAAACAATGTAGGCTTTTAGGCTGGATGTACTATTAAAATTCCTTCCGGGCTGTATAGCCGTGAACGATAGGACACTTTTTGCCCATACGTTTCATCTACAATTGCGGTAGACATCTCCAGTGGTTACTGGATACATACACTGTTCTTCCAGACAATACGGGCAAAAAATATCCGATAGATCACGTCTATTCAATCCGGAAGGTATTTTCCAATAATTTATTTTGTTTGTTTAATTTTTAACTTTTATTCATCTTTCAACTATTTATAGTTAAAATGATACTTCTGTCATGTTACAACTTAAAACAGCGAGAAGCATCAGTTACATTTATCTGGTGCCCTGGGCACATAGGTATCTCAGGCAACGATGAAGCCGATTCTGCAGCAAGAAATGCCGCAAACAAACAATTAGAAATTGATACGGAAGTACGACCTCAAGATGCAAGAAACGCTGCTTTAAAGTGTATCTTTAGAACAAGTGTGCCTTACCGGGCTAAGAATAGGCCACACAAGGATAACCTCTTCATTCATGCTAAAGAATGAGAAACCACCTGTCTGCGACTGCGGTGGAGTTTTAACAGTGAAGCATCTACTAACGGACTGTGTGAATCTCGCAACAATCAGAGACAGATAGGGAATTTTATTTATTTATTTATTTATTTATTTATTTGTCAAAAAAACAGTAAAAACTATGACGTATGGGGAAAGAGATTTATTTGCGCACATTTTCTTGAGGGTCAGAATAATAATAATAATAATAATAATAATAATAATAATAATAATAATAATAATAATAATAATAAAACAAACCAAAATATGAATTTAGAAAATAATTATTTTAGAAAAATAAAAATATTTTAAAAATGTTTGTTCCCGAGTTA